>CM049814.1:13631033-14056549 GCA_027422405.1 Ptychobarbus kaznakovi | reverse complement strand
CCGAACATGCTGGGTTGTTTATTTGAGTCAAAAATTATTATATTGCTGGCTTAAAATGGGCTGGAAATTAAACATCACACACAGAATTACTAGAGGCAAAAGCAATAATCAAAATATAAACATTTATTACTAAGCAAGATCATCCAAGGACAAAATACACTCACCGCCATTTATTAGGTACACCTGTTCAATTGCTTGGTAACACAAATTGCTAATAAACCAATCACATGGCAGCAACTCAATGCATTTAGGCATCTGGATGTGGTGAAGATGACTTGCTGAAGTTCAGACCGAGCATCAGAATGGGGAAGAAAGGGGATTTAAGTGACTTTGAACGTGGAATGGTTGTTGGTGCCAGACGGGATGGTCTGAGTATTTAAAAAACTGCTAATCTACTGGGATTTTCACGCATAACAATCCCTAGGGTTTACAGAGAATGCTCCAAAAAAGAGAAAATATCCAGTGAGCGGCAGTTGTGTGGACGAAAATGCCTTGTTGATGTCAGAGTAGAATGGGCTGACTGGTTAGAGATGATAGAAAGTCAAGTCAATCAAGCCACCTTTATTTATATAACGCTTGTAACAATACAAATTGTGTCAAAGCAACTGCACAATATAAAAATAGGAAAAATAGTGTGTCAATAATGTAAAGCGACACGATTAAACACTCAATTTTCAGTTGAAAGCATTTCATTATTTAATTCAGTGATGCATCGTCCAGCTCAGTTCAGTTTAAATAGTATCTGTGTAATCAATTTGACGATATCGCTGGAAATAAAGTGTCCCCAACTAAGCACGCCAGAGGCGACAGCGGAAAGGAACCAAAATTCCATTGGTGACAGAATGGAGAAAAAAAACCTTGGGAGAAACCAGGCTCAGTCGGGGAACCAGTTTTCCTCTGGCCAGACGAACCAGCAGTTTGTTCCAACTGCCGCAAAGCCAGATTGTAAGGGCTCAACTAGTTCCAGTGGTCTTTTCCCGATGGCTGTCTAGGTGACGGAGTCCTTACTGAGGATCCTTGTCTCTGGGGCTCATCTAGACGTCCTGGACTCCGCTGACGTTCAGGGATGTAGAGGTTGTCTCTAGGTGCTGATCCACCATCTGATCTGGATACGGACTGGATCTAGTGACTGCAGTGAACATCTGGGCTGGATACGGACTGGATCGGGTGGCTACGGTAACCTCGGAATAAGAAATACACAGACTAATATTAGCATAGATGTCAGTCTTCTTGCGATGCAACAAGTACATCATGTTTTATGGGAAGGGTTACGGTTCTGGTTGACCTAGTTAATGCAGCCTAAGAATCCTTTAACGGATTTGAATATTAGAATTGTCTTAGAGTGTTATGTGTATGCCAGGTTTTAAGAGATGGGGCCTTTAATCTAGTTTTTAAACAGTCAGAGTGTGTCTGCCTCCCGAACATTGTTAGGTAGATTGTTCCAGAGTTTGGGCACTATAGAAAAAGGATCTGCCACCCCGCAGTTGATTTTGATATTCTAGATATTATCAAATGGGCCAGTGTTTGTGAACGCAGTGGACGTGGAGGACTATATGCGATAAGAGTTTATTACTGAGGACCTAAACCATTCAGGGCTTTATAAGTTATTAAAGAATTATTAAATTCTATGTGTTTTTAATAGGAGCAGTTAGTGCAGTGTTTACTCTAAACTGGCTAGTGTGGTCACACTTCCTGGTTCTAGTAAGGACTCTCTAGAAGTCAACAGTAACTTAAATAACCACTCGTTACAACCAAGGATACAGAATACCATATCTGATGCAAAACATGTCTAACCATGAAGTAGATGGCTACAGCAGCAGAAGACCACACCGGGTGCCGCTTTGTCAGCTAAGAACAGGAAACGGAGGCTACAATTTGCTCAGGCTCACCAAAATTGGACAATAGAAGATTAGAAAAAGGGTGCTGGTCTGATGAGTCTCGATTTCTACTGCAACATTCAGATGGTAGGGTCAGAATTTGGCGAAAAGAACAATGAAAGCATGGATCCATTCCTGCCTTGTCAAAATTTGCAACTAGATGGATGTCCTGCAACTTCCTCTACAGTCAAAATCTGGGTGTTATATTAGACAGCAATTATCTTTTGAAAATCATATTTCCCATGTTACAAAACAGCATTCTTCCATCTTTTAGAAACATTGCCAAGCTATGGAACATGTTAACTGTTTCTGATGCAGAAAAGCTAGTTTATGCATTCATGACCTCTAGAATGGACAATTGTAATGCAATGCTATGTGGTTGTCCTGAATCTCCAATAAACAAGCTACAGATAGTACAAAAATGCTGCTGTGGCTAGAGTCCTTACCAGGTCAGGAAAATATGATCATATTACTCCAATGTTACAGTGTCTGCATTGGCTACTTATTAAGTTCCATTTCGGTTACAAAATATTATTACTTGCCTATAAGGCCCTAAATGGTTTAGCTCCTGCGTACCTAACTAATCTTCTATCACACTACAATCCAACCCACTCCCTGAGGTCATAAAACTCTGGACTCTTGGTAGTACCTAGGATAGCAAAAAACTATATGGCCAATATCTGTATGATTATCATCTGTATTACCCCGCACATCAGTTTGTGATTACTGACATATTAACAGCAATCAGTTTGAATGTCTGGCCATATCAGTGTATGTCTGGCAATCAGAGTATACGTGAGTATGTACTACATACAAAGCAAATTTTTTCTTTGAAAAAAAAAATCTTTATTTTTATTACTCAAATTATTCTTATTGTATTTTTTAGTGGTCAAACAGATCACTTTTATGATGTCTAAGATTATGTCTATAATACTTGTATATTTAAAAAAACATACTGTGGTGTGTATAATGACTAAAATAGTTTAATAGTTTGTAGAACTGTAAGGGGGGGCTATATATAGTCTCAGGGAAATCTAAATTTTCATGGTGTCTTCTTCAGATTTGAATTATAAACTCATGAGACATGTGACTTTCAACCCATCTATTTTTCTGGATTGCTCCAGGACTTATTTCATATATTTTTTTATGAAATAATTATTATTTTTTATTCAGAGTGGTACACTTTTTTCAAGGCACTTCAGTCTCTATAAATTGTTATCTTTTGAGCATTATCATGACATAATCGCACAGGCCTTGAGTGTCCTATAGGCCATTGTGTAGGTTCATTCAGGTTTCCTGTTTCTGAAAAGCTACGACTGGAGACTGACGGAGGCTAATGGGACACTTGTTTTTTCAACAAAAATATCCGAATGGATGGATAGTAAAGCCCAAAGGGTCTTCTTTGCAAAGACACCAAAATTGTGTGTGTAACACACTGAAGTCAGCAACTGTTATAATTTTAATTTAGGTATGTCTGTTTCAACTGTGAGTTCCAAAATGGGGAGTGCTGGCTAACAGGTTAAAGGGGTCATCAAATGCAAAATTCACTTTACAAGTTGTTTGAACATAAATGTGTGTTGGAAGTGTGTGTACACATCCATCCTATAATGATAAAAATCCACCCAATGTTTTTTTTTAAGGGGGGTTATATGATGCTTTTTTAAAGATCATTATTTTGTGTATTTGGTGTAACAGAATATGTTGGCATTTTATTGTAAAAAAAACACATTCTTTTTAAAATACTGTACATTATTGTAGGTCCTCTATGCCCCGCCTCTCTCAAAACGCTTCTTTACTATAAAGTCCCTCTTTCCGACAAACGCCAACTGGCACAGTGCATTGTAATTGGACGAACACCACTAGACGAGTTGGAAATGCAACGCCCCTTTCCATAATTGCAAGCTTTTGCTTTCAAATTAAATGTAAAGACAGTTAATAATGTCCTTAGTTTTACCATCAGTTCAAGCCCGAGAGGAGAACAGAGTCGCATGACAGACACAGTGATGAAGCTCGTATGTGTTTGCAGAACAAGCCGCAGTTGTGTGACCATGTCTCCCTCTCTCTCTCTCTCTCTACACACACACACACGATGCGCAAAACTCCGCATTTGAGCAGTCAATAGCGAATACTTAAACTAATAAAATTAGCTGCATTACACTACTGCAGTTACTGAAACCACGCCTTCATTCTTTGCGTGAACATTTGGGCGGCATTACGCAAATATTTCCACATCGTAAGTGACGTGTGGGGTGGGGCCTGTTTGAATGAGCCGTTTTAGGGGGGGTGTTTCAGAGTATTAACTTTGATATAGGATATCGCTTTGGTTTTGAGACTTTAGTCTTTGCAACTTCAGGTATCTTATCTATGCACAATCAGCTTGTAACACTCCAAAGAGGAAGGAAATCTTGAAATCCCTTTTTCCAAAATCAGCTGTTCTGAGATTTCTGTCAAAATGAAGTAGTTCTGTACAGGCCACTCCCACGATAGTTGATTGACTAGGGCGTCTTACCTTAGACCCGCCCTGAGTGATCTGAGAGCTGTCCGTCATTGTGTGGGGAAGACAAGAACGTCTCCAATTAAGTGATTGAAGTGTTTAGTTGTTGGATGTAATAATGAATATAGCGTTATTTACTCCCGACTTCTGAGCCGCTGAAGACGCAGAGGATTAACATAAAATTAATTCGATTTGAAGGGAATGCAACCGATCCCAATCCGCCTAAATGTGCCTATGTTCGTACAAATAATTAATGATCCAGCTTCATCTACAAAAAAGAAGTGAATATTAAGGGTTTTTAAATCTTTGCAAATCGCATTTCCTAATAATGTGGTAGTTTGCCAGTGTCGCAGCTAAATTAAACAGTACTGCTAGTCACTCCACGGAGGAGAGGGGCGTGGCAAGCAGAGCTCATTAGCATTTAAAGCAACAGGGACTATAATGGTTGATGAAAACAGAGCTGATTTTAACAGGGTAAAGAAGGTGTTTTTTACACTACCACTGAGAAATTTTTAACCAGAGTATGTTATAGAATTTTCATTAAGACCCTAAAGAATAATATCAACTTGTGTAAAATGAAATTACCCCTTTAACAAGCATTTTAGAAATAAAATGTACATTTTAAAAGTAGCATTTTAATGTAAGTGTATTCAACTGTTCTCTATAATCACTTTTTACAGAAATAGCTATATTTCTCTTGCCAGTGCGTCGCCGAAATCTGAGCCGGTAATGGGCTGCTGTTCAGTAGGGCAACTACGAATCTTTGAAAGATGCCTTGACTGACTGACTCCATAAGCTGCCCATAAACTGTACTGAGACTAGAGAACCTATTTAAACATCAAATTAAATAAATTCAGTATTATAATAACGAATGAAATCAGTTTATATAATGCAAGGCAAAAGGTGTTTCTATCATGCTAAACGATTGCTGCTGATGCAGCTGACTGACATCTTGTCCTTGTATGCTGCACTGCATAAAATAATATAATTTACAGCACAGACTTTATAAATTAAATAAAATGTATAAAATTTTTTATTTTGAAGTACACCAAATTAGTGGCAGTCTGAGAACCACTGAGAACCGCTTTCTCCTGTAGAGGACACAAAAAGCCTGCACTCTGACTGTAACTCAGCAGCTGGATTGTGTCGACGGAGACAGGCTCAACCCAGTGGCTATGTAGAAAAAATAACACAGCATTAAAAATTATGCAGCAATGTAATTACAGAAAAACTACCCAGCAAATGGGTAAAAATATAAACAAAACAACCCGTAAAATGACCCAACGACAGAACCCAGGATTTGGATTAAACAAATGTAAATGTTTAATGACAATAAAGATTAATTTAATTCATTCATTCATTTCATTCAGTCATTCATTCATTCATTCCATCATTAATTCATTCATTTTTGTCATCTTCTAAAACACTCAATGTTTCGTTTTGAGTGACCTATGGAGTTCATACATGGTATATTCAAGTACTAAAAATTTGCATTGTTTTGATTGTGGAGACATTGGTCATAAGAGATTTACCTGACACAGTGGAACAAGTGTAGAGGAAAGGTTGCTGAGTAATGTAAGTAAGTGCTCAAGAAATGGAAGGAGAATCGAATAAAGATATTGAAGCTGGTGAGTAGAGTAGTGAGAATAAATGCTTCTGAAAGTATTGTAAGGGTAAAGAAGTTTAGTTTAATGTCTTTATCATTACAGGCTCTATCATTGTCAATACATTGAAGATAGAATGGAGGTGTTACATGTTTAAATGGTGAAGCGGAAAAAGAGTCAGAAGCTAAGAGTATTAGACATGACAATTAATGTATTGATGGAGATTTGGAGATTGTAATTCTGTAAAAAATATGAATAATTTTCTAGATGAAACCAAGTGGAAGATTGTTGATATTGAAGGGATCTTTCATGAGAAATTTGTCACATCCACAATGCAAGCTTGAAAAGAATGTAGCATTGAGGTTCTGTCATAGCAAAAAAACTAAAAAACATTTTGATTAAATAATAATTTACCTGTTGTCAGAAAACAATCTTATAACTAGGGCTGCAACAACTAAACAACTTGATAAAATAGATTATTATCGATTATGAAAATCATCGACAACGGTTCTCATTATTGATTAGTCGGGTCTGCCCAAAGTGCACGTCCAACTTCAGCCGGTTGCTCAAATTACAGCACTGAATATCACATTTATCTGTACAAAATGTATCTAAAAATAGTGGAGGAAACAGAATGAGATTCCGCGGGAGAAGTATGTGATCCAAGCTGCCCACAGCATGATAGTTCTTTATTTTGAGCTTTAAGTTAATGCATTAGTGTAATGGCTTGCCCTGTCAGGCGCTGTGACACATGCGTGTGCGTCCTCAGCGCAAAAAAACATTCAGTTTACGGTCATATCCTTATATATAAATGTCAAAAGTTCACGCGAGCATTTCCATTTTTGCATAAGGGTCCGTTCTGACAGGCTGTGTTAAGTTTAAAATACTGTATGAGCGTGGCGGTGCGTGCACGCGCGTCAGACAGACGGAACTCAGAGAGCGGGTTAAGTTGGTTTAGTTTTCGATATTCGTGACACATTCAGCGATAAACGGCAATAACTCCAAATCGACACAGTGTGACCGCCAAAAGGGCAAAGCTGATCGTGTTTCACAGCCTTTTTTTTCATTTGTCTCAATGTGCATCAAGCCAGGAGAGCTCGCTCTCTGCGTAGCTTTCAGTAAGGGGCGTGGGGAAAGTGCAAATTTTCTTCTTTATTTGCTATAGCTCACTGGTGTTTTTTGTAATAGCTTTTTAGTTAAAGGGCCTATATACATGAGACCAGTGTTAATCAAGAGAGGGGGACAGTGGACATTTTTCACAACCTTCCATTTTACACCTACTGGTAGAAAAGGGAATTGCATGTCAAAAATTAACTTTCTTTTTGGGATAACAGCATGTAATTGTCTGAATATAAATATGAGATGCTCCATAACCGCATTTTACAGGATAAAGAAATGACAGTAAGACATGACTGTGATCAAAGTTAATGTGTGTTCCTGCAGAACATTCCTCACCTGTTGGTTAACACCGAGTCTTTATTATCTTTATTATTATTTAAATTTTTAAAAGATTTAAACTATATTCATTATATACAATTCTTAACAAATGTATCTAAGGTTTTTAACAAATTATGTAAGGTTTGTGCCACTGCTGCTCTAAACTAACAGCATTGGTGATTCCCAAAATCATGTTTTATTAGCTTTTTGTACTGGTTAGTCCTCCAAAATGCGTAAGTTCTTTAGTAATCGTAGTAGGCTATTTCTAATGCTATAATATAATTATTGCTGTTATCTATGAAAGAAAGGCAGAACAGTTTATAGTGTTTTTCTTCAGATACCCAATTACAGTCAAAAAGTACATAAACAATGCAATCAAGAATGCAAGCTGTTATGAGGCAATTTTTGTTATTACAAATACTAATTAGTTGTTTCTGTTTGTAATTTTCTCAATAAATGACAATAACATTTTTAGATTTAAACAATTTTTTGACAGATTCCTAAAATATTTGTTTTTTCTTTATGACAGGTGGTCTAATAAATTAAGCCCTGTATGTTTTCATAGCATTCAGGTTGTTTGAAGGACATTGAGCAGAATGTGGAATAGTGTGTTTTTTGTCAATAAAATAAAATAATTTTATTTAATCCGATTAATCGAAAGAATAATCAGCCAACTAATCGATTATCAAAATAATCGTTAGTTGCATCTCTACTTATAACATTAAAAGGATAGTTCACCCAAAAATGAAAATTAGGTTACCCCATGATTTACTCATCCTCAAGCCATCCTAGGTGTAATTACTTTCTTCTTTCAGATGAATACAATCAGAGATATATAAAAAAATGTCCTGGCTCTTCCAAGCTTTTTAATGGCAGTGAATGGTTGCCGAGATTTTGAAGTCCAATGAAGTGCATCCATCCATAAAGTGCTCCACGTGGCTCCGGGGGATTTAATAAAGGCTTTTGAAGTGAAGTGATTTGTCTAAGAAAAAATATCCATATTTAAAACTATATAAACAATAGTCTATTGATTCTGCTAACTGTTGTTGTGTTTCTGAGTGGCATTTCATGATGTAGGACGGATGATGTAGGGCGTCCTAGCTTCTTACATGGAAAATAAAGGTTTATTTACAGCATGCACTTCATATATATCTTGCATACAGCAAACTTTATGTACAGTATGCGTTAAAAGTATCAAGTTATCAAGACCTTAAAGATTTAACAGAAAGCAAATGGCCTGAAATGTAAAAAACAAAGCCAAGGAAATGTGGTGTATTGATCCTACTTTGCTGACAAAATGCTGAAAAATAAAGTATGATTTTTTTATGTCATTACTCGTAATGTTATTTTTTTATTGTGCTATTTCTGGGGGGTTCTAATAGTTTTCTGAGTGCATCTAATTATACATTTTTATTTAAATATGTTTTAATGTAATTTATGAGGAAAAATGTACTTACTTATGGAAAAAATACTTTTTTTATCTTAATAGTTTTATAGATAAAAATATCCAAAATTGTATTGAATAAATAAGGTTATTTTTAAAATCAAGTCCCTCACTCTCTCACAAATATTCATCAGAGGAGCACAACATGCTCAAATACCTCTGCTAATCAACCTGTTTAATTTTTCTTCTGTTCATTTGTCTCTCCCTGCTTGGTCCATCAGGAACTTTCTATGGTGCACTTTTATTTTGCCTGCATTTAGCTTGTTTGAATTATTCAACTTTAGTCTTTACAAAGGTGCCCAAAGGTTGCCATCCAGCACAATACATCAGTTATTCCCAAGATTTCTATATCATCTGAACCCGTTTGACATAACATATTTATTTAAAGTACCCCATGAGATTTTAAGCTCATATTTCAATAATTTAACATCACTTGTAATAATTTGAAATGATTGCACTTGCAACAACATGTGCATGTTCATGGTTCTCTGTTGTCAATTAGTTGTCATCTATCTTATTTAATAATTTTTCTTTAAAGGGGTGGTTGATTGCGATTTCACTTTTTTAACATTAGTTAGTGTGTAATGTTACTGTTTGAGCATAAACAATATCTGCAGAGTTGCGGCGCTGAAAGTTCAATGCAAACGGAGATATCGTCTTTTAAAATTCTGGAAGTTTAATGCCTACAAAAACGACTGGTAAGGGACTACAACGAGTTACTTCCCGGGTCTGATACATCACAAACCCAGATAATCCCTGCCCCCAGGAACATGTAAAGAAGAGGGCGAGGTCATGCTGCGCTGCTTTAGAGAAGAGGAAGAGAAAACTAGGGATGCAAGGTTCAAGGTTCAAGGTTTCTTTATTTGTCACATAATAAATTATACAGGGTATAATCAGAAGTGAAATGTAAGGAAATGCACGTAAAAATATATTCATTTGAATCGCGATTCTGTCTTCTAACGATTCTAATGGATTCACAAGTTTCAAAATCATTAAAGCAGCGGTTCTTAATACTGTTACTCGTGTCGCCCTGCTCTGCATCTCTCTCTCTCTCTCATTCAGATCGTCAGATCAGCTCCAACAAACTGTTCCAATTATACACTTATTTTCACACAGCAATGAGAAGCATTATAAATGGACACGCGTGTGGTTGCTGTGCTGTATTAAAGCTTTAATCAGGATAAAACCGTATATTAAAAGCTAACAGAAGCAGTAGCACTTACAAATAGCAGCGTATTTAAAAGTATGAGACAACAACAACCAAACATACCATTAAGAGCCGTGCTTGCACAGGTTCTGCACAATCCTCTTCACCAATATCCTCTGGGTCTTCAATCGGCTCAAATTGATAAGCATTATAGACAACACCACTGTTTACAATTCAACCGGAGCACATGCCACTGAGGTGAGGGGCGGGACGTTCAGACGTGCAGTGGCGGTTTAGCGAATCACAACACACTAAGCCAGCTAACCAATCTCAGCCCATCGCGTATTTCTGAAGGAGGAGCTTCATAAAACCAGGAAATAAATTGAGGCGTTTGTCAGAGAAGGGACAGAGAGGTGTGGAATAAAGGTAAATTATGTGAAAAATAATGTGTTTTTAAAAAAACCAAGCATGAACACATGCTAGACTGCACCCCATAAACACAATCAAGCCTAGAAAAAAAACAGTCAACCACCCCTTTAAGTTTTCTTTTTGTAAGTTTCATTTTGATTACTATTCAAGTTTCAAAATTGTATTGAATAAATAAGGATATTTTTTAATCAAGTCCCTCACTCTCTCACAAATACCCTCTCTCTTCTCTCTGGCTGGGTTCATAGAAAATGTGGCAAAAATTCTGTAGCACTGTTGGGGTCGCAGTCATGTAGCTCTGGTGGAGGATTTGTCCCTTGAGTCCAGACAGAGACGCTCTTCATAGGCCTTGAGTCTGCCAGTCTTTTCCTGGTTGCTTCTCTGCAGTTAATTTACAGAAGCAGCAGGGAGACAGCCAGCCAGGCTGGCAGAAGATGACATCTTTCTGGGGCCTCAGGACAGGGATTAGTTTAGGCCCTGCTGGTACAGAGGTGGAGAGGCCCTCAGCTGCCCTGCCCTATACACACACTTCTGGGTTTGGTATGGCTTCACTGGCTATTGGTTCATGTCCTCCAAAGCTTCTGATTGCTGTCACAGAAAGCAGAGCTTACGAGAGCTCTCTCGGTCAGATGGTTTCCATGAACCCACTGATGAGCAGGGTTTCAGGGTTTGTGTCTGGAATATCTAGTTAGGTCCTAAATGTAAATTCATTGTGCAAAACCATTTTTTTCGCTCTGTGAAATACCAATGTTAAACAGAATGTCCAAGCTGCTCTTTTCCAATGAAAAAAAACGACTTATATGCAATATTGCAATATTTTATTATAAATAAATGCAATATTTTGCAGGCAAGAATAGGACGGTGCAAGAACAGGTTGTCAATAGTGTAATCATACATGAAGAACAGCTCACATAGAAGTGAATTTCAAACCAAACAGCTTTCTGTTGATCAGCAGTGCGAAAACTTGAACCTTTTCCAAAATATGAACATGAATCCTGGTTGCATGGATTGCCTTAAAAATGACTTGGTTTTGCTCAAAAAATATTGCTTTGCGACATTGCTGAAAGGTGTCCATTCACACACACATCATGTCTAAACAGAGATCAGATGTCGTGCTGCGCACAGAAACATTCAGGAGCAGAAAATATTTTTCAACACTGCACTGCTTATGTGTCCCTATTATGCTGTTTTAAAGGTTCCACATTTTGTTTTGGTGGTCAAAACACTACAGTTTTCTTGTAATATACTTTGTAGCATCATCATTCCCCCCCCCCCCCCATTGTCTAGAATGGTTTGTTCAAGTATCCAGTCTCTCTAAACCCTTCTTTTCTGAGTCAACCCTGCATTGATTGGTCAGATAACTCTGTCAATTGTGATTGGTCCACCACTTACAGCACGTCTAGAAAACAAAACACTCATTACCATATTTAAATTTCAGCTCCAGAGGATTCCTCAGCACGTGTTTACACATTGTTGGGAAAACTAATGACAGCTGAATAGTAAACACTTGCCCAAACTAAAATGGTACATGTGTTAACCAAGCACTGCTGTAAATTACTATATGATGTAACATGTAAACCCAAATTATCTGCTTGTTATCCAGAGGCGCAAGATGTCTCAAATAAAGTGGGTACTGCCCCATGCCCCATAATGAATGTGTTCTGCAAACCTTGCATTCAACCTGGACATATTTGAGAAGTCATTAGTAAATGACAGGAACACAATGAAAGGTTGGAGTTATACTTTTGTGGTGTCAATGTAAAAATGTATTTTAACCAATAACTCTTCCCATTCTGTGTGGGGTTATAGTTGTTCACGGACAGCTAATGAAAACCATTATGCAGATGTGTTACAAACCTACGTTAGTTTTTTGTATGAAGTAAGACTGGAATTATTGGCAACACATTTCAGGCAGTTCAGATGTTTTTTCAGAGGTAATATTCAATTAAAAAAAAAAAAAATGTATTGGCATGACAAATTATACAATGTATTGCCAAAGCATTTATATGAACAATAAATAAATAAATAAAATAAAAATGCTGTAGGTACAGAGTTACAGAGAAAAGGCATGTTGTTGAAGTTAGAAAAACAGCAAAAATTTGTTTACAGCACATTTATTTATTTATTTATGTTTTTTTCACCTTGACATCAGGTTAAATGGATAAGAAATGTGCCACCAAATTTTGTGATTTCAGTATGGATACTGAATATTTTTCTTTTTAGTAACAAATATTCTAGGTTGGCCTACTCATTAATTTAATCATTATATACTCTTAGTGTACAGCAACTCTCCTTTTTGTGACTGTTATTATTTTTTTCTCAGGAAACATCTAAAATATAAAAAAATCAGTTACTGAAATAGATGTTTTGATAGCTTCTGCCATTTTGCTTTGCAAAAAACAAATTTCTTAGGATACTTGTTGTAGTGATATTGTTATTTTTTTATATATGATGTTCCAAAACAGCGATCATAGCAGTCCAGTACCTTTAAGTAAAATTGTACTATGAACTCTTGAGATGTGAAAGTACAACCTCTGAGCAATAGCATTTTCCTCTTGTAGTAACCCACTTGAATGTTTGAACAATATTACTAGAAGAGAAATGGTAAATGAGTAGGTGGGTAGTAAGAAAACCAGTTGAGTCTTTTCTTATTGGTTAGTGAACATCTGCTGTCCCACAGAGAGGAGCAAAGTTAACATTGTCTGACCCTGCCAATAAATGTATTATAGTCTTGTGTCCCTCCCACTCCCACTCCCGTCTGTATCTCTGTCTCTGGCTTTCTTTACGTCATTCCACTATTCAAATATTCTCCTTAACAGACTCCTCCTTAACAAATATTATCCTTTAGTCTATTTGTTTTTTATTCCACTATTTATGTTGGATCACAAAAGCCTATTTTATTCTTTATAAATAGGTTTATAGTGCATTTAAAAGTGTTTTTCTATCAAGTTCAGCACGTAACCACACACCTAACTTGCTATTTTTAATGTTGTGGCTCTGTCCATCACTTTTCGTCTCACTGTAGCACAGGGGTGTCCAAACTTTTTTTAGTGAGGGCCAAATACAGAAAAATAAACAAAGGGCCGGGCCACACACTAGAGGTGACATATTGACACATGAATACTGTGTTTTTACGACCTGGCTTGTTACTCAAGGTCTCAACATAAAAAGGAACACGAACAAACAGTTTAGGTTTTAAATAAAGAACTGTTTATTATTAAAGTCAAAATTGTCTAGGAGGTCAGTTGTGTGTGTTTGCAAAGAGTCAGGTTAATAACTGGAACTGCAAGCTCAACCCTGCCCGTGCACTGGAACGACAGGCCTGCAGGTGGCACAGGGGGTCGTGACAGTGTAGCCTATTTCTAACTCACCTATAATGTGAAGAACATTACAGTGTACACTCAGTGGGAGCAGTGATGCTGTCCTTTGGATTGAAGGATGGCTGACATGTCAGGAGAAAGTTTGGTGGTTGAGACACGAAGGACTTCACAGAGATGGCTATCAGCCATTCTGGTTCTCAGTCTGCTTTTGTTCTGATTTAACAGAGAAAATGTTTGTTCACATATGTACGTTGAGCCGAACAGGCTCATCATTCTTTTTGCGTGGCATCTCATCAGAGGAAACTTTGCACTATCCAAACTCTGATAGAAGTCAGGGAGGGAGAGAAGCTGATGTTGACTCTTCAGAGAATCATCACATTGCATTTCAATCAGTTCTAACTGCAGACTCTCTTCTACTTCTTCTGCATCCACCAGGAAGGGGGTAGAGAACAGCTTGATTTGTTTTTCAATGACAGAAAAATCTTGGAAACGCTGGTTGAATTCTGTCACGAGAGATGCAATCACAGACACATATTTCTCCTTTTTAGCAGAAAGGTCGGCCTTTGGAAAAGCAGACTTGATTTCAGACAGCGCAGGGAAGTGTGCAGCATTAAAGCTTCGTAGTTGTGTCTCAAACAGGCGGAGCTTTACACAGAAGGCTTTCATGTGCGCATACAGGTGTGGCACCAGCTGTTCTTTGCCTTGTAGGTTCTTGTTCAGTGTATTCAGATGATGAGTAAGATCAACTAAAAATGCCAGGTCAGCCAGCCACAGAGGGTCACTCAGTTCATGAAGAGGTCGGCCCTTCTCTTTCATAAACTGATCGATTTCTGATCTCAGCGAATAAAACCGCTGCAGCACGTAGCCGCGGCTCAGCCAGCGCACCTCAGAGTGGTAGAGTACATCCCCGTATTCAGCATCCACATCAGAAAGGAAAGCTTGAAATTCTCTGTGGTACAGTCCTCTAGCTCGAATTATGTTGACAGTTTTTACAACAGTGTTCATCACATCGCCCAGCTGGACAGTCTTGGCACACAGTGCTTCTTGGTGGATTATACAGTGCATCCTAACAGCCTCACCTCCGCTCACTTTTACCTTGGCGCACACCATTGATGCCATTCCTTTGCAATCGCCCGTCATGGCCGGAGCTCCATCCGTTGTTACTCCACAGAGCTTGTCCCATTTAAGCCCATCTTTTCAACCGCCTCTGACACAGCTTCAAAAATATCTCTACCCGTCGTTGTGCCTTTTAGGCTCATCATATCAAGCAGCTCCTCCGTACAGCAAAAATTATCATCTACTCCCCGCAAAAAAATTAACAGCTGTGCGGTGTCTGTAGCATCTGTGCTCTCATCGCATGCTATCGAGTAAAAATCAAAAGCACAAGCTTTGTCTCTCAGCTGAAGTTTCAAGTTAGCTGACAAGTCCTCGATTCTCCACACCACTGTATTTCTGGATAAGCTCACGTTGTTGAAATCCTGCACTTTATCTGGCACATTATTTCTGTGACTTTGATGAGGCACTGCTTTATGAAACCACCGTCTGAGAACGGTTTGCCGTGCTGGGCAATAAGTTTAGCGACTTCATAGCTTGCTGTTGTGGCGTTTTCCTGTATTTTGTTAGCACAAAAAAAACTGTTGTTGAGCTTGCAGGCTAGCTGCCATTTGCTTGACTTTCTGTGTTCGTTCAGCACCGTGTACGATGTGTAGCTCTGATGTTTGGTTTCATAGTGCCGACGGATATTATAGTCTTTCATCACAGCAACATCTTCATTGCAAATCAAACAGACACACTTTCCGTTGATTTCTTTGAAAAAATATTCACTTTCCCACCGTGTTTGAAATCTTCTACACTCACTTGTTATTTTTCGTTTCTTGGGTGCTGCCATTTCTGCTGACTCGCGGTAAAAGTTTTTCTTTGCTTAATTTTGTTTAGTAGCGGTTACCTGGTAATGGTTGAGAAGCACCGTTTCCATGGCTGGCTCCATCTAGTGTTGAAACTGAGAAGTGCAACAGTGTTGAGCTCGAGGTTCTTGTGTGGGCCATATTCAATTATATTTTCAGAATTTGCTGCGGGCCAATAAAAACTGGACCGCGGGCCGCAGTTGGCCCGCGGGCCGTAGTTTGGACACCCCTGCTGTAGCACCTCGCACCATGGGCCTGTATCAAAGAACCATAAAGTATGACAGTTATTTTCAATGATTGATTAGAAACAGAGGTTGATTCCCATTCCCTGCCCTCCTTCCCCATCTCATCTCTGCAGTGAATGGTTAATGTAATGTGTGTGTGTGTGAGAGCCACAGTCATTATTGACAGTTAGTGAAGTGAGTTTATAAGGTGAGCTGTATCCTTTTCAGTCAAGAAGCTCTCTTCTCTCCTCCAGCCGAGGTAGGGACAGGCCATTCGTTTGTTGTCTTCATTCGATAAGAGCTTGGCTCCCATAATTGCCAGCCCTGATACGCCAACACTCATTTAGCTAACCGAGAACCTTAAAAGAGATCGATTTATCTAAGAAGTGAGTGTGCAGCCTACTGAACCTAGCTGTGTGTGTTGAGGGAGCAGACGTTTGAAAGAAACATCTTTTTAATAGGCAGTCAGACTGCCTGTGATTACATAAAACGGACGTACAGTTTGAACCAGGGCAGGCCCCGATTGTGCAAACAATCAATGCCACATTTGTTAACTTGTACAAGGTGATTCTGTACAAAGGCATTGCAGGTCATATAGTTACTCAAAGCAATTGTTTATTCTCAACTCTAACTCAAATGTTTTCAGAATACAGTAGATCCCATTTTTAATCTGACACAAATATGAAAGAGCTTGGTATGTGAAAAATAACAGAAATATCATTGTATTATGTAATCAAATGTGGAGCTACTTTATAGAAAATTGACATCTGGAGCTTGTGGCAGCCAAAGAATAATCAATAATTGAACTATCTGTGGTAAAAGTGCTGTTAGGTATCTGGGTGATTTAGGAAACCAACCATTGAAAATATTTTGAAAAACTGTCATTTCACAGATATAAGAAATTCTGAACCAGAGATGCTATATTCCGCAATGCTATATTTTCATATTTATTTAATTAATTATACTGTTTACTATTATTAAAATGACTATTGATCAACCCTTTATTTATTTCATTTGTATTTATTTTTTCTGGTGTAATGTAACACCAACAATAAAAAGGTTGCCATTTCAGTTTATAATTTTATTTTGTTATATTGCCATTCAAAGGTTTGTGGTCGGTAAGATTTTTTAAAAGGTTTTTTAAAAAATATATTTAATCCAAAATACAGTAAAACAGTAATATTGTGAAATATTATTATAATTTAATTGCACATTTTTAAATATTTTTAAATGTAATTTATTCATGTGATGGTAAAATTAATATATTGTGGATATGTTTTTTTTCAAGATTCTTTAATGAATAGTAATTTAAAAAGAATAGCAATTATTTGAATACAATACATTTAAGTGACTTAAATTGTCTTTACTGTCACTTTTGATTAATTTAATTCATTATTGCTGAATTAAAGTAACAATTTTAAATATGAAAAATTACTGGCTTAAAATGTTTGATTGGTAGTGAATATACTTTGGTAATTTGTTGCCTTTATTGAATAGCACAATTGAGTTACTGGCAAGAATTTATAGGAGAGGAGAGATACATCGTTTGGGAAAGGACCTCAGACTTTTTAGGTTTTAGGTCACCCGAAGAGTTATGTTGTAGTGTAGTCAACAAGACTATGGCTCCATCATTAGTTCAGATTTTGTGAATTAGACGGTTTCTTTAGGAAAGAAAGTGATGAAAATTAAATGAGACAGGTTTTCAAATTACTTTGTGTTTCAAACCTCAATAAGACACACACAAGTGCATGCACACAGTCTTTACTGAGAATAATTTGGCAACATCATGACTTCTGTGTATGAGAGGAGCAGACTGGCCTGTTTTACACCCGTCTCCTCATCAATGGTACCTTTGTGTGGTTCTGGCTCTGTCTCTGCTCAGCATGGGTCCAAAGAGAGAACCAGAGATCAGGAAAGAAGCAGAGAGAAACATTGCTTTTAAGAAACATTTCTCTTTCCGATATACCACTGTGATTTTGATGTGAAAACAGTAACATATTTTCCTGTGATTTGTGTCATTTCTTTAATACACTGTCATTGGCTAACTCAATAATAAAACAAATAAAAACAGGCACTTGATAATAATACAGTCTTCTTCACAGATCAACATTCAGTACATTGACCGAGAAGCACCTCCTTTTTTTGACAGAGTGAAGGAAGAGAGATAAAAGCAGTGATAGAACCTCATAGGGAGCAGATTAGGCTTGCCGCGATAGACGGTGATGACGGTTATACCGGTGTTAAGCCGCAACACCGTTACGTCACTTGCCCACCGTGGCACCATCCCTCACCGTCCTTTATATTTTTTTATAGTAATACAAATAATTTTGTTCAGTTAGAGGACACTACAATTAAAACTGAACGCTGCTGTTCAATGCAGCGCACTGAACGAATGACAGCCATGCATCGCAGAGGTTTGCATTGCCGCGGCTGTCCCGACAAGATTTCTTGCACCGCGGGATTAATTTCCCAAAAACAACGCAGTAACGGTCGGTAACTCTGGTGCAATTTGAACAGGGGGCAGTTCATATTATTCACTATTCACGACGCCATCAGTAGTTCCTCTGTAAGAACAAGCTGTTTGGAGTGTCTGATGCCCGTATGAACACCACTGGTCCTCACAAACTTCTCAAACACACGCGAGCATCCATTATAAAACACTCGCTGTATTCAACTACGTGAATATACTGAGCTATATTCAAGCAGAAATATGATGTTAGAGTGATCGAGAGCGCACATACACGGTTCGTTTGCGCATAATTTATAACGGACATAACGCACGCCTAATGCACGATCATGTATGTCACCGTAATCATCTTTACCTTGATTACAATAGTCGTCCATCAAAACTTGTGGCTACTAGTGTGACACTGGCTTCTTTTATCCAGCCAAGAGCTGTTGTTTGCGTATCATGTGCTCATACAGCTGTTCTGAGCCATCGTTCAGTCTGTATTAGCCTAACACTCAATGAGAAACAGTTTGCTGCTCCGAAACACAGAATATGTAGAGGTGGTACTGTTATTTATTTATGTATAGGCTATATATTTTTTTACATGACTTAACATGCGAGTCATAATATTAGATTGTAGTTTTATCTCTCGCCCCCCTGGTTGAGAAACACTGACCTAAAGGACGATCTTCCAGCATTACCTTCACGATCGATCTATTAGGCATCCCTGATCTTTTAAAAACAAAAACATTTGTTTCTCATTTATTTGGTTCCACAGTATTTGCTGATTTTTATTTTATTTAAACAGTGCTTGACGCAGAATTGCCTGATATTAAAGTCAAAGTAAATCGCGCACAGCGCTTACAGGGTATTGTAAGCCCCCCCACGGTGATACCGTTATAACCGGTGTGACATCAGGTCGATTAACCGGTGGGAAAATTTCCTCACCGTCACAACCCTAGAGCAGATTATGAATAGTTTAATGTTGTGTCTTTGTACATTTACATTTACATTTATGCATTTAGCAGATGCTTTTATCCAAAGCGACTTACAGTACATTCATATACATTTTTTGTCAGTATGTGTGTTCCCTTTGTAGATAGAAGGATTGATTCAGTGATGTCTGTAATGTTCAGGAGTGTATCTCATTACATTAAGAGGGAGGATGTAGAGGAACTTGAAATAATGATCTGGGTTTGGGTTGAATATCTGAGCATGATAAGGCTGACTTTCTGAGCTTATTTTACATATCCATTATTTTATCATTATTCAGGTGGGATGTTCTGTAAAGTTGTATGAGTTCGCAATAGTATCCAACGGGCTTTGCAAAGTGTCAAATGTATTCTTACCTGGTCAAAATAGGGTAAACACTTAACCTCAAACACAAATCTTCATATGTATTTCTAGTTGGGATGGGAATTGTAAAGAATGTAATGATTTAGTTATGGTTCACATATTTCTTAAAATTGGCTTACAAATGAAATAAATAAATACATTCTAAATTCATCTATTTCCTTAATACGTTATTTATTATTTTATTGTGAACAATGCAAGATTTCTTTATTAGTCACATATGTAGCTAGTTGAACCGGTCAACAGCAATATGGTATTATGCTCTGCTTTTTTAAAAAGAAGACAGTATGTTATTTAAAAGTTTCAGACATGGGGTTTGGAATCCTGATTGTCGTGTTATTTTTATGAGGTTTGGCTTGTAGGTTGGAATTCTGATTGTCATGGTGGCTTGTAAGGGGCCTTATGTCTGAATGGGGCAGCTGAGAAACTATAAACATCAACAGCTGCACCTTCAAAGGCTGCAGTGTGTTACACTGTTTCACCCAAAGTCGTCTCCTTTCACTCCGAAGCTCAGACATTCATCAGAGGAGCACAACATGCTCAAATACCTCTGCTAATCAACCTGTTTAATTTTTCTTCTGTTCATTTGTCTCTCCCTGCTTGGTCCATCAGGAACTTTCTATGGAGCACTTTTCTTTTGCCTGCATTTAGCTTGTTTGAATTATTAAAATTTTAGTCTTTACAAAGGTGCCCAAAGGTTGCCATCCAGCACAATACATCAGGTATTCCCAAACCTTTTATATAATCTGAACCCGTTTGACATAACATATTTATTTAAAGTACCCCATGAGATTTTAAGCTCATATTTCAATAATTTAACAACACTTGTAATAATTTAAAATGATTGCACTTGCAACAACATGTGCATGTTCATGGTTCTCTGTTGTCAATTAGTGGTCATCTATCTTATTTTAATATTTTTTCTTTAAGTTTTATTTTTTGTATGTTTAATTTTGATTTGTTTTTAATTTCAAATTATTTATTAATTTATTAGGACTGTTAACTCATGTGGTGGCTATTCACCAGTTATCCTGTAAGGCTTAAAACATCTCTGCCGCTCAGTCGCTAGCATAGGGGATGCTGCTCCACTTTATACAACAGCATTTCGTCATCATTGATAAAGTGCTTAGCGGCAAGCAAATTAATGAATTTGGCCTGACTGAGAGCAGCATTCTCATCAGGATGGGGGACGGAAGAGAGCGAGGAGCAGCAAGGAATGGGGGTGGATGGAAGGGTAATCCCGTTCCGGATAAACGGCTGATCCTTCTCATTCCTCAGATATCAAATGTCAGAAGTTAAATTAGCCTGCTAGCCCCTGATAGGAGTTAACATGCTTTTAAATGTGAGGGGAGGGGAAGGGGCCAGAGAATTCCAGCCCCTGTGGGACAGCAGGCAGGTGCCTTTGAACTGTCTAATTATCCCACTCCTGTTAACTGTCTTAATAAAGCCTGAGCCATTCCAGTCTCACTAACTTGGATGCATTCATCCACAATCCTGAAATGTAGAGCAAAACAGCTACAGAGGAATTACTGCTACTAACATAATACAATATCTATAATTATTGTTGTTCACGGATGTTCTGAGATTCAGCTTTACTACATTTACAACATGGTTTAATGTTCAGAATATACATGAAGATATTTCCTTGACCTTTTACAGTTTTAAAAGCTTTGTGAAAAGATGTGGTCTGGGCCGAGTGTAAATTTTGGCTGACTGATTTGTGGTGAGTTGTCCATAATCTAAGAGCCTCAGGCTTGGCCCTGATCTGTTTGCTGAGTGAGTGGAGGGATATAACGGTCAGGCACAGCTGAAAGCTGGCATATATACTGGTCATTAGCCTCAATCCACCCAAAGCAGACCTTCATCTCAGCCAGCAATAGTGATCCCTCCAGAAACCAGAGTAAACATTGTTTCAGGATTTTTTTTCTCTAAAATTACTACTGTCACATCTAATTTTCAAAACTGTTCTAGAATTTTTTTTGTCATTGAATAAAATGTGTTTGTCTATTTTTAATGTATCTATTTTTTACTAGAGTGAATTTAATGTAACGTTGTTTTAAAGTTTAAAACCAGATTAATTACTTATTTTGTGCACAAAGGAAACTTTTGTATTGCTTAGTGGTTGTTCTTTTCTTTTGCTCTAGATAAGGAGACTTGTTATTGCTCAGGCATTTAGTTTGACAACAATTTTAGATGTTCCTCCTAAAATTCTCTTTTCCTTGTCCTATTGTTTTGAAGACAAGATGTTACATATTCTGAGTATCACAAAATGTAAATGTGGTGATTTTCAAAGTCATTTGATCAATAGAAAGCCAAAAGCATCATGACCTTGATACTTTTGACATTTTGGTTCTCATGCACTTCTCAGGAAAAGAGAAGCCATTTCCTGCTTTCAGCACCTTACCTGGTTTTGGTCCATACCTGCTAGCATCAATCACACTCCATTATGTCCTCTGATCAAGGTCTCGGGATGGCAAGTCAAATGCTTTAGCAGAGTTTGATGTGAGTATGGGCACTGCAGCAGCGGCTTCAGAGAAAAGGCAAACTCTGAATAGCTCAAATGCACCATTGTCCCCCCTCTGATAACACTCCTGGCTCCGCAGCTGGCACATGCTTTCTCCAGCACAATCATGTGCTCTTGAACATGTCTGAGTATCGAGACTGGCCTCTCAGAATGCTAGTCCTGCAGAAGACCAGGGGGAGGAGAGATACAAGGATGCTGGTGTGATTTCAAGCTTCTCTGTAATGCTGATTTGAGTTGAACATGGAGAAAAGGAAGAGACCTTGAATTTGATTCATTGCATCCCAGTTTCCCACTACTGCTGGAAAGGGAATTATGGACTGCCAGCATTCCCAGGTCTCTGTAGAGGCCTAGCGGCAGAATGTGCTAGATGAGACTCTGGGATTCAGTGCATACATGTGCACAACCAAATAGAGATGTGTGGAAGCTGTCGATTTAGCAAAGATGCTTATCAGGAGCTGACAGGCACAATGACATCATTTATTTTCACTGCTATGTTTTGGCACTGCATCACTGTGGGAAATTTGTTTTAAATGTGAAGCATTCTGCATCACATAATCTTAAAACGATTCTCTCCGATCTTGCAGTTTAAATCCCTGATGCTGTTATCATTTCTGTTTCTGTTTTTACTCACATAACCTGAATTGTGTTGCTCAAAATAAAACCTTCTGTGATTTCATTTGAAAATATAATCTGATTTTTCCATTGGCAGTGCTTAGGCTATATTTACAAAGGGTGTAGCCATTCTGGAGCCATCTGCTATTTGCAGCATGCTTTGAAATATGTTTATTTTCCTTTTGTACCATGTTTTGGTTGTTCTGGAGCTGTTTCATTTGCTGTCATTGTAACCATTCATTGTCATAGTTTTATGATTTAATCATATATATATATACACACACACACACACACACACCTGTATATTGCATTATAGCAAGTTAGTATCATCATGTTGCTAATGCAATTTACTCAATTCATTAATTTATTTATACATATTCATATATTGATAAAAAATATTAATATTATGAGATGTTATTATAATTTAAAGCAACAATTTTTTCAGGATTAATTGATGAATGAAAAGAACACTATTTAGTTAAAATATAAATATTTTGTATTATCATATTGTTATAAATGTCTTGACAGTCAATTCTGATCAATTTAATTCATCCTTGCTGAAAAGTAGAAGAAACAACTTACCTTACAGACAACATTTTGAAATGTTAAAAAATAACTTATAAAGAAAAATAAATTATGTTGATAGAGATTGCATTTCACAAATTAAAATGGTAGAAAACAGTGTAAATTAGATATTTTATTTTACCTTGTAATGCACAATTTCTGTATCACATAGAGTATTGGCCTCCACAATGGGAAGTTGAACCCATCTTTGAGGACGTGTTGGTTTGGCATTAAACCTCTACTATTGGGGGTTAAAGGATAAGTCTTTGAGAACCTTTTTCCTGCCTACTGCATGGGGAGTCGAGAAGGAGGAAAATCGCACACACTTGTAGTAATCCTCTTGCTCTTCTCTTACAACCAAGTTTTATTAAACTGTCCTTTGTTTTGTTGCCCGTTTCACTCTCTCTTTGGGTATTTTCACAAACAATTCTGCCGTCTTTAGCACAGGTGCCAGGCTGACAAATCAGGTAAGCCTTTTGGAGAGGTGGAGTTATTATGCATGTGCCAAACACAAGAATATCTGCATCCTTTTTGCATTGTTAATTGCAGCTTCTTCTGCAAGTTGATTTGCAAGATAAACTAAATAAATAGGAGAGAAAAAGACAGAGGGATTACGTCACATGAGGAGGAAGCTTTGAAGAAACGTTTTGTTGTTTACCACAAGCTCCTCTATTTCTCCACTGTAACTCCCCACACATCAGCTCCACCACTACCACAAAAAAGGTTCCCCAGCTCCACCAACCTCAACTCAACTATTGACAACAAACCCTTCAAAATATCTGCAGGTGGAGCTTCAGTCTTAACCTTTTGCTTTCTCTATTTTCTCAATGTGCAATATTGTGCAACTTTGATGTGAATGGCCTCTGCGCTACCCTGCTGCATTTTGACTGGCATGAGCCGACCGCACAGCAGTGGGAGAGCCAGTTCAACTTTGAGCGGGTGAAAAATAATTGGCATATGTCGAAGAAGGGCAGAGAGCTAGAAGAAAAGAGGAAGATGGTTCTGCCTTTGGAAGTAAAAAACTTACCTTAAAGTACCCCTCAACTTTAAAGGCTCCCATCCTACAGCCAGAAACATCCCTCACTGTTCACAAGAACAACATTCTTACCTGTCCTCATGATCTCTCTTGTATATTTATGGCAACTTATGTTCTCCTTCCTGTCCCATAACTAAACTAACATTTAGTGGTAACTAAGAGTGACAGTAACTTAACAAAGGTACTCAATAAATAGTGGTATAGAGTAAAACACAAATTATTTTGGTTTTCATGGCACATTGCATTGAGTATAGTTATTTAAAGGGAACCTATAATGCCCTTTTATGTTTAGTCTGCTTTAGTATGGCCAAATAAAGGGGTTTTGGAACCGAGGAGGAAAAAAAACAGAAACTCTCTGCCATAGTGACAACACTCTACTAAAGGAGCTCTTCTTCTTCGTCTTCTCTAGTGCAGTTCAACCAGGCCTTGCCCTCTGTTTCTTGTGTATTCTGTGGGTGGGAATTGTTTAGATGAGTGACATTGTGACTTCACAATATTCAAAAGAAGTTTGTTTTAGTTCTTGAAAAGTGTTTTCTGTTAGAGAGAATATCTAATTTTAGAGTGGAGTTTGAGCTTCGCAACATACTTTTTTATTCTAGATATGAGGCAATAATCAAACACATTCTTCTAGAATGTCTTTCTCTCAAATACAGTTGGAAAGTCTGATTAATTTTAGTGAATCAGTTAATTTTAATGAATTCAGTTAATCTAACAAAATTAATTTAACAATGAAAAAAAGTCCTTCTGCAGAAGTCTCTCAAATTGAATTTAGAAGTATATTCGTTTTAGTGAATCATTTTATTCAGACAGTATATCTTAATGAGTCTATTTTTTCTATTTTATTTACACTATTTTTTCATGGTTTTATTCAGTGGAAACTGTCTGAATGGGCTAATTTACTCAAATTAATCATGAGGTTTAACAGAAATTTTAAGGTGAAGTGTGTAATTTCTATGACAAATTGAGTATTTGAAGAAACAGACCTGCCAAGACCTTTACTATTGGTTATTTTTGGGCTGGTTGTGCAATATTTTGAAAGTGCCACAGTGAATTTTAACATATAGAAAGTATAAACTACTCACGTTTCGATTACAAAAAAGATAATCTACAATTCCCAAAAAACAAGTGTTAGTTATATTTTTTGAAGGTTTCTAGACTTTAGAATACTTGCCCTAATATACAGTATATATATATATATATACACAGGTTCTGGTCATATAATTAGAATATCATCAAAAAGTTGATTTATTTCACTAATTCCATTCAAAAAGTGAAACTTGTATAATGTATACATTCATTCCACACAGACTGATATATTTCAAGTGTTTATTTCTTTTAATTTTGATGATTATAACTGACAACTAATGAAAACTCCAAATTCAGTATCTCAGAAAATTAGAATATTACTTAAGACCAATACAAAGAAAGGATTTTTAGAAATCTTGGCCAACTGAAAAGTATGAACATGAAAAGTATGAGCATGTACAGCACTCAATACTTAGTTGGGGCTCCTTTTGCCTGAATTACTGCAGCAATGCGGCGTGGCATGGAGTCAATAATTCTGTGGCACTGCTCAGGTGTTATGAGAGCCCAGGTCGCTCTGATAGTGGCCTTCAGCTCTTCTGCATTGTTGGGTCTGGCATATCGCATCTTCCTCTTCACAATACCCCATAGATTTTCTATGGGGTTAAGGCCAGGCGAGTTTGCTGGCCAATTAAGAACAGGGATACCATGGTCCTTAAACCAGGTACTGGTAGCTTTGGCACTGTGTGCAGGTGCCAAGTCCTGTTGGAAAATGAAATCTGCATCTCCATAAAGTTGGTCAGCAGCAGGAAGCATGAAGTGCTCTAAAACTTCCTGGTATACGGCTGTGTTGACCTTGGACCTCAGAAAACACAGTGGACCAACACCAGCAGATGACATGGCACCCCAAACCATCACTGACTGTGGAAACTTTACACTGGACCTCAATCAACGTGGATTCTGTGCCTCTCCTCTCTTCCTCCAGACTCTGGGACCCTGATTTCCAAAGGAAATGCAAAATTTACTTTCATCAGAGAACATAACTTTGGACCACTCAGCAGTCCAGTCCTTTTTGTCTTTAGCCCAGGCGAGATGCTTCTGACGCTGTCTGTTGTTCAAGAGTGGCTTGACACAAGGAATGCGACATCTGAAACCCATGTCTTGCATACGTCTGTGCGTAGTGGTTCTTGAAGCACTGACTCCAGCTGCAGTCCACTCTTTGTGAATCTCCCCCACATTTTTGAATGGGTTTTGTTTCACAATCCTGTCCAGGGTGCGGTTATCCCTATTGCTTGTACACTTTTTTCTACCACATCTTTTCCTTCCCTTCGCCTCTCTATTAATGTGCTTGGACACAGAGCTCTGTGAACAGCCAGCCTCTTTTGCAATGACATTTTGTGTCTTGCCCTCCTTGTGCAAGGTGTCAATGGTCGTCTTTTGGACAACTGTCAAGTCAGCAGTCTTCCCCATGATTGTGTAGCCTACAGAACTAGACTGAGAGACCATTTAAAGGCCTTTGCAGGTGTTTTGAGTTAATTAGCTGATTAGAGTGTGGCACCAGGTGTCTTCAATATATATAACCTTTTCACAATATTCTAATTTTCTGAGATACCGAATTTGGGGTTTTCATTAGTTGCCACTTATAATTATCAAAATTAAAAGAAATAAACACTTGAAATATATCAGTCTGTGTGGAATGAATGTATACATTATACAAGTTTCACTTTTTGAATGGAATTTGTGAAATAAATCAACTTTTTGATGATATTCTAATTATATGACCAGCACCTGTGTATATATATATATATATATATATATACAGTGTGGTAAAGATGGGAGCAAGAAAGAGGTGGGCAATAAAGGGCAGGGAGATTGTCAGAGGAAAACCATTAACATTGGGGACGAAAGAGGGATATCCAGTTGGTAGAGAGAGAAGCCTAGATCAAGACTCAGGGAAAGTGAGTGTATAAAAGTGAGAGACAGAGATCAAGAGACACACAAAGAACAGGGGAGAGAGAGAGAGACAGGAAAATAAAGTTGAAGCTGAGCTGCTGAGTCTATTCCTGTGGTACTGAGAGCTGGTGAAATACTAGAGCCTGGGCCGTGTGCCTCTGATCAGGGCGGCAGTGAGCACAATTACCTTCTTTTCAAATCCTTCAGTGACACCACGGGAGAAAGGAGGACTTTGAAACTTGAAAGGCAGGGCACCCGCTTTCAAACCTCAAACGCAAGCAGGAAAGGGCTCTGAAATTTGTTCACTGCTCCCCATCCACCATTAGCTTGTTTCTTCCTCTTGCCTCCAGGCATTTAAGCGATTTTTGAAAAGATGTTAAGAAATTCAATCTCTACAGAGAGAGAGAGAGAGCACAATCATTTTTCCTCTCTCTCCTTCTCTTTCCCCGCTTTTTTTTCTGCTGAAGCGTGCTTTCCCCCCATTCCACAGAGAATAAGCTTGCTGTTTTTGTGTCAGGGTAAATACACCGGTGAATCTGTGGAGCAATGTTGGAGCCAAAAATGCAAAAGGAAAAAAAAATGCTGAGAAAATAATAGAGGAAATAAAAGAGAAGGGTTGATGGTCAGGGCCATGGAGAATCCTTCTCATCTGCCTCCTGACATGTGTAATCTCAACATCAGAGCCTCACTGAGCCCAGAGTGCAATAGCACACTCACCTTCATCTAAAAGTCTGCAGGAAACTTTTGAACTCTGTAACGTGGCTCAAACAGAAATCCGTTTACGAGGAAGCTACCTAAATGAAATTGCTAGAGATCCATTCCCTTTAATTGTCCCCTAGGAAGGAGAAACCATAAATGAGCACTTTAATATCTCAGTTATTTCTTCAATGATATTAAACTGAGAGCTAATGGTGAAATCCGCTTTTCAGATTTATCTTGTCCTAAGAACAGGGTCCTAAGAACAGGACCCTTAAATGTTTATTTTGTAGCATTATATATAAGATCTCAAAAATGTCTGTATATTTGTGGCAGCTCAGCTATTCAATACAGTGTATTTATGTTGCTAGTGACTTGGAGATGTTGTTCTCCTGCATGTCCTTTGTTGAATGAGAAATGAACCGGGAAAACAAAGTTGCACATCAAAGAAGGCAGAGCTCCAGAACACATACACCGATTGCATAATCGCCAATGGTAGCTCAAAGGTGTTTAGGAGCCAAAACGAACTCCCCGAGAAAGTTCGATTTGGTGAGCTGTTTGGTGAACTGCCTGCCACTTGTGTCATTGTTGAGCCATGGCCATTGTAAATGCCTAAAATAATTCAGGCTCTAGTGAAAATGAGGGAAGAAAAAGCCTTGATGCAGAATGAGAAATTAGAAATTAGCTTTTGACATATTGGAAGCTTGTAAAATTACATTAATGTCAAAAGAAGTAAATTAAATGTTATATTACATGAGTGAAATAGGCATTGTACTTTAAGTTATTTTTGTGAGGACTGTTCATTTCCTTACTTCCATACACTCATAACACAGTATCCTCTTTCAAATCCATGTGTGTGTGTGCATGTGTCTGAGGACAGTAACAGTATGATACTTAAATCCCTTTATGTTAATATTGTGGTTTTATGGGAGCAATAAAATTAATCCTGCTTTAACTGTATAAGTGCTATTATTCCTTCAATAAGATCACTGGCTATGCAGAATAGGATTAAAGACTTATAACTGATGCTGTCATTTTCATGGACCAAGGAAACTTTAATGCTCTCTGTCATGACTGTTTGTGAAGTGTATTCCATGGTGATATATGGAATACAATCTTTAATCCACACAGTTTTAATTTATTTAAATTTTTTCCTAGCTGCAGCACAGTATGCTGGGCAAAACGCTAACTTTAGCTCGTGCTATACCAGGTCGGTGCCAGTTTCAGAAAGATTTTGAAGCAGCTAGAGCAGCATTCAACAGCACCAGCAAGCTGATAAACTCCTCCAAACAGTTTGGGTTTAATGACCTGAGTCACAGTTGTTCTCTCGCACACCAAAAAAACAAACAGTCCATTCCACCAGCACTCACTGACTTTTGCAGGCTTTCTCAAGCCCTGCACACTTTTTACTTTGCAAAATCATATAGTCTCGTATGGTCTAGAACAGGGGTAATCAATTAAAGTTCCAAGAGGTCCAGTACTTAAGATAAATATAATATAAATAAATATAAATGTCCAGCTTTGTAAAGCTTTGAGAAAAAAATATCCCAAACAGTCAAAATGAGGTTATTGGGCTTGAGAGCCAAAGTAGTGGTGTCTGAGAATTTTTCCACCTGCCCTCCGCAACACACACACATACACACAAAAATCAGTGGAGCCCAATTGGATATGAACATTAAAAGGTAAGACTAGATACCTATGTATAGCAGAAGACCATAAGACTTAGAAAATATACTGTATGGGGGTTCAGGTCTTTCCTGAATTGTGCTACCGTTGTTGTGTCTCGCGGTATGGTTGGAACCAAGCTAGGGTCTGGAAACGGACTGTGGTTTATTTTTTGTGGATGTCTGGTGCAGAAGTTTGTTTAAAAAACAAAACAAAAACAAAGTGTGAGTTTTGAGTTTATAAAGTGCTGTCATACAGATATCTGACAAATCTTTAAATATCAGAATCTGATCTGCTTGTCTTATTTTTCTCTGCACATATAGGGAGTGTAATGAGGTTCTTGGGATAAGGGAAGGAAGACGAGGAAGTCAGGGGTGACGAGCCACAAAATCGGGGTTTAATCAAACAAACGTAAAACAAACTAAACATAAACAATCTTCAAAAAATAGAGTGTCTGTTAAAAATAAGGAAATTACAGAGTTAATTAGAAAGATGAGTGAGATTTTAAAGAATCCTAACCCGGGAGAGGATGACAAGGATTCTCTTTATACTTTACAAAGCACTCTGGATGATTTATTTTTAGAGAAAGCAAGAGGTGCATTCATTAGATCAAGAGCAAAATGGCTTGAGTTTGGCGAAAAAAACTCTGCCTACTTTTTCAACCTAGAGAAAAAACGTGGAAGTAATAAGAGGATCTCCTCTCTATATATTAATGACACATTATCTAATGACCCCACTGCGATCTCTTCTCATGTTTTTAATTTTTATCAAAATCTATACACCTCTTCTTTTGATCGTAATGCTTCATCTCTGTTTTTCCATAAGATTGACTCTGTGATTCCTAAAATTAATGACCAGAATAGAGAACTTTGTGAGGAACCCTTTAATATAGAGGATCTGTTTAATATAGTAAAAAGAATGCCAAACAATAAATCTCCAGGGCCAGATGGCTTACCATTTGAATTTTTTAAAGTCTTTTGGGACTCCATTAAGTTTCTTCTTTACGAAGCCCTTGTTGAGTGTTTAAACAATGGTGAATTGGCGGAATCAATGAAACAAGGTCTCATTTGTCTTATTCCTAAGCCTAATAAGGATTCCAGTCTTTTGGATAATTGGCGCCCGATCACCCTTTTGAACTCTGATTATAAAATATTGGCTTCTGTATATGCTGAAAAGATCAAACATTGTTTAGCAATCATAATTTCGAACACTCAATCTGGATTTCTAAAAGGAAGACATATTTCTAACAATATTAGATTAATTATAGATATTTTGGATTATTCTGAATTCATAAATAAAGAGGCATTAATTTTGTTTATCGACTTTTATAAAGCTTTCGATACAGTTGAGCATTTCTTTCTTTTTGAAGCCCTTTCTAAGTTTGGTTTTGGTAGATCCTTTATTAACGCGATTCGTACTCTATATAACGGTATTAACAGCTGTGTTTCCTTAGCTTCTGGCACTTCCCCCCGATTTTCTGTGGGCCGAGGTATTCGCCAGGGATGCCCTATCTCTCCTTTTCTTTTTCTATTGGCCGCTGAGCTACTAAGTTTGCATATAAAGCACTCCAATATTGAAGGTATAAATATTGGAGGGAATACACTGATCATAAGTCAGTTAGCTGACGATACTTGTCTTTTTCTTAAAAATGATTCACAAGTTTCTGCTGCTTTAAATGAATTTAATCTTTTCTCCAAAGCTTCAGGGTTAGTAGTAAATTCCAACAAAAGTGAAATTTTATATGTACATGATTCAAATAAAAATCATATTAATGGTATTAAAGTTAAATGTCATGTAAAATATCTAGGAGTTGATATCTACAGATCAGATTCAGACCGTCTCCATCATAATTTTCAGCCAAGGCTAGATAATATAAAAAAATGTTTATGTTGCTGGCTGCAGAGAGACTTGACTATTTATGGGAGAGTCCTGCTGACTAAAGCTGAGGGCATATCACGTTTGGTTTATCCTGCTTTTTCCCTTTATGTTGATAAAAAAACGATCAAATCTATTAACTCTCTGCTATTCCGCTTTATATGGAAAAATAAGACCGAATGTGTTCAAAGGAAATCTATGATTAGAAATTATAAAGAGGGTGGTCTTAACGCGTTAGATTTTACAACCATCAACCAGACTTTCAAAATTAACTGGATTAAGAATTGTTTATCTAATAATAAGCTACCCTGGTTTTGGATCCCTAACCTAATCTTCAAATGTTGTGGTGACCTTAAATTTTTATTGTCCTGTAACTTTAAGTGTAGTAAATTACCCATTAAACTCTCAAATTTTCATAAACAAGCCCTAGAATCTTGGAAGATTGCTTTTAAACATAATTTCTCCCCGCACACATGTATTATTTGGAACAATGAAAATATATTGTCTGGTAACAAATCACTTTTTTTCTTTGAATGGGTGAATCAAAATATATTTTTTGTTTCTGATTTATTCAATGCTCAGGGAGACCTTTCTTTTCCTGATTTTGTGTCCTTAAAAGCTGCTACAATCTCACTAAGAGATTATAATAAAGTGATTAAAAGTATCCCTGTCAGTTTAAAAACGTTGTTTAAAGCACATTTATACTATGGCTCTATAAACAACCAATTTCCTACACTTGCATTTAATGGAGTTTATGTTTTAGATAAAAAATGCAATAACGTCTTTATCAGAAATGTTCTATCTTCAACTCCAGGATGCCCCTCTAAAGCACAATCTAAATGGAGAATCTGTTATCCGGACTCGGATTTTAATAATTTATGGACCTTTCCTCACAGATTTTTTATTCCAAGTAAAATTAAAGAACTCCACTTCAAAATTGTTCACAGATACTACCCATGTAATTTATTCTTAAGCAGGTTTTTTTGAGAATATCTCTTCATTGTGTTCATTTTGTAATACTGATGAGGAATCTATTCTACATCTGTTTTGTCATTGCCCATTCTCCAAGTCTTTTTGGTCAAAAGTTACCTTCTTAATTTCTTTCTGCTGTAAACAAATGATCGATATGACAGAATCTATTATTTTCCTGTCAGATTTTCATTCTAAAGACAGCAATCTTGAACATACTGTATTATTGCTTTGTCTTCTGGGTAAATTTCACCTTCATAAAGCCAGAATTATTCATTGTAAACCTAACTTTAGTATGTTTTCATCTGATATAAAATATTTTTTTACTTCTTTTAAGAATGTGTCCAAACCTTTAAATTCAAAGGCTTCTAAAACATTTAACATTCTGGAATCTGTTGTAAGATATCTGTAAATGTTTTGTTTGTTTTTTGTTGTGTGTGTGTGACTATATATATAATTTATGCTGATTTGTGTAGTCATTATATCTTCATGTATTGTTGTCCGTATGCCCCATGTTAATTTTCAAATGTTGTATGTTTTTGAAATACAATAAAAAAAAAAAAAAAAAAAAAAAAAATAAACAATCTTCCGCTCTCCGTCTTCTTCGGGCGTTCGTTTGTGGTCTCTTCTTCTCTGGTGTCTCTCTCAGCTGTCTCAGTGCCGGTCTCTCCCTCTGCCGGCCGGCGGGGCCCTTTTATGTCTCTCCGACAATCACTGAAAGCAGATACAGCTGTTAACAATCATTCACCTGCCAACCGTTTCCCCGCTCGTCTCGGAACCCGCTCTCCCCTTAGCGTGTCCCGCCTTCCCACGCCCCCCTCGCCACAGGGAGTTTTTCCAAAAATGACAATTCTGTCATAGACATTTCCATGTCATAGTAAATTAGTATGAGTTTATATCTGATGTGAAATACAAAAGGAGAAAATACGAAAAACCACCAAAAAAGTATACCACTCAACAAATAAATGTATTAATTATTGGTTGAATTTTATTGAATTTTATTTCTTACAATACACTAAAGCAACACAATTACAGGTGCAGCTCAATAAATTAGAATGACATGCAAAGTTCATTTATTTTAGTTATTCAACTCAAATTGTGAAACTCGTGTATTAAATAAACTCAATGCACACAGACTGAAGTAGTTTAAGTCTTTGGTTCTTTTAATTGTGATGCGTTTGGCTCACATTTAACAAAAACCCACCAATTCACTCATTATACAAATCTCAACAAATTATAATATGGTGAAATGCCAATCAGCTAATCAAATCAAAACACCTGCAAAGGTTTCCTGAGCCCTCAAAATGGTCTCTCAGTTTGGTTCACTAGGTTACACAATCATGGGTAAGACTGCTGATCTGGAAGTTGTCCAGAAAACAATCATTGACACCCTTCACAAGGAGGGTACGCCACAAACATTAATTGCCAAAGGAGCTGGCTGTTCACAGAGTGCTGTATCCAAGCATGTTAACAGAGAGTTGAGTGGAATGAAAAAGTGTGGAAGAAAAAGATGCACAACCAACTGAGAGAACCGCAGCCTTATGAGGATTGTCAAGCAAAATCGATTAAAAAAATTTGGGGGAACTTCACAAGGAATGGACTGAGGCCGGGTCAAGGCATCAAGAGCCACCACACACAGACGTCAAGGAATTTGGCTACAGTTGTCGTCAGAGGCGTCTTACCTGGGCTAAGGAGAAGAAGAACTGGACTGTTGCCCAGTGGTCCAAAGTCCTCTTTTCAGATGAGAGCAAGTTTTGTATTTAATTTGGAAACCAAGGTCCTAGAGTCTGGAAGAAGGGTGGAGAAGCTCATAGCCCAAGTTGCTTGAAGTTCAGTGTTAAGTTTCCACAATCTGTGATGATTGGGGGTGCAATGTCATCTGCTGGTGTTGGTCCATTACGTTTTTTGAAAACCAACGTCACTGCATTTACTAAGCAATGTTGAAGCACTTCATGCTTCCTTCTGCTGACCAGCTTTTTAAAGATGCTGATTTCATTTTCCAGCAGGATTTGGCACCTGCCCACACTGCCAAAAGCACCAAAAGTTGGTTAAATTACCATGGTGTTGGTGTGCTTGACTGGCCAGCAAACTCACCAGACCTGAACACCATAGATAATCTATGGATTATTGTCAAAAGGGAAAATGAGAAACAAGAGACCAAAAAATGCAGATGAGCTGAAGGCCACTGTCAAAGAAACCTGGGCTCCCATACCACTTCAGCAGTGCCAAAAACTGAGCACCTCCATGCCACGCCGAGTTGAGGTAGTAATTAAAGCAAAAGGAGCCCCTACCAAGTATTGAGTACATATACAGTAAATAAACATACTTTCCAGAAGGCCAACAATTCACAAATTTTTTTTTTTATTTGGTCTTATGAAGTATTCTAATTTGTTGAGATTTTTGTTAAATGTGCCAAAATCATCACAATTAAAAGAACCAAAGACTTAAACTACTCCAGTCTGTGTGCATTGAATTTATTTAATACACGAGTTTCGCAATTTGAGTTGAATTACTGAAATAAATGAACTTTTCCACAACATTCTAATTTATTGAGATGCACCTGTATGTGTTTAATTTAATTAATTATGTGCTGTTTAATTTAATTATGTGCACTATTGTTGGCACTATGAAACTGGCCAGGGTAATTCTTGTTTCCAGCTAACTGAAACTTTGCAGGGTGGGACTGATTCTTGTTTCCAGCTTGCTTTGCAAAGTGGGACTGAATGAGGAAAGTAAATATTTAAATTAAGTGTTTGTGTGTTTATGCTTCAAATGATAAAAGCAGCAAACTTGTTTTAAATGTTCAGTTATGAAAATCATAGGCATAATCAATATTGTATGTTTACTCTTTTAAATTGTTTTCTTTATTGGCATCCGTGATTCCATGAAGAACCTTCAATATCCACTTAACCTCTCCATTGCACTTAAGGTTCTTTCTAGTGGAATAAGTTTCTTTAAATTATTAAATAAATTGTCGCACAAAGAATTACACATACAAAATATTTGTGTTTAGTTTACAAAGTAATTTCGTCAAAACCCATGTAGGAAAAAAATAGGGTACATTGTCAAGATTTTTAGGGAATATCAGAGCTTTAGAAAACTTTGAATGTAGTACACATGATGTATGGACTACTTTTATGGAGTTTTTTCCCCCCTCAGTCTTTACGAATTAGCTCTCACGTTCCACTGAAGGAAAGTCACACGAGTTTGAAATGACATGTATGTGAGCAAATAATGACATTATTGTCACAGTCCCTTTAAATGCCATTATTGGTGACCTTATTGACCCCTACAGCTGCAGTTATGAACTGAACTCCTTAAGATTAAAAAGCATTAAGTGATGCTACTCAGCAGTGAAAGTGTATGGCGGGCGCTTTCCCAAAGCACTGAATTATGGGTTGCTTAACTCCTTTTTCTAGGCTGAAAGGTCCTAGATGGGGTCTGATAATGGGTAATGTGTCTTCAGCAGAGATCAACGCACTAAACCCTGTTAACTTGCTTCTCTCTGCCCCATTTTTGACCACTGGAGACACTGCAAGTCCAACTTTGCCCGCCAGAACAGATTACTTGCAGACAGAGAAACGGGGATAGTACATCTCTTGCTGTGTGTGTAGTAGAGGAGAGGCAGGAACAGTGTTAAAAGACTGGTAGAGGGAAGGAGAGAAAGAAGGAGAAAGAGATAGAAGGTGGATAGCTTGTGGGCGTTGATACTACCCATGAGGCCATTTAATGAGCAGTTTGGAATGCAGGGAAAAGATTCAGCTGCCCCCTCAATGGAATTCTGTTTCTTTGAAAAAAGAGAGAGAGGGAGCAAGCTTGTGGGAAATCCTTGCCTGACTACTGCTGTGATATTGAATGTTGGCCTGTTTTATTTCACAGAATGTGGCAAGCACAGACACAGAGACACTCCGTTGCTCTTGTGTGAAAATGTGAACCTGCACATTTGCCTGGAAGAGGCCAAGCCCTGGAGGCTTTGCACATAAAACCAATAAAGAGCTCCCTAAAGCACACGCTAGCACTAACACTGCCTCCCTCACTACCCGAAGACTTAGCGTGACCAGACTTGTTCCATATTTATTGCCTCTGTCTGTGGGTCTGTCTACCTATGAGTGTATCTGTGTATTGTTGTTGGTCTGTCTGTTTATTTGGGCCTGTCTTATGAATTTTCCTATTACAGTAATAGCTATATGGTTAGTTTTGATATAACTGGTGACAGATATTATCATTGGCTAATGTCTGTCAATAATTTCATGAACAAAAAGCTACGCTGGCCCTGGGGATATACTGATATATATATATATATATATATATATATATATATACTGACCAAAATTATAAACGCAACACTATTGTTTTGGCCCCCATTTTTCATGAGCTGAATTAAAAGATCTAAAACTTTTTCTATGTACACAAAAGGCCTATTTCTCTCAAATATTGTTCACAAATCTGTGTTAGTGAGAACTTCTCCTTTGCCGAGATAATCCATCCACCTCACAAGGGTGGCATATCAAGATGCTGATTAGACAGCATGATTATTGCACAAGCCTCATTGGGGTCTCAACCTGACTGCAGTTTGTCATCGTAACCGACTTGAGTGGGAAAATACTCACATTCGATGGCGTCTGGCACTTTGGAAAGGTGTTCTCTTCACGGATGAATCCCAGTCACTGTACAGGGCAGATGGCAGACAGCGTGTATGGCGTCGTGTGGGTGAGCGGTTTGCTGATGTCAAAGTTGTGGATCGAGTGGCCCATGGTGGCGGTGGGTTTATGGACAACGAACACAGGTGCATTTTATTGATGGCATTTTGAGTGCACAGAGATACAGTGATGAGATCCTGAGGCCCATTGTTGTGCCATTCATCCACGACCATCCCCTTATGTTGCAGCATGATAATGCACGGATCTGTACACAATCTTGATCTGGATCAAGGATCTGTACACAATTCCTGGAAGCTGAAAACATCCCAGTTTTTGCATGGCCAGTATACTCACTGGACATGTCACCCATTGAGCATGTTTGGGATGCTCTGGATCTGCGTATATGACAGCGTGTTCCAGTTCCTGCCTATATCCAGCAGCTTCGCAGAGCCATGGAAGAGGAGTAGACCAACATTCCACAGGCCACAATCAACAACCTGATCAACTCTCCCGGGTGCCGTGGTGTCGGCTGCCCACTGCTCCAAGTGTGTGTGCACTTGGATGGGTTAAATGCAGAGAACACATTTCACTGCTGGTTATACTCTGTATAATTGTGTATGTGACAAATAAAGCTCATCTGAGCTTAATCTTAAAAAAAAAAAAAAACTCTATGCGAAGGAGATGTGTTGCACTGCATGAGGCAAATGGTGGTCACACCAGATATTGACTGGTTGATGGTGGTCACACCAGATATTGACAGATATTGACAACCCCCGCCCCCCCGCCCCCCCATACAGTAAAACAGCACATTTTAGAGTGGCCTTTTATTGTGGCCAGCCTAAGGCACACCTCTGCAATAATCATGCTGTCTAATCAGCATGTTGATATGCCACACCTGTGACGTAGATGGATTATCTCGACAAAGGAGAAGTGCTCACTAACACAGATTTAGACAGATTTGTGAACAATATTTGTGAGAAATTGGCCTTTTGTGTACATAGAAAATGTCTTAGATCTTGGAGTTCAGCTCATGAAAAATGGGGGCAAAAAACATATATATATATATACCTGGACCACAAAACCAGTCTTAAGTGTCAATTTTTTGCATTTGAGATTTATGCACCATCTGAAAGCTGAATAAATTAATTTTCCATTGATGTATGGTTTGTTAGGATAGTACAATATTTGGCTGAGATACAACTATTTTAAACATCTGGAATCTGAGGGTGCAAAAACATCTAAATATTGAGAAAATCACCTTTAAAGTTGTCCAAATGAAGTTCTTAGCAATGCATATTACTAAACAAAAATTAAGTTTTTATATATTTATGGTAGGAAATGTACAAAATATCTTAATGGAACATAATCTTCACTTAATATCCTAATGATTTCTGGCATAAATATCAACTTTGACCCATATAATGTATGCAGCTATTGCTACAAATATACCCCAGCGACTTAAGACTGGTTTTGTGGTCCAGGGTCACATATGTATAGATGCTTCCACAAGTAATCTAACATGGCTTCCAGACATAAAACTGCATCAAAAGCTATGACTCCATCTATGTTTATCTACGTTTAATTCATAGTCTTTTTTCAGCTTTTTGTTCAAAATGTTGTTTATTTATTTATTTTATTTATGAAACTTACCCACATTCAAGTGTTTATAAAAAATAATGCATCAAGTTAGAATATATTTTTTTTGTTTACAAGCAGATACTCTGTTCTTTCTTTTGATGTGTTGTATGTTCAGATATGCAGATAACAAATGAATACCTAAATAGGGACATAGTAGTATACTTAAATTATGATGTAAAGTTCAATCAAAGAAAACTTACGAGTATACTTGCAGTATAAAACTACTAAACTAGTAGTTTACTGAGACTATACTTCAAAGTGTACTAAAAATGCTACAAGTATTTAATTAGTAAACTATCAGTATACCTATAAGTTAACTTTTAGTGTAGTTGCAGTACATACTAAAACATAGATGTGAACTAGTTGTGTACTCTCAAAGTTTACTACTGTTATACTTAAAGTATGCTTAAAATAATACTTTTATAGAAAGTGGGCCAATTTAGTCCCAATGAGTATTGAAATAGTACACTTACAAGTATACTAAAAGTACACTAATATTTGTATACTTACTACATAAAGTATACTTAAAAATATATACTTGAATGTAAATGTATACTTAAGAAAATAAAATTGAAGTACACTTCTTGGTAAGAGTATACTTAAATATGACATTTATTATAATGAGTTTATGTGAAGATTGTTATAAGTTCACTTAAATTAGACGTTGAATTAAAAACAAAAGTCTAATGTTAAAATTGATAGCTCTCAATTATACTGTAATTTTTAATGGCAATAGTCATTGGCTAAATATTTGGAAACAAATATCAATTTTCTAGGGACATCAGTAGTATTGGTATCAGTGATACCCGCCTTCAGTCATAAAAAAGATGATATTAAACACATATTAAAAACATACTATCTTTGTGTTGTTTACATTAATTTGAAGATTGAATGTAAAATTATTGCAATATAAAAGTATATATAGTACTCTCTCTACTAATCAATACAATAAAAGTAATACAAAATAACTAATATTCTTTCTTTTTATTTCCCTCTCGTTTAGAGAATGACAGTTCAGTTTTCCCATATCATCGTGAGAGGCATAATGCCATGAGTGGACAGGCTGCAGTTCTGGGCGTATCAGGAAAACTTAGTGAAGAGCCATCCACCTCTACTGAAGAACACTCCCCTTTAGTGAAGAAAGAGCTTCACAGCTCTCTGCCCCACCTGGCAGACCACACCCTGCCATATCGGGGGACACTGTTCGCCATGGACCCTCGCAATGGATACCTGGACACTCACTATAGTGAGTTACTACTTTGTCATGTTCTTTGGCCATACTGGGACAAACACCCAATCACAAATATTTTGGTTCAAATTTATCTATACATTCTTGTATTTTTATCCTATAAATATGTTAGGCCCATCCTTAAATCCTAGAGGGATAGTCCACTCAAAAAAAGAGAAATACAAAATTACATGTTTAGGATAATCTCCTAATTGTGTGTGTGTGTGTGTGTGTGTGTGTGTGTGTGTGTGTGTGTGTGTGTGTGTGTGTGTGTGTGTGTGTGTGTGTGTGTGTGTGTGTGTGTGTGTGTGTGTGTGTGTGTGTGTGTGTGTGTGTGTGTGTGTGTGTGTGTGTGTGTGTGTGTGTGTGTGTGTGTGTGTGTGTGTGTGTAACAAATAATAGGCAGTGACGAGACATTTGCATACAGGAAATGTGTATGAGGAACAAACTGAAATTTGATTTGTTACTGAAAGACCTGCCATTGGCCGTACATTTTTGGGTAAACCTATCAATATTCATAGAAGTTATGTTTTCTCAGTAATGTGTATTTCCTAAGACAGTTACCATGAACACCATATCCTGATATACTGTATATATTGTTAGTGCATAAAATTCAAGGACGACTGTTTAGTGCAGAGCTAGCACACTAAATTTTCCCCTCTTTGAGGCGAAAGGCAAAGCTGCTAATGGATTGATTGGGCCTGACAGTTGACTAGTTGCCCTTTCTTTCTCATTCGCTCTTGCTTGCCTTTTAATTTTTTTCAGCAGGGAATTTGGTATGGGGGACATTCTTCTCTGCTCCCTAATTCCCTCATTAGGGCCAGTGTAAGCACACAACTCTAGTCTCACTCATCAGCAGCATGATCAAAGCGCCACAGAGAGGAAAGCAGTCCAACTCCCCCTGCCTTGTTCTTTTCCATATTATCTCTTTCTCTTGTCTTGCCCACCATACTCCCCCATCATTTTTCTAATAATCATGAGAGACTCCTAGCAAGAGAGCAAGAATGGACAGGATAGAGTAAAGGAGATAAATAAAGGGAGAGAGAGACAGATGAGGCTAGTCAAAGCCTTTTAAGAGGTTAATTTTGTGGACTACCATTGCCTGACCATCACCTATGGACGAGGATTCAATGTGATGGCTTGTTTAGTTTCGATTAAATTGGCCTTGAATTTTGTTTGATGGTGTAGTTTTGTTTGATGGTGTAGGTAAATGCCCTTACCTTCATTCTCTCTCACAAAACCATTTACTGAATCACTGTTTAGGCCTTTTCATTAGCAGCCCTGTGCTTTGTTGGTCTAGTTTTGGTCCGTCCATCTTAATGCACAAAGGTTGAATACAAACTGACTCATCAGACCCCTAACATATTGACTAACAAAAGCGTGACCACCTCAGCAAATCTGCCACTTTCTTTCTACAGAAAAACCTAGAGAAATAGGCAGACAGTTTTTTTGTATGGGGTGTGGGGGGCAGTACCAGAGGAGAGGGAAAGTATGGATAGATCTTTCTATCTATAAAAAATATCTATCTAAAAAAAGTAAAGGAAAAATTGAAAATACTGTCTTTAAGCACTCATTTAAATTAAGGCTTTATAGAAAAACTGAGGAAGACCAAGAAAATGAGTGAAAAGAGTGAGTTATAATGTGGGGGAGTGACAGAATGAAATAGCAATGCAAGAAAGAACAAAAGTGAAAGAAGGGTGTTCCGGGTGGCTGGAGCCTGTAGGGGGAGGCTGGGGCAGAGGGTGCAGGGTGAAAGGGTGAAAGGGTGGTGGGGGTCAGAGGTCAGGTGGAGAAGGCAGACATTGAAACAGAGGGGTTCAAAAACGACATGAGAAGTCAAAAGGGGCCTCTTAGTCGGTCCATTCTCAGGGTAGCAATGAACTGTGGAGTGGAGAACGTTGATGATGGAATGAATTCTGGAAGGAGTGGGAGGCCCTCTCCCCATCTCACTGACCAGGGAGAAATTATTTCTTGAGAGATATTTCACAGACATGCCTCCGGAAAATAATTAGATTTGTCTTAAATGAAAAATGGGTTGTAGTAGCACCTAATTGCAAACGTTATAGCTTATAGAACATGTGCTCTTGTTTTAAAGTTCTTTTAAACAACCTACAGCTTCATAATTTGTGAATGCCATTAAATTCTTTCTCAGAATAATTATAAATCAATTTTCTTTTAAACCCCTGTTTTAATGCAAGGTTTTTTTGGTTTGTTTATTTTTTTTTTTGGTGTGACATTTCAAACCCATTTTGTCTAGACTGAGAAACATTTTGATTTAGTCCTATGAGTGAATAAAGGGCTCAGTGTACTTTGTGGATCATATATGTGGTGTACACTCCTCACCAGAGGGGATTATGAGAGGCCAGGACCATTTAACTAACCCTCCCAAGCCCCATCACCCCTCAGCACTTTAAAACCCACGCTGGCCCCATTCACTCACTTCCACAGGCTTTGAGGTGTGAAAAACCTTGACCCCCATACACATACACACACTCACGTGCGACAGAGCCTCCCTGCCTTTCTCTTTCCCTTTGGAGATCCAATCAGCTTGTAAACGTGTCCCAGGGATCCCACGTTTGTGTGTGTGAGTATGTGATGGAGAGCGAGTCGGGCTCTTTGTGCTGTGTATGCACTAGTACTAGAGGCAGGTAAAGCATGATTACTCTTTCTATGGCGCGTGTCAAGGCCTAATGCGCCTAAATGAGCCTCCAGCTGCCGCCTCTGCACACCTGGTCACCACGGCAACACACAGCACCCTGGGAGTGGGTGTCAGGAGCAAAGTGCCAAATGACAAGTGCCAGAGGAGCGGGAAGGTACCGATAGTGTAGATGCAGCAGGAACCTCTGAGAACCTCCCACACATCTCTAAATTGCTAATACTAAATTTGCACAAACTCCTCGCACCCACTGCATAAGTGTATAAAGGCCTGGTGTGTTTAGCATAAAGAGTGTACAGGATAAATAGCCCTCTTTGTGAGCATTAGATGAAGCATTAGCATTAGTCATCATTCCTGAGTCTTATCCTCTTTTCTCACACAAACACTGAATAAGAGTCTCATGGTCCCACTTAGCACTATGCTAATACACAGTACGGATAAGACGGCGGATAAGATGGATTGATGAAGGGAAGAGCTTTAAATATGTGGAAGTGTGAAATGCGGCTAGCACTGAGACATCTGTTTACATTGTCTGCTGATTAGCAGGTCATCGGTCCACAGGAACAGAGACACTTGCTGGCATTGCACGTCTTATCTCTCTTGAGGAAGTGGAAGATCCTTCTCTTCTTTCTCTTTGTCGCCTTTCCTAATTGTTTGTATTTTCGTAAACAGATGTGCTCTTTGCCATTAAGTGTCATGTCCCATTATGGGAATTACAGCATGCTGAATTGAATGTTAGCTATTATATGATCTTTTAAGACGGAATGCAAATGTTTTGAATAAGGCATGCTGGGAAGGACCAAATCTTGCTGTTCTGCAATGTTTTAAAATCTTGGACATACTCACGTTTGTTCCACCAGCTAAGCCATTTACTTTGCTTAGCAAACTCAACTGAACAATAGGTTTATTTCTGTTCCTCAGTGCAGTCTTGGCTGTACTTACAGTCTTAAACCATTTGTGCCTTTTTCACAAACACTTTCCTAAAGGTCTCGAGAGTTTAGCTCTTTGAAGCCCCCTTGTCCTTGACATTCAAGCCTATGAGTGTCATTACTGCAAAGAGGGTGCTCTCCTAAGCCTACTTAGTCTACAACTTCTCAGTGTGAAATACTGTCCCCACTCAAAAGCAAACTGGCTCGCACCTTTAGCTTGATCAGCGGTATGGGGCTACAGTTTCAGTTATCTGTGTTGCTTGTTGGATAAAGATCTACCAAGTTTCCTGAAGCCTGTAATCCTTTACCAAAGTCTCATTGATTCCTCACACCAGTCCAGATAGACCCACATGAGGAGTGACTGATGATATCCCTCCAAACAGACACATCCAAACTTATGTCACTGCTTGTCAAGTAAAGTCAAGTCACCTTTATTTATATAGCGCTTTTAACAATACAAATTGTGACAAAGCAACTGCACAATAGCAAAAAGAGAAAATAGTGTCAATAATGTAAAATGACAAGATTAAACACTCAATTTTCAGTTCAAGTCATTTCATTATTGAATTCAGTGATGGCATCGTCCAGCTCAGTTTAGTTCAAAAAGTTTCTGTTCAATCAAGTCGACGATATTGCTGGAAATTAAGTGTCCCCAACTAAGCAAGCCAGAGGCAACAGCGGCAAGGAACCAAAACTCCATTGGTGACAGAACGGAGAAAAAAACCTTGGGAGAAACCAGGCTCAGTCGGGGGCCATTTCTCCTCTGGCCAGACGACACAGCAGTTCAATTCCAACTGCTGCAAAGTCAGATTGGAGGGCTAAACTGGTTCCCGAGGTCTTTTCCTGTTGGCTGTCTAGGTGACGGGGTCCTCACTGGGGGTCTGTCTCTGGGGCTCATCTAGGTGTCCTGGTCTCCGCTGACGTTCAGGGCTGTAGAGGTCATCTCTAGGTGCTGATCCACCATCTGATCTGGTGAATGCAGTGACCTCGGAATAAGAAAGAAACAGACTAATATTAGCGTAGATGTCAATCCTTTTACGATGTAACAAGTACATCATGTGTCATGCGCAGTGTTCCCGGTTCCGGTTGATCTAATTAATGCAGCCTAACAATCCTTTAACGGATTTGAATAATGGAAGTGTATTAGTGCATTATGTCTACGCCAGGTTAAAGAGATGGGTCTTTAATCTAGATTTAAACTGACAGAGTGTGTCTGCCTCCCGAACAGTGTTTGGTAGATTGTTCCAGAGTTTGGGCGCTAAATAAGAAAAAGATCTGCCGCCCGCAGTTGATTTTGATATTCTAGGTATTATCAAATGGCCAGAGTTTTGAGAACGCAGCGGACGTGAAGGACTATAATGCGATAAGAGCTCGCTCAAATACTGAGGAGCTAAACCATTCAGGGCTTTATAAGTAATTAACAAGATTTGAAAATCTATACAATGTTTAGTAGGGAGCCAGTGTAGTGTTGACAGAACCGGGCTAATGTGCTCATACTTCCTGGTTCTAGTAAGAACTCTAGCTGCTGCATTTTGAACCATCTGTAATTTGTTTATTAAGCGTGCAGAACAACCACCCAATAAAGCATTACAATAATCTAACCTTGAGGTCATAAACGCATTAATTCATATTTCTGCATTTGACATTGAGAGCATAGGTCTCAGTTTAGATATATATTTAAGTTGAAAAAATGCAGTTTTACAAATGCTAGAAACGTGGCTGTCAAAGGAGAGATTACTATTAAATAGCACACCTAGGTTCCTGACTGATGACGAAGAATTTACAGAGCAGCCATCAAGTGTTAGACAGTGTTCTAGGTTATTACTTGTGGGGGTTTTAGGTCCGATAATTAACACCTCTGGTTTTTCAGAATTTAGCAGTAAGAAATTACTCGTCATCCAGTTTTTTATATTGACTATGCATTCCATAAGTTTCTCAATTTGGTGTGTTTCACCAGGCCGTGAAGAAATATAGAGCTGAGTATCATCAGCATAACAGTGAAAGCTAACCCTGTGTTTCCTAATGATATTTCCCAAGGGTAACATATAAAACGTGAAAAGTAACGGTCCTAGTACTGAGCCTTGAGGAACTCCATACTGCACTTGTGATCGATATGATACCTCTTCATTCACTGCTACGAATTGATGGCGGTCGGATAAGTATGATTTGAACCATGCTAATGCACTTCCACTAATGCCAACAGAGTTTTCAAGTCTATTCAAAAGAATGTTGTGATCGATAGTGTCGAACGCAGCGCTAAAATCCAGTAGAACTAATAGAGAGGGGTCCCCAAACTACGGCCGCGGGCCCGAAGATGCCCCGCCCCACATTGATCCCTCTGAACAATGAGAGACATATTTTTCATTTTAAAATGATAAATCTATGTTTTACTTGTATTTTATAATAAGGTTGGCTTTCAAACTAAAATGTACTTTAACTTAGTTATTAACATTTTAATTTTAAAATCCACATACAACAGAACGGTAGCCTACTCAACGTAATGAGAGCAGTCGCGCGCGAGCCAGCGAGAAAATCAGACGGCAAATGGCGACTTGGGAAAGAGAAAGGTGATAGAATGTAGGGTATTTAACCAAAAGGGACAAAGTGATTATATTTTTTGTTCTAAAGAAGTCTGATTGTCTCATCTGACAGAAACAGTGTCTGTGTTCAAAGAATCCTCACACACTATGAAACCCACCACAGAGAAAAGTATCAAGCTTGCAAGGCCAAATGAGAGCAGACAAAGTTTGAAGCTAAAAAGTTTACTAAACTCAGAAATATGTTTGACGCCAAACCCAATAACCAGTATCCGTTCGAGAGCTTTCAGTGAAAAATTGCAACCAGTGGTAGGCCATAGTGACGGTGAGTTCGTCAAGAAATCTGAATTTCGGAGGAGTGTGCCTGAAAAAAAGACGCTTAAATGCTGAGTTGTCCGCAAGTACAATCACCAGAAAAGGAAATGGGGATAATGATTCCCAGAGAGAAAGTGAAAGAATTCGATTTTTTGCTTTAGCAGGCTAAGAGCAATGACGTAACACGGCACAGCTGCTCGTTTTCTTCGTGGAGATCAAACTTGAAGTGGTCCGGTCAGCCCTACAAAGTTAAAAGGCACTGACAGGGGAGGATTTTTAAAGTTGCCAAACGATGAGAGGGGTCTAGACTGGTCTAATGGTCAACACTACCGCGGGGCTCCTAATTGGCGCGTCGAGGGGGCTTAAGGACGCATGAATAGAGAAATGGAGAAAGATTCTCAGCCCCTTACAAGTCCACTGCCTGACACAGCAAGCACTCTGCTGCAAAGTTTTGAAGTGGGAATCCTAATGGTGTGTCATGTATTAACTTCAAGAGCAAACGGACTTAAACACCGAGTTCCAAGCCTTTCTCGCCGAGCTAGAGTAGCTACGGATGTGCTTTAATAGAAGTCCATGTTAAGCCGAGAGGTTTTGAGGCGTTTTACGAGCTGCTACCCGAAATCAACGCCTTTCTTCTTACAAAGGCAAAACTTCCCAAACTGATCGACGCAGAATGGAAATGGGACACCTTTTAACAGGTGACAGAAATTTAGTCTTAACTTGCAGCTCCAAGGCAAGGGAAACTTAGATGTATTCCCATATAAAAACATTTGGGGTGAAAACTAGCACTGCTTGTGGGACAAGTAAAAGCAAGACTACATCTCCCCGTTACCCAAAGTTCTCAGGAGAAACCAGTGGCCCCATTCCCAGCTGAAAAGTGTGGAAGCGCTGGAAATTAACAGTTTGAGCGAGATTCCGTATATGTCACGCTAAAGAAATCTTTTTCCAGAACCCCTCTCCGACATATAGTTGCTTGTTATCAGTTGAGTTGGCTGAGTTACAGAACTGAGTTCTGAAAGACGCATTTAAGCCCACGGTTCATTGAATTCTATGCTGCCCTCTCTAGGACATACCCAAACATCAAAAGGATCTAAGAAGTACACTTTTTGGCAGCACGTATATCTGTGACAAACCTTTTCATTTGAAACTGTGAAAAACCTAATAAGACTAGTGAACTGACGTCTTTGAGACTGTGTGACAGGAATGGAGCCTAATTGGACATCTCACCACCCAGAAGCAAGCCCACAGTTCACACTAATAAAATGATAAGTAAATGTTTTGATTTTGAATAGCTGAAAAGTAATGATCTTTGTTTGTACGGTGCATAAAATAATAAATTATTCTAGCAATAGGAGGCATATACATGCATTAAAATTAATAAAATCTTAACAATAATACTAGGACTCCTGCCTGTGTAATTTTTTGCCATAAAAACCCGGCCCCCATAGCAAGGAAAAATTAGTGGCCCTCGCAAAAAAAAGTTTGGGGACCCCAAATAGAGAAGAATCAACCACGATCAATATAAAGCTCATTTGTAACTCTAAAGAGAGCAGTTCAGCTGTACGTCTAAATTCCTGACTGGAATCCTCACAGTATCATTTTTCCAAAGTAAGAATAAAATTGTGAGGATACAACTTTTCTAATATCTTTGACAGAAAAGGGAGATGAGATTTCTGATTAACTAGCTTTGGGGTCATTTTTTTTTTTAATGAGAGGCTTAAACAGCCATGCAAGTTTTTGGGGACATATCAAATGACAATGACGAATATTGAAAAGAGGATAACTTCCGGAAGCACCTCTTTTAGTAGTTTAGATGGAATAGGGTCTAACTACATGGGGTTATGTTTAACATTTTATACATCTTCCTCTCCTATAGTAGAGAAGAGTGGAATTGTTCTAGGGGATCTAAGAACACTATTTGATGAAAAAATAGTACGCTTATGGAAACAATTTGATCTAGTATCAATTTTGAAGTAAAATTTAAAGTAACGGCTGTGCTGTTGGGACATGCAACACCTTTTCTTTATTTTTTGTATTTTGCCACTGATTGAATAAATAACCTGGGTTTATGTTTGTTTTGTTCTAAAAGAGATAAAAGTATTCAGATTAGCAGTTTTTAAGCTTTCTGTAGGAAAGCGCTTTCCCGCCAAGCTATATGAAATACCTCTAGTTTTGTTTTTCCTCCAGCTGCGCTCCATTTTCCGGGCTGCTCTTTTAGAGTGCGAGTGTGCTCATTATACCACAGTGTTGGACTCTTTTCCTTAATCTTCCTTAAGCGTAAAGGAGCAACTGTATCTAAAGTGCTAGAAAAGAGAGAGTTCATAGTTTCTGTTACATCATCAAGTTGTTCTGAGCTGTTTGATATGCTGAGGAATTGAGATAAATCAGGAAGATTACTTACAAAGCAGTCTTTGTGGTAGAAGTGATGGTTCTACCATATTTATAAGAAGGAGTTGAATTTACTGCTTTAACTATATGGAGTTTACACAAGACTAGATAATGATCTGATATATCATCGCTTTGCTGCAGAATTTCAACACCATTAACATCAATTCCATGTGACAGTATTAAATCTAGAGTATGATTTCGACTATGAGTAGGTCCTGAAACGTGTTGTCTAACCCCAATAGAGTTCAGAATGTCTATGAATGCTGATCCTAATGCATCTTTTTCATTATCAACATGGATATTAAAAATCACCCACAATTAGGACTCTACACTCTGCAGCCAGCACTAACTCTGATAGAAAATCAGCAAATTCTTTAATAAAGTCTGTATGGTGCCCTGGTGGCCTGTATACAGTAGCCAGTACAAACGTCACAGGGGATTTTTCATTAATACTTTTTTCTCTATCTCATAATTTTATATGAAGCACCATTACTTCAAAGGAGTTATACTTAAAGCCTGTCTTCTGAGAAATACTGAAAATATTGTTATAAATTGTAGCAACACCTCCCCCTTTTCCTTTTATATGCGGCTCATTTTTGTAACAGTAATCTTGGGGGGTGGACTCGTTTAAAATAATGTATTCATCTGGTTTTAGCCATGTTTCTGTCAAACAGAGCAAATCTAGGTTATGATCATTAATCAAATCATTTACAAAAAGTGCTTTTGTAGAAAGGGACCTGATATTTAGTAAGCCAAGTTTTATCAATTCTTTCTGTGTATTGTCAACATTTTTTATTTGTTGAACATCAATTAAATGGTTACTCATAAATAGTTTTTGACGTTTTCTGTATTTTCTAGTTCGGGGAACAGACACAGTCTCTATAGTGTGATATCTAGGTGAAGGAGTCTCTATGTGCTGAGAATTAACTGACTTCTGTGACGTGAGGCGGCTAGCAGACGGTCGGTTTAGCCAGTCTGTCTGCTTCCTGACCTAGGCTCCATTTAGTCAAGTATGAACTCTAAGACTATGTGCCAAATTTCTAGAGAGAATAGCGGCACCACCCCAGGAGGGATGAACACCATCTCTTTTCAACAGGTCAGGTCTGCCCCAAAAACTCGTCCAATTGTCTATAAAACCTATGTTGTTTTGCGGGCATCACTTAGACATCCAGTCATTTAATGATGACAGTCTGCTATGAATCTTATCACCCCGGTAAGCAGGGAGGGGGCCAGAGCATATTACAGTGTCTGACATCGTACTTGCAAGTTCTCACACCTCTTTAACATTATATTTAGTGATCTCCGACTGGCGAAGTCGAACATCATTAGCGCCGGCGTGGATAACAATCTTACTGAATTTACGTTTAGCATTAGCCAGCACTTTTAAATTTGCCAAGATGTCAGGCGCTCTGGCTCCCGGTAAACAATGAACTATGGTGGCTGGTGTCTCTATTTTCACGTTCCGTACAATAGAATCGCCAATAACTAGAGCACTTTCACCAGGTTTCTCAGTGGGTGCGTCACTGAGTGGGAAGAACCTGTTTGATGTTCTGATCGGAACGGAAGAGCGGTGTTTTGACCCGCGACTATGCTGCCTCACAGTCACCCAGTTGCCCTGCTGCATGGGCTCTACCGGAACCGAACAATGTACAGGAGTCCCTGAGCTAGTCACATCCAAAGCAGTATCTACAGCCCTCACATTCTTACTGTCCTCAACTAAAGTTTGGATGCGTGTCTCTAGTTCTAAAACCTTCTCTGTCAGCCTAACTATTTCCCTGCATTTATCACATGTGAATCCCTCATCGCCGACAGAGATAGATAAACTGTACATGTGGCAAACTGTGCAAATAACAATAGCAGGAGAAGAAGCCATTACTCACCGTGATTGATGGACGATACCAGCTTAACATACCACTCCACTTACCACTTACCACTGTTGTTTGATGAACTCATGAAAAACGGAGCGAGAGAGAAATGAAAATGGAGCGAGAAAAAAGAAAACAATAATAGGCGCGAATAGCAACGCGAATGGAACCGCGAGTCACAAGCTAACCGGCTAACGAATGCTAACGCGCTGCACTCGCGGTTTTTAGAAGCAAGCGATCAAATTAGTTTGATAGATAATAACAGCAATATGGTGGGAATTAAGTTATATATTATCACTTTAAACAACAGAGTGAAAGTAAGGTAAAGATTAAAAGAAAAAAAGCAGAGCTACAATCACAAACCGCACAGCAGCACAACAGACAGAAACCCAGAAAGGGCCCAGCTTGCATCCTGTCTGGTCAGCTCCACATTGTTGCACACCATATTAGAGAATATTCCCACTTCATTGCCCTTGCTGGAGCATAGCAAGCCACTGCTGGCTGAACAAAGAACTTGTCAAGGGCTTTCTGAGATTTTGAAAAAGTTTGAGATTGACACTGATATATTGGATGGATATTGCTGGGTGTAACACCCTGCTTCCCTCCAAAGTCAAACATTCACTGACAGTTGAACTATACATGTCTGCTGTCAGACATGAACATGACCAGAACAAACTGTGTATTCTGGATAACCATATAAAATTAACATTTGGTAGAATTTGGTTGCTTATACAGGAATTTTCTTGGATATAATTAATCTAAAATTAAAATTCCATAAATTCTGGTTGTTGGCCAAGTGAAACCTTTGGTCACTTCCAGAACTTCTCTAGAACATTTCCCATAGTTGTGATTCTTGATGACATAAGTTGAAGTGTATGATTCAACTCAATTCAAGATTATTTGTATAGCGCTTTTCACGAAACAATCGTTGCAAAGCAGCTTTACAGGAAATTAAGTTTCTACAATAGATATATATATTGCAGAAACTTAATATATTTAACTTATGGCAAAATTTGGTTGATTCTGTATATTCTCTGAGAGGTTGGCATCATCTCTACTCAGGTGTTTGGTCATCTCGGATCATGTAAGTGTTGGATCCAGGTTGAAGCTTGTGTAATTCCTAGTTAACACAGGATATTAATCCCGTGGCAGAAACAGATAAACAAATAGAGACATAATTAGCATAGCTCTTGTTCCATCCAAGCAAATTGTTTTAGTTCAACCCATGCTAAAGCATAATAATGTGCATTTGATCAGATATAACTGCAGTATAAGATTATGAGATGCATTATATGAAAGCTTGGCTAAAGAGATGTGTCTTTAATCTAGATTTAAACAGAGAGAGTGTGTTTGAACCCCGAACATTATTAGGAAGGCTATTCCAGAGTTTGGGAGCCAAATATGAAAAAGTTCTACCTCCTTTAGTGGATTTTGCTATTCTAGGTACTACCAAGAGTCCAGAGTTTTGCAAACTTAGGGAGCGGGTTGGATTGTAGCGTGATAGTAGATTAGTTAGGTACGCAGGAGATAAACCATTTAGGGACTTATAGGTAAGTAATACTATTTTTTAACTGATACGATACTTAATAGGTAGCCAGTGCAGAGACTGTAAAATTGGAGTAATATGGTCATATTTTCTTGACCTGGTAAGGACTCTAGCCGCAGCATTTTTTACTATCTGTAGCTTGATTATTGAAGATACAGGACAACCACCTAGCAGTGCATTACAATAGTCCAGTCTAGAGGTCATGAATGCATGAACTGGCTTTTCTGCATCAGAAACACTTAACATGTTCCGTAGCTTGGAAATGTTTCTAAGATGGAAGAATGCTGTTTTTGTAACATGGGAAATATGATTGTCAAAAGATAAGTTGTTGTCTAATACAACACCCAGATTTTGACTGTAGAGGAAGGAACAAATTGTGATCCAAGAGATTCTTTCTTTCTTTCTTTCTTTCTTTCTTTCTTTCTTTCTTTCTTTCTTTCTTTCTTTCTTTCTTTCTTTCTTTCTTTCTTTCTTTCTTTCTTTCTTTCTTCTCTTTCTTTCTTTCTTTCTTTCTTTCTTTCTTTCTTTCCCACAGTCCATGGGTCAAAAGGGCCCAGTTGAAAATAACTTTAGGTTATACTCCAAAGTTTGTGGAAAGTCGGGGGACTTTAATGTAGCATGTACTATAGTTTTGTCAAATGTTTACTTGCTCTGTAATCATAAAAACACAATGATGCCTCAAATTGAAGATACAAGCCTAAGAGAGGCTCCCGCTGACCACTTCAAGGGCAAGGCTGGTCTGCAGGACTAGCCACTTTTCCAATGTCGGGCCAGTGCAAGCCAGTGCTTTAAACGGGCCGGGCGGGGCTAATAGCCTCGCACCTGTAGCACCGAGCCCAAAATCACGATTGGTTTCCACCGTCGGGCCAGAAGCTCTGCAGCGCTTCACTAAAACCCGCCCTTTACACGCCTCTCTGGAACGACGTCACACAACCCCATAATTTCACCAACAGAAAACTAATCAGAAATAAGTCATTGGAATTAACATGATCACAAAATGAACATGATAAAAGCGTCCATTTGTTTGCATATTTGTTTTATTTTCGATCCAAAAGCATCAATGTTTTACAATAATAAGTGATACATTGATCATAATGAAAAAGAAAGAGGACACATAGCCCAACCAACTTTCAGATGAGTATGTTTCTGTTTATTTGTAGTCAAGAATACATCACTTTTAGAATCGTTTCTAAAAAAATGTCATCAAAAATACGACCTGAGTAGAAGAGGGAGCTCCCAAACAAAAAACATTATTATAAAAAAATAATTATGACATACACAGAGCTAAAGTCTCGAGACGACACTTATGACAGATAAAATATGTTACTAAATAAATATACGATTGTAATAGCCTGAATGAGAAGCTGACTGAGAAGCTCTTATTTCTTCAAGCGATTGTTTTTACCATGTTTACTATGGTAATGGCTAGCGTGGATAGTCTTTTGCATCGCTTAGGCTATTTCTGCCTTAATGTGATCATAATCCGCATCGGATCGCAAACAATTATTTCAAACACTTACTGCTGTTTGAAAGTGAGTTTTAAGCTAAAATTATTTTCAAAAGTCTTTAATGCTGATGTTATAGCCTAGCTGCTAACTTTCTGCAATTATCTGCAGCGCTGATACTCTCCAGACGTGGAGAAACTCTGCCTTTGTTCATAATCACTCCTCCAGCCCCTGTTGGCCCGCTTTGGCCCAAGGTTTTCGTCGGGCAAAAAACCCAGGACGTTGCCCCAGAGGAAGCACCGATGAGGCACAATCAAGCCCCGGAAGTGACAGTGGAAACATGACTGGCCCTGGCACACACTGGCATGCACTGGCACGCCCACTTTTGGCCCGACAGTGGAAACATGGCTATTGTTTCCGTATTGGATTTGTGAAAGAGGGGCCCTGCTGTGGCCCAGCCAGAGCTCACATGGGTCAAGATGCCTGGAGCAGTCTTTGGGCACTAGTAAGAAATCTCTTCTATTCATTCATCCTGATCCTTTCATTCTGAGGGGTAATCTTTCACTGCTTTTAGCCCTCTTGATCTAGTACACCACAGATAATCATAGAGCTGATTAAAGGAGTCTTGCCATGTATGACTGTACCATCACATTCCTATACTTCTTTTACTTACCTCTTTTCTTTTTCTTTCACCTGGAGGGTTCAGGGTGATGCATGTTGAGAGTGGAAATGCTCTTCAGCACTGCCTGATACTGGAATAACATCAGTTGCTTTCTCTTTATGAGAAATTATAAATATGAATCCTGAAAACTAGATCCGTTGAATGTGCCACAGTCATTCGTATGATGTGTTTCCTTTCAGGCATCTGCATTGATTATAATACATTGGCTATCTCAGAGATTTCTTAGAGAGCAAAATGGTAAGAAAGCCTGTTTTGAAGGATAGAGGCAACTGTTGTCTGTCAGTAACTTCACTACCCACTGTAAAAATGTTGACTTAACTTGGAGACCTATGATGTCCCTTTCTCTCTTTCATTCTCATTGTTTCTCTGTTTTTTTTTTTGTGTTTTTTTTTTTGTTCAAGTGGACTACTACTGTGTAAATCTATCACACCACTACTCACTCTCATCCTAACATGCTGCTCTTGTCTATTGAATAATCTCATTGGGTATTCAGACAACATTACACTCGCTCAAGTATTCTCTCTGTGTGTGTGAATTTGTTTTAAACAAAGCATATAATATCCAGCATTATTTTTATTTAATATTTTTATTTTACATGGCCATTTTCCACACCCTTTGTGAGTAATAGATTTTAATACCAACAAAAATAAGTTTTAAAGGATACAAGTTTGGAAGGTTACAACTGTGTGCATCAACAATATTTTTCAAAAGAGCAATGAAAATTATGTCCTCTTTAATGTTAATCAAACCACTACTCTGTACTTTTCTCAGCCTGTATTTGAAGGGAGAGTAAGTGCTAATAACATTTCCTTCCCCTAATTGTTTTACTATTAGTCTATATGGTAACTAGGGACGAACGCCTGCCCTCGGTACTTATCACAAGAAAAGCCAAGACATAGAGGAATGGAGGCAAAGAATGCTAGGTAGAGGGGAGCGGGTAACTAAGCAGAAAATGAAGAGCAACATAAAAGAATGGGAGCTGAAGGAGGTCAGGCCCATCACAGGCTTAGCATTACCTTCAAAGATGGCTGGAACAGGTGGCAGCTTGAGACAATCTCACTCTGCCGTGCAGCATCCTCTCAGGAGGAGATAAGGGATCCCTCTGTCCATCCTCCCTCTCCTCGTCTCCCACCATCTCTCCTCACCTCTCCTCTTCTGCGTGGTGCTCTGCGCTGGAAGCTCTTTGATGTGTGTGAAGTGGGATGACTGGCTGGGTATGAGGTACAGGAAGGGTTCTGTGTGGAGGTCTCTGAGGTGCTCGCTCCTGTGCTCTCATTAAGGCAGGGGGTCGGGTTAACTCAGCTTAATTAAGTTTGTACACGGGTTTTATGCAGCCCTTTGGGCAGCCAATGGGTACCACCTGGCGATAAAGAATGGAAAAAGGCGAACAAGAGAGAAACAGTTGGAGAAATTGGAGTTATTGTCTGAAATTCCGGACTGGTCTATCTTTGGTTTTGGGGGATGGAAAGGTCTATGAGGTGGGGAGGATAACATAGAGGAAGTTGTCGGGGTAGAGAGATTATTTGGGAAGCTTTGTTTGGTGGGCCAGATAAAGGGGATACAACTCGGGTATGGTTTTTTGGGTAACTTTTGGTGGAAGGGGGGGGGTTTGCACTAAAGAGATGTGGGAAGTGTGGAAAGGGTTGGACAGTGAAAAATAAAGGGGAAGGTTGAAAAGGTAGGGTTTTATTTGGGGGATTGGTTTTTGGGGTTTAATTTTGTGATGGTGTGAGAAACAGGTTGGCTGTATGAATATGTGCAAATTTATTATGGACAATGGTTTAGAACTTAAATTCAGGGTGATATTTGTTGGGTGAGGTTGAGTTTGTGATGAAAAATTGGATATTTAGGTTGGACAAATGGAGCCCTTTTTGGGTGCAGTATTTATATCCCCCAGGTGCTGTATATCTAATATCTGTGCGGATGACCCATTCTGATAACACGGATTAACTTTGATACAGAACTATCTCTCTCCCTCCTTTTGCTGTCTGTTTAAAAGAGAACAATTGGAGGATTATTGTTTTGTTGGATTAATTCCCCCTGTTGGAATGTTCAAAATTCAATAGAAGAAACCTGTTTGTGATTGGATCTGTTAATGATAAAGCAACAATATGACATACGGGGGATGCCTTCTTTTACTGTGTTCTGTAGAAAAGCACAATCAGATATTTTATTGTTTTTCATTTTGTGTGTAATTTCTATTCCATATGGGAAGGGGAATAGGGATAAAAATTTATTAGGGTTTTAGGGTAAAGGTAAAAAACGTGTTAAGCTGGTTCAATATAGTATATTGAGATAATTTTAGTGCACAAGATGAAGATTAAAAAATAAAATTTTGAATTCTCTTAAAGATAAATTTTTGATTTTATTGAATGACAAAAAATTTATGGTTAAGTCATACAATGCATATTTTTAAGTCCGGGGTGCTTAACATTAAAGGTCAAAATTTTACATATCATGTCTTGTTATTAATTCTGTTTATTTTAAGGAAAATTTTAAATTATTTAATTAAATGTTAATATTAAGTTGAAAAACACTATGTTATACAAAAAAAATCAAGCAACATTCTAGTCAAGTGGAGTTCTAAGTATTGTATCTATATTACATATGAAGTTTCATTTGTATTTGAATAGGGATGATAAGTGCTAATTCAAATTCAATGATTAATAAAACAAACCAATAAAACATTTTCTTCATGGGGTTGAACACAGAAAGCCTCACTGTGAAACTCTTTTTTTGGATGTAATTATATATAAGGTATAATAGGATAGGGGTCATTTGTAGGAGTGTTTATAAGGGTATTGTGTGGTTACATTTAGTCATTTTAGTACATTTAATCCGAGTACAATTGGGGAATTTAAGTAAAGCGATTAGGGTTGTGGAAAGAGGAAGTGGATGTGAACACCAACAATTCATTAGGATTATTCATTATAAATACAAGCTTGGGGGGAAGGGAGAAAGGTAAAGAGAGTGAAGATATTATATATATTATAATATATATATATTTTTTTTTTTTTTTTTTTTTATGATGAAGTCAAGTAGTGTTGAAAGAGTTGGTTTTCAGTTGTTGCTTGAAGATCGACAGGGATCCAGCATTCCGGATGGGGGTGGAAGATCATTCACCAGCCAGAAATGGTGAACAAGAATGTCTGGAGAGTGATTTTGAGCCTCTCTGTGATGGTACCACGAGGCGTCCATCACTAGCAGATCTTAGACTTCTGGAAGGGATGTCGATTCGTAATAGTGAGTGGAAGTAGCTGGGTGCTGACCCTGTGGTTGTTTTATATGCAAGCATCAGTGTCTTGAAATGGATGCGAGCTGCAACTGGTAGCCAGTGCAAGTAGACAAAGAGAGGTGTGACATGTGCTCTTTTGGGCTCGTTGAAGACCAGTCATGCCGCTGCATTCTGAATCATTTGTAGAGGTTTGATTGTGTTTGATGAAGTCAGCCAGAGAGCATTGCAGTAGTCAGCCTAGAAATGACAAGGGCCTGGACAAGAAGTTGTGCAGCATGCTCTGTAAGAAAGGGCCTGATCTTTCTGATGCTGTGAAGTGCAAACCTGCAAGATTGAGCAGTCTTTGCAAAGTGCTCTTTGAAGGTCAGCTGATCATCAAAGATTACACCAAGATTTTTGACCGAAGCTGATGGGGTAATTGTTGATGAACCTAACTGAATCGTGAAGTCATGCTGTAGAGTTGGAGTGGCAGGGAAGACAAGAAGCTCAGTTTTTGCCAGGTTGAGCTGTAGGTGATGTTCTTTCATCCATGCCAATATGTCTGCCAAGCAGCCTGAGATCTGTGCAGCTACCGTTGGATCATCTGGTCGAAATGAGAGATTGTTGTTTGAACTCAAATGTGTTTTGGCAGTGTGTATAGACAACCACCCTATAATGATAAAAATCCACCCAGTGTTTGTTTTTTTATCTGCTAAAATCTTTATCCCTTTCTCAAATCGAGCCGTCTATCCATGTGGCATCACACGGGTGGAGGCCCCTCCCACGATTGTTGATTGACAGTAGCATTTCAGCACAAACTGCACTGGTGTCTTACCTCAGACCCGCCCTGAGTGAGCTGTCATCAGTTGTTTCACCACCGGAGCAGATGTAGACAAGAATGACTCCTAAGCGATTGATGTGTTTTGTTGTTGGATGTAATAGTGAACATTAGTGATGGTGAAGTGAAGCGTTCTAAACCAATGAAGATTTCAACCCAATTGTATCGGAAAAAGGTTCATTACTCGAAGCTTTTTAAAACTGTTCATGCTGTGGCCATCTTGTGGTCTTAAAAATGAACAGCACCTTCCAAAGTGCTGTGATTCATTACAGCTGCTGGTTTCACATCTGCTTCTACTACTGATTCTTGTTTTAATTTATTGTATAAAAATAATGGCCATTTTCAAAATCATTCATTTTTGTCGGTGTACTGCCACTAAAATAATTCAAATAAATAAAACATAAACTCATGAATTAAATCTGGGATCTGTCAATGTTAACTCTGCCTCAGTCCTTAGACTGTTATTTCATGGGCAAAGTGCATTTGACCTTAATATATAAAGTATAATAAAATAAAACAATGCTAACGCATTATAATGTAATATAATGTAAAGGAAACTGCGCTGTGGTTCGCTTCATTTGAACCAGATATGAAGCAGTCATGTGGTTTTCGGGCGAATGAAGCTTCAGACGTCATAGATCACATGCTTTTGGCAAAACGAATCAAGCTCTAATACAGCGCTTCAATGTGAGAAGTTTAGTTTTTTTTTAAAAAGCTTCGAAGCCTCGGTGATGAATGTCACATCACTAGTGAACATAGCAGTAGTCATTTACTCCACCATCTGAGTGGCTGAAGTGGATTATGTTTGGTTTTGAAGTGAAAGTGCCCTCGAACTACATAAATGTGTCTATGTTCGTGCGAATCATTCGTGATCCAGCTTCACATACAGAAGAAGTGAGTACAAGGTTTTTTTTAATTAATATTTGCAACCGCCTTTCCTAATAATGTCCTACATACCAAGTTTCACAATGAAAGCGGCTAAAGTGAGTGCTCGGAGAGAGGGGTGGAGTCAGCAGAGCTCTTTTTCACTCAAAGGAGAATGACAAATATGGCTTGCTCTGAAAATAGCTGTTTTTGACAGGCTAAAAAAATTGATTTTTTACACCACCAATTAAAAATTTTCACCAAACGATGTTACAGACCTTTCATTAAGACCCTAAAGAATAATATCAAACTTGTGGGAAATTGCATTATATGACCCCATTAAGGCTGAAATACACTACACGATTTTTGTTCCCGATTTCCACAGATTTACAGCCTGGAGAAATTGATGCTAGTTGCCAAATATAAGAGCCAGTCTGCAGATTTGAGTTGACTGATTCCATAGAAAATCAATTAACTTAAATTAAAGTGACAACCATCAGTTAATATTTAAAGTATGTTTATGAAGCATTTACATAGACATGCAATGTGGAAGAGCTTAAAGAGAGCACATTGAGCTTAATTGGAGCAGCAACAATTTTTAATCCATTTATTGTAATATTTATTAAAATGAGAGGATTTTGCTAAATAAATAGTCTATGTCATGTATTAAGTTCATGCATATTTTAATATGAACAACTATTATTTACAATGTCTATAAAATTATACTTTTTCTTATTGATGTCAAATTGAAGCTGTGTGATTTTCATAGTAGTGTACCCTTTAAGCTCACCTTAAAATAAAATGAAATCTTTAAAAATGACAGCACTGTAAAACGACAGACCAGCAAAATATTTTAAATGTATAATATTATGGATATAAAAGTACAAGCCAGTAATGCCTGTGAAGTAATATATTAGCGTAGCACACAATTTTATACAGCTAGTCAGCTAACTGTGTTCTGTAGCATCTGCGCTATGTTGCTAAAACTATCTTTTGGATCTAATGTAACTATTTCCCACATCCAAGTTCCAGGTTATAATATGCAAAAGTCTGAACATTAATCTCTTAATTTTACAATAAGTTGTGAAACGTACCCAATATAAAGGCTTAAACATAAAAAAACGCACATTTAAAGAGCCACTCTTTTGGTGCAAGTTTTTAGACAGCTTTCAAAATGGCCACCAGAAAGTGTAAACATTATGGAGACCCATATTTTAGTGTGCAGTGATCTGATTGACTTGAAATTGTAAGAGGTATATAGTAAAAAAAATATCAAAGACATCAAGTAGGATAATAAATGATTATGTTTTTATAATCTGATTTCAAAAATGGAAGTGTGCTTAAAGGTGGGTATAGAATTTTTTCTAAAATCCACAACAGCTAAAGTCTACCGACACTGGACGCGATAAAGCGACCATTGAAAACCTTGAAATTTGTGTCAGTACGTCATAAATAGAACGCGACAGCAGTTCTCTGTTGCGCCGCGCAGCATCCATGGGATGGGATCATTGTTCTTAATTTTTCTTTCTTTCTTTCTTCTTTCATTCTTTCTTTCTTTTCTTCTTTCTTTATTTCTCTTCTTCATTTCTTTCTTTCTTTCTTTCTTTCTTTCTTTCTTTCTTTCTTTCTTTCTTTCTATTCTTTCTTTCTTGTGCTTCAGCTTAGAAGATATATATATAAATATATATATATGACTATATATACTATATACCCATTATATTTTGTATTTAAGTGGGTGTAATCAATTTGCATTCAACAGAGTGATGACCAGCAGAGAGGCCAGAAACATACAGTCCGACTCACAACATTCTTTGACAACCAAAAATATTATTCACCCTTCTCTCCTTCCCTCCCTCCGTATCTCTGCTTTGTTTTTCTCTACCTGCACTCTACCACCTCAATTCCAGCACATTTAGTGCTTTGGATAATGTATACCACTGTAACTAGCCCATTACTATCACACTAATCTAGAGCTGTAATTAAACAGAAAGCACAAATTCAACAGTAACCTCCAGAACAGTGCTCATGTGTGTTTACATGCACGCAGACGCAGCTGGATCTAGTGCGTGTTTTATAATACACATGCAGTGTTTTGGTGTCCTCAAGGTAACGCTTCTCATTATGAGCTTATCACTGCTTACAAGAACACACAGGTGTGCATGGTTGTGTTTTTGTGTCTGTAATACTTTATTTTCTGGTTCACACACATGTATAACTCATACAAACTCACAGGTGTAATGCTAATCGGCCCTTCAGTCATCAGCTCTGTGCAGGCGAGCATATTTGAGCAATGAGATCATGAGTGAGTAAAGTGGTCTGGCAGCGAACAAAACACACACACACACACACACACACACACACACACACACACACACACACACACACACACACAACACACACACACACACACACAACACACACACACACACACACACACACACACACACACAACACACACACACACACACACACACACACACACACACAACACACACACAAAACAAAGAACAGCACAGAACCACCATATGTTTCACATTACTGATTCACAAACACACCAGCCTTTCTGCCTGTAACTATCACACCTCTGACAATTTATTACGCTATCCTTGTACTTATTACGCTATCCTTGTACAGTGAGTCACTGCCTCACTGAATAAGTGTTAAAATTAAAGTTAGTGTTAAAATAGTACATGGGGTATAAGAGTGTCCACTATTTTATATATATATATATATATATATATATATATATATATATGAATGTGTGTGTGTGTGTGTGTATATATATATATATATTATATATATATATATATACAATTCAAAAGATTGATTTAATATATGAGGCAAGGTCTTAGAAATGTGCTCTTTTTATTCATGCTGGTTTTATTTTGTTTTGAAAAGGAAAAAGAAGAAAATCAGTAAAAAAAAATCCCCCAAAAAGCAACTGTATGTAAGTTGTTTTTATTATGTGAGAAGACGGATTGCTTTATGGCAGCAACAAATGCCTGTGTACAGCTGTTCACTGTAATTATGACAGAAATATATTTTCAACAGTGAATATCACTCAATTAAGTTAAAATACACAGAACTACACATAGTTGCTTTAATCATTAGATCTTAATCATTATTTAAAAAATGTATACAAATATTTCTTTCTTTCTTTCTTTCTTTCTTTTCAGTTCAATTCAGTTCACGTTTATTTGTATAGCACTTTTCACGATACAAATCATTGCAAAGCAGCTTCACAGAAAATTACATTTTCTACATTAAATTTAAGAGTAGCTTATCAGTGGTGACTATGTCAAGGTGATGTCCAAATTGGAGAAATGTACAGTAAAAAGCATGCAATTAATTAATTAATGATGTAGCTATTAAAACTGTGAACACTATTAACAGCAATGATTATATTTTGCAGTCAAACTTATACAACCCGAATTCCGGAAATGTTTTTTTAAATTTGAATACAATTAATACTAAAAGACTTTCAAATCACATGAGCCAATATTTTATTCACAATAGAACATAGATAACATAACATGTTTAATCTGAGAAATGTTCAAATGTATGCACAAAATGAGCTAATTTCAAATTTGATGCCTGCTACAGGTCTCAAATTAGTTGGGACGGGGGCATGTTTACCATGGTGTAGCATCTCCACTTCTTTTCAAAACAGTTTGAAGATGTCTGGGCATCGAGGTTATGAGTTTTGGTGTTGGAATTTGGTCCCATTCTTGCCTGATATAGGTTTCCAGCTGCTTAAGATTTTGTGGTCTTCTTTGACGTATTTTTTGTTTAATGATGTGCCAAATGTTTTCTATAGGTCAGTGGTTCACAACCTTTTTTGTGCCAGCGCCCCCCTACCCATTATCCACGTCCCTCAACCCCCCCCCCATCAAATAAAACAGTTTAATTGTCTTCACTGAACATTACAGTTGATTATTATTTTGTGTTTATAATGAGGGCTGTTATTTTTACAGTACCATTCAAATGTATGTTGTCATTATAATTTTTAAGAAATTACATTAATTTAAGGATCCATTGAGTTGAACAAATAAGACAGTGAAGTACTTTTTTCACAGTGAAATATTTTAAAATAAAAGTAATAAGATTAATTTAGGCTTAGTTTTTAAGCATGTTGGTGATTTTCATTACTACAGTTTCAATGATGTTGATATCTGATATAGTTTGCCCCAAATTTAAAGAGACTTGATGAAAAAATAAATATCCTGTTTAGAATATATCCACAGGGGCATAAAAAAAGATTTTAGTTTGTTCTTCTGTTCCTGGAACTCTTGAAAACTCTTTCACTGCTGTAGTATGTATGGATGTTTTCAATTAGCTTGATGACGTCTTTCATGGGAAGTCCATAGTTATTAGATCAAGACAATGCCAACTCTCATTTTCCATGTGCTACAACAACATGGTTTCGTAGACACATGTGCATGTGACTGACTGGCCAGCAGATCTGTCTCCTATTAAACATGTACGGCCCATCATAAAAAGGAGAATCAGACAACAATGACCACAGACTGATGGGCATCTAAAGTCTTGTATCTAATGAGATTGGGCAAAATATTGCTCACAGAACTTTTAAGAATTAGGATCCTCAATTCCCAAACAATTAAACATTGTAATTAAAGGGAAAGTTGATGTGACAGTGTTAAACATGCCTCTGTCCCAACTATTTTGGAGTGTGTTATAGCTATCAAAATCAAAATTTGTTCATATTTACAAAATAAAATTTGTCCAGTATAAACATAGGATATTTTTATTTGTACTTCAGTCAATTAAATATAGGTTAAAGAGAATGAACACATACAATGTTTTTGATTGTATGTCATTTCACAAAACGTCCACAGTTTTCTAGAATTGGGGTTGTAGAAAGATGGGAAACATATGCTTCTCATTTTAAAAAATTATTATTTCAGTGCAGTCCTGATTTATATATTTCCTATATCAATTCAATAATTCAATTTATATTTTTGTTATTATCAATTACATTTTAAATCTAGCTTTTTTGTCGTTGTGGTGTGCCAGCTATAATAAAAAAGGATAAAAATGTATTGAGCAGCAATCAGCATGATTTCTGAAGGATCATGTGACACTGAAAGCTGGAGTAATAGAGCTTAGGAAAACACATTTCAAATTATATTCAAATAGAAAGCAGTTCATTCAAATTGTAGATTTACTGTTTTTATTGTATGTTCTATCAAATAAATGCAAACTTACTGCAGAAAGGATTTGTTTCAAATGGTGGTATAGGCTATATTTTATTGATAATATATATCTTAAAAGTATGTATTTTAACCAATATATAACACTTAAGGGCAAATGACAATCGTGACATATTTGATTTGAATGGACTTGAAATATTGTCATGTTTCCCAAGGAGAAAAAAAGGCTCTAGAATTTAAATTAGGCTATATTTATGTGCATTGAATAAACTCTAAACTAGAGAATAAATTACAAATTTGTCAATCAGCAAACAAAAAGCATTTATATTATTTTTTTCTAAACAAGAAAAAGCATCTCGTGCTTTATTGTGTCTAAAATGCATGTTGGTTTCACGGTAAGTTCATCAGCTGCGCTACAGAAAGCAGAGCGAACACTACAGTAAAGAGTCGTTGCTATGGAAATTATACACCGTCTAGTCTAGAAGTGGTAGTATTAACACTACTACACCGGGCGTGAATGGCGTGACACGTTGCGTCAAAGCACATGGATTCCGTTATAATCACTCATTCAGTAACTGAGCACAAGCGCTACAGTAAACGGATGCCGCATTCTATTTCTGACGCGCTTGTGCTACAGACAAGTTGACAAACAGATACAGAAAGTCCGCTTTGATGCATCCAGTGTAGAGATGGCGTAAAAATGTGGCAGACAATTTTCTTTTCAAAGTTTCAGCTCATACACGTTTTTGTGTAACTCACCGTAACCAAACGCCCCCAAGAACACCTCAGCACCCCCCTTTCAAAAATATTGCTTCCAGCTCCCTCCGATGCTCTCTGAACGGTGGCGGTACCGCCCCCGTTGAGAAACACTACTATAGGTGAAAGATCTGGGGCCTCATTTATAAAATGTTGAGCAGAAACCATCCTAAATTTGATCTTACGATTGTCTCTCGAATATGCGTACATGTGATTCATAGAATGAACGTAAGAACAGAAAATGCGCGTACGTGTTTCTTTCAGATGTAAAATCTATGAATTGCAAATGATCTTGAGCTTGCACGCAATTGAATGGTTTCAGCTCTCTGCTTGTAAACGACTCCTAATTAATGTCATTAACATATCAAATATAACCAATCGTCATAATTTAGAACAGCGTGCTGAAAGAACAGCTTACATAAAAAAACAGCAATACTCTGACATAAAAAGTGCGTGCATCTGCTCAGACCCTGACATGACACTAAGCACTTTTCCTCGTCAAAGACAGTTTTTATAAATGTGAGCGCTGGCATGGATTTAAGTGTACGCACACTCTAAGACCAAATCTGACCATACGCACACTTTATAAATGAGACCTCTGGACTACAGGCAGGCCAATTCAGAACCCGGACTCTTCTACTACGAAGCCGTGCTGTTGTAATAGTTACAGTATGTGGTTTTGCATTGTCTTGCTGAAATACACGTCATCTGGAGGGGAGCATATGTTGCTCTAAAGCCTTTATATACCTTTCAGCATTCATAGGGCCTTCCAAAACATGCAAGCTGCCCATACCATATGCATTTATGCACCCCCATACCATCAGAGATGCTGGCTTTTGAACTGAATGCTGAGGAAGGTCTTCTTCCTCTTTTTGCCCAGGGGACACAGCATCCGTTATTTCCAACAAGAATGTCAAATTTGGGCTCGTCTGAAAATAGAAAATTTTTCCAATTTGAAACAGTCCATTTTATATGAGCCTTGGCCCAAAGGACACGACAGCGGTTCTGGACCATGTTCACACATGGCTTCCTTTTTGCATGATAGGGCTTTAGTTGGCATCTGCAACTAAACAGTAAACTGTGTTTACTGACAGTAGTTTCTGGAAGTATTCCTGGGCTCATTTAGTAATGTTAATGATAGAATCATGCCGATGAATGATGCAGTGTCATCTGAGGGCCCGAAGACCACGGGCATCCAACAAAGGTCTTCAAACTTGTCCCTTACGCAAAGAGATTTCTCCAGTTTCTCTGAAACTTTTGATGATGTTATGCAATGTAGATGATGAGATTTGCAAAGCCTTTGCAATTTGACATTGAGGAACGTTGTTTTTAAAGTATTTCACAATCTTTTTACGCACTCTTTCACAGATTGGAGAGCCTCTGCCCATTTTTACTTCTAAGAGACTCTGCCTCTCTAAGACATCCCTTGTATGTCACAGACCTGATGTCAATTAACTTAATTAGTTGGTAGATGTTCTCGAAGCTGAATCTTTTCAAAATGGCTTGCTTTTTCAGCCCTTTGTTGCCCCATGGCAACTTTTTTGAGACCTGTAGCAGGCATCAAATTTGAAATGAGCTTATTTAGTGGATAAAATTGTAAAATGTCTCAGTTTAAACATTTTATGTTATCTATGTTTTATTGTGAATAAAATATCGGCTCATGTGATTTGAAAGTATTTTAGTTTTAATTTCATTCAAATAAAAAAAATGTTCCAACATTTTCGGGTTGTTGCAACGTTTGGTAGTTTTGTATGTTGGTTCAGGGTTAGCATCATATGAGGTTCTCTGACGGGTTGGCATCATCTCTTCGCAGGTTTTCAGTCATCTCAGATCTTTGTAAGGGTTGAATCCAGACTGAAGCTGTAATTCCTAATTACCTCAGGATGCTGATCCTGTGGCAGAAAAAGAGAAGGAAATAGAGAGAAAATAGTTTCAAGCAAAAATGATGTGTTCAACCCAAGCTAAATAATGGTAATGTGCATTTTAATCAGATATAACTGAAGTACAAGTTTATGCAATACATTATGTGAATGATTGGCTAAAGAGGTGTGTCCTTAATCTAGATTTAAACAGGGAGCGTGTGTATGAACCCCAAAAGTTATCAGGAAGGCTTTTCCAGGATTTGGAAGCCAAATCCCAAAAATCTCTACCTCCTTCAGTGGACTTTGCTATCATAGGTACTACCAAAAGTCCAGAGTTTTGCGACCATAGGGAACGTGATGGATTGTAACTTCATATCAAACTTCATTGACTGAGTGATGACTGTGTTTGACACAACTTGTTCTTGGATACCGGTAGTGAAGGTAACTGATTCAGGGATGCCAGTAGTTGACTCTGGCTTAGAATTGACTGGAACTGACTGGATAGCTGCCAACTTGGCCATCTTGGAAATGACTAAGGCAGGGTTGACTGGCCCTGAAATGACTGGAACATGTCTGACTGACTCTGGATTGACTGGAGCCGGCTTAACTGGGTCAAGAAGGACTGGATCAGGCTTTCCTGGCTCTGAAATGACTGGAAATGTTTCACATTGGAAATGTTTGATGGAAATGTGGAAATGTTTCAGTCATACAGTAATGTTATGTGTTTATGTCTGCCCTCCGTTTACAGCATCAGCATTTTAATCCCTTTTGTAAATGTCCTGGGAACTAAGGTTCCCTTAAAGTGGGAACTAAACATATTTTCCAACATGATAACTACAGTCACAAATAATTATTTAGTACATAAAATATGTGCCATAACTATGTCAGCATCACTTGGCCATTGACTGTAGTTTGAGATTCTCCTCAATGTTTCCAATAAATGTTGTCATATGTCTTGCACAAATCCAGTCTGATTTTCTTTATTAGTAACATGCAGTCATATAGGAGGTGTTGAATTCGATCTTTACAACAACAACAACAACGCTTATTTATAGAGCACATTTAAACACAACTGAGGTTGACAAAAATGCTTTACAAAGAATAAAACACAAATCAAATAAAATAGTAACAAGGAAATCAACAGAGTACAGAAAAAATACAGGAAACATTCTACGGAGTGTTATAAGCCAGGGTTATATGTCTTTAGATAAGATTTAAAATACTATTTGATGGGGCATGTCTGATAAAGGGAGGAAGGCTATTCCAAAACTTCGGTCCCGTAGTAGCGAAAGTGCTATAACCACGATTTTTAAGTTTAACTCTAGGGACTATGAGTAGGCCAAGGTCACACGATTTCAAGGTTCTAGACGGGGTATACGGAAGCAACAAATTGGTTAAGTATTGAGGAGCCAGGTTATTGAGGGCTTTGTAAACAAATAATAAAATGTTTAAATCAATCCTATACTTTACAGGAAGCAAGTGTAGGGACATTGAAATATGTGTAATATGTTCATATTTTCGCTTCCCTTCAAGCAGTCTAGCGGCTGCATTCTGAACGAACTGAAGACGATAAATTAAAGACTGAGAAATACCAGAATACAAATAATAGTTACAATAATCAAGCCGAGATGTTATAAAGGCATGGATAACTGTTTCAAGATTTTTCCTAGATAGGAAGGCTTAACTTTACCAAGAAGACGGAGTTGATAAAAGTGCAATGTAGAGCTTTGAAACCTGATTGAAAGACTTCATTAATAGAGTTTTCTGACAAGATAGACTGTAGTTGAGCCAGTACAACTTTCTCCATAATCTTTTCAATAAAAGAGAGATTTGAGATGGGCCGAAAATTGGAAAGCCAAGACAGCCCCAGCACATCCAGAGACTTGAAGTAATCAGGGCGGATCTTATCCTCCCCCGATTGCCTTGCCACTGCGGATATTTCAAACTACGTCAGTGACTTCACCTTGGGTAATGGACGAGTCAACCCCTGAGTCCTCCATCTCTGCTTCCTCAATGGAAGGTGTGTTAGAGGGATTGAGGAGATCCTCAAAGTATTCCTTCCACCGTCTGATGCCATCCCCAGTCAAGGTCAACAACTCCCCTCCTCCACTATAAACAGTGTTGGAGAAGTACTGCTTCCCCTTTCTGAGGGTGTTTGCTAGAATCTCTTTGAGGCAGACCGATAGTCCTCTTCCAAGGTCTCCCCGAACACTTCCCAGGCCAGAGATTTTGCTTCTGCGACCTTCGGTACCCGTCAGCTGCCTCGGGAGTCCCACAAGCCGACGAGGCTCAATAGGACTCCTTCTTTTGCTTGACGGCATCCCTTACTTCCGGTGTCCACCATCGGGTTCTTGGATTTCCGCCATGACAGACCCTCACAATACATTTGGGCCTGCCGGGTCTGTCTTGCCTCCTCCTCTGCCAGCTGATCCCACTCCTTACCAGGTGGTGATCGGTTGACAGTTCTGCCCCTCTCTTCACCCGAGTGTCCAAGACATATGGCCGGAGGTCAGATGAAATTACCACGAAGTCGATCATCGACCTCCGGCCTAGGGTGTCCTGATGCCATGTGCACTGAGTGTCACCTTTATGCTCTAATATGGTATCAGTTATGGACAAACTTTGATTAGCACAGAAATCCAACAACAGAACACCACTCGTATTCAGATCGGGGAGGCCGCTCCTCCCAATCACGCCTCTCCAGGTATCACTGCCATTGCCCACGTGGGCATTGAAGTCCCCCAGTAGAACGAACGAGTCCCCAGTCAGAGCAACTTCCAGCACCCCTCCCAAGGACCACAAGAATGCCGGGTACTCCGCACTGCCATTTGGCCCAGAAACACAAGCAACAGTTAAAGACCTATCCCCGACCAGAAGGCGCAAAGAGGCAACCCTCTCGTTCAACGGGGGAAAACTCCAACACATGGCGGCTGAGCTTGGGAGCAATAAGCAAGCCCACACCGGCCCGCTGCCTCTCACCATGGGAAACTCCAGAGTAGAAGAGAGTCCAGCACTTCTCGAGATGTTGGGTTGGGAGGTGAGCTGACTATATCTAGTCGGTACCACTCAACCTCCGGCACAAGCTCAGGCTCCTTCCCCCTCAGTGAGGTGACATTCCATGTCCCAAGAGCCAGTTTCTATGACCGAAGATCAGGTCGTCGTGGCCCTGGCCTTCGATCACCACCCAATCCACATTGCACCGACTCCCAATGGCTCCTCCTGCAGTTTGTGGGTCCACTGGAGGATTGTCCCACGTCGCTCCTTCAGGCTAGGCCCGGCCGGGTCCTGTGGGAAAAGCTTGCATGCGAGCCCCAACCCCAGGCCTGGCTCCAGGCTGGGGCCCTGGCTGCGCCATACCAGGTGACATCACGGTCCTCGATAGTGTTTTTATCATAAGGGGGTTTTGAGCCACGCTTAGTCTGGCCTGTCACCTAGTACCTTTTTGCCTTGAGAAACCTTACCAGGAGCATTTAGCCCCCGACAACATAGCTTTTAGACTCATTCAGGCACTCAAACCCCTCCACCACAATAAGGTGGTGGTTCAAAGAGCGGTCGGTTTTGTATTTCAACCTGTTACAACCCTTTGTTTTGTATTCTCTGGTTTCTTTCTGTATTTTGTTTTATAAGTGTTTGAGTCCAGGTACGGTGCTGATTGGCTCCTGCATGCTAATGACTGGCTCATGTTGATTGGTGCATTCGATTCCAGGTACACCTTAAAAACCCTGATGTCACTTCCTTTAGGAGAGGGCACATTGTGTTGTTGTGAGGAGAGAATTGTTGGTTTTGATGGCTGAGAGTGTGCACGCGCATTTAGATGAATTTTGATGGTTAAGAGTGATCATTGTTTGTTCTCTGAAAATAATTACAGATTGTAAGTAGGAAACTGTTTGGTATTTTGACCCTATTGACTGTTACTGACACTGATATGGATTCCCCTTTTAACACTGTTTGCTTGAGCTTGTTTAGTTTGTATGTCATTGTACATTTTGAGGGTTTGGGAAAGTAAGGAGTTTGATACCATTATTGTTTGTTGTAAACATTTTTATCTCTGTTTTTGGCTAGGAAGTTAGGTTAATATATTGTACTTTTATTTAATCTTATTTTGGTTGGGGATTAGGAAAGAGGTCTTAAAGTAAGAAAGTTTTGTTTGTTATTTTGGCCAGTTCAACTCCCGAAGAAAAGTTCCCAATTTATTTATTTGAATATTGTATTTTATTTGGTTGTTTCATTAAAACCCTCGAAAGATTCCCCCGCTTCCACTTTCTCATTTCACGTTGTGTCCTTTACACCTAAACATGAATTTGGGGCTCGTCAAACTGAATTATGAACATACCCATTTAATTGGATATGATAATCAACCAGCGAAATTACAATTTCTAAAAACTTTAATTTGAACATTTTTTCATCGAAAAATCTAGAGTTTACTAGTACGTAAATAACCTGAAAGGTACGATTGCGTCACAAGACGGCAAACTTGGGCGTCAGAAGGATGATTTACTGTTAATTGCAGATATGTTTTATATAGACGTGCCTCGAAATGTGCTGAAGAGGGTGGTTAAGGAGGCCTTGCACAAGGAGTTGGTAAAACAAAGGATCTTTTCTGGCGAAACTGAGGTAACGGGTGTTGCAACGAATCCAGTGTTTTCTAATGATTTAGAAGCTTTAGAAATGGAGCTCATGTCTGAGGAGGACATAAGCATAGATCCCGGCAATCCCTCTTCACCAAAAGAAAAAATGCTTGCAATCCGACTAAAGGAGTTAGATGTGGAGTTAGGCCGACATCAGTACCAGAGTCAGCTTTTAGCACGTCTGAGCGTTTGAGCTTGAGACAAAAAGATACCTCTAGCAGAAGGAGCTGGAAAATGAGCAAAAGTCTGGGCAGACACGGCGTCCTTCTTCTCCTGGATTGCAGGAAAATGCTATTCCTGTGCCGGCTCTTACTTATCGCCTCTTCCCCCAGCATCGCATATTTCACCTTTAAATCAAACTGAATTAGATATTTCCAGACAAATTTCATTCGTTCCTGCATTTAGAGAAAGTGAAGTTGATACTTATTTCACTGTTTTCAAACGCATCGCTGCTGCTTTGCAGTGGCCGAAGAATATGTGGCCTTTACTTTTACAGTGTAAACTTGTGGGTAAAGTGCAGGAAGTATATTCGGCATTTACTTTAAAACAAAGTCTTGACTACGATGTAATGACATCCGCTGTGTTACGAGCTTATGAGCTTGTTCCAGAAGCCTGTCGGCAAAAATTTAGAAAGCATGTGAAAACCTCCAACCAAACTTTTGTTAAATTTGCGCGAGAAAAGTCTATTCTGTTTGAGAAGTGGTGTGCAGCAAATAAAATCAGCACATTTGAGCAACTTAAGGAGTTAATCCTCATAGAGGTGTTTAAGAATTGCGTTTCTGAAAAGATAGTAGATCATTTGAATGAGCAAAAGGTGACATCACTCATCGAAGCCGCTATCATTGCAGATGAATTTGTGCTAACCCACAAAGTAATTTTTTCCCCTTTATGTTCATCTCGTCATTTCACGGAACGTAGTTAAAACTGTGATTGTCCAGAATGATGAGCGGGTTCCTGATTCTCGTGAGTGCTTATACTGTCGTGAGAAGGGCCACCGGATTACTCTATGCCATATATTACAACGTAAGAACCAGATGAAAGCACAGAATGCACATAAAAGTGTTGATTTTGTGTGTACCCACTCTTCTGAGTCTGCCCCTTCTGAGTATGCTTTCGATTGATCCCACTTTTGAACCATTTGTTTTTGATGGTACAGTCTCTTTTTCTTAATTAGACACTGAGCATAAACATGTACGCATTTTGAGAGATACGAGCGCGGTCAAGTCATTTATCTTGGTTTAAGTTTGAAGAAGAACTCGATCTCTCTGACTCATTCATGAGCACAGATCTGTCCGATGTGAAGACTGGTTTAGACATGGAAGTACAAAATGTGAGCTGTGGGCCAAATGTTTACTTTCCTTTTGATAGGAAGCACCTAATCGAAGCACAAAAATCTGATAGTACCCTGACTTCTTGTTTTACTGCTGTCATGGATAAAACAGTGTTACAAGATCGTGTAGTTGCTTATTTTCTAGATGATGGAGTACTTATGCGTAAGTGGAGTCCTGAGGAAAAACGTGACTGGAACTCTGTTTTCCAGGTAGTTGTGCCTGATTCTTACAGAGAGTATGTTCTACGTGTTGCTCGTGATCATGAATTGTCTGGACATTTAGGTATCACAAAAACCTATACAAATCTGTTAAAGCACTTTATTTGGCCTGGCATGAAAGCTAGTGTGACTCAATATTGTCGATCATGCCATGCTTGTCAGATTGCTGGAAAGCCAAGCCAGGTTGTTGCCCCAGCACCATTAAAGCCTGTTCCAGTAATGAGCGAACCTTTTGAGAAGCTGGTAATAGCTTGTGTTGGGACCTTGCCGAGAATAAAGTCCGGCTACTCGTATTTGTTAACTTTAATGTGTTCTGCTACCAGGTTTCCGGAAGCGATTCCACTACGCACCTTGAAAACTCCTGCAATTGTGAAGGCCTTCGTTAAATTCTGCACAACTTTTGGTTTGCCAAAAATGATTCAGTCACATCAAGGATCTAATTTTATGTCACGTGTGTTCCGCATGGTAGTGAAAGAATTGAATATCAAACAGTGTATCTAGTGCCTACCATCCACAATCGCAGGGGGTGTTAGAGAGGTTCCATCAAACTCTTAAGTATATGCTTAGAAATGACTGTCTTCAATATGAGAAGGATTGGGATGAAGTTTTTTGCTGTCACTTTTGTTGTTTGCTGTCAGAAATACTGTCCAGGAATCCCTTGGATTCAGCCCAGCTGAGTTGGTCTTTGGACATTCTCCTCAGGATCTATTAAAGATGTTGAAAGAACAACTAATTTCTCAAAGTCACTCGGTTACAGACAAAAATGTGTTAGACCATGTGAGCTCTTTCCATGAAAGATTGCACTCCGTCTGGAAGTTAGCACGACAGAGCTTAGAAATTTCACAGTCCTAAATGAAAAGCAGATATGATAAACGCACTGTTCAACACTCATGGTGATTAAGTTCTTGTATTACTGCCTTCGCCTGGATCAACTCTCCAAGATAAATTTGCAGGTCCATATGGGATTGAGGAAAAGTTAAGCGACAGAGACTATGTAGTAAAAACCCCTGACCACAAAAGGAAACTGAGGGTATGTCATATTAATATGTTCAAATTGCATGTTTCTCGCCCTAAGCCTAAATGCACAGTTCCATCTCCTGTTATTGTGTCTGTGACTGCAGGCCCCTCAGATTATTCACCTAGTGCAGATGATCTTCGAATTGGGAATGCTTGTTTGTCTGACATTTCTCTGAAAAATTCTGAAACTCTTGCAGTGTTTAGTTCGAAACTCTCACACCTATCCAGTTCGTCTCAAAAGGAACTTATGCAGTTGATTGGGAAGTATTCTTCACTGTTCTCAGATTTTCCCACTGTAACAAATGTGTTGGAGCATGATATCGATGTTGGTGATCATCGTCCTGTTAAGCCAAATGCTTATCGCGTCAATCCAGTAAAACGTGAGATCATGAAGAAAGAAACGCAGCACTTAATTCAGCATGGTTTAGCTGTGCCAAGTTCAAGTCCCTGGTGTTCCCCATGCCTTTTAGTTCCTAAACTAGGTGGAACATCACGCTTCTGCACAGATTACCGTAAAGTTAATCAGTTTACCAAATCAGACTCTTTCCCTCTTCCTGGAATAAATGATTGTGTTGACCGCATTGGTCAGGCAAAATTTGTGACAAAGTTAGACTTGCTTAAGGGGTATTGGCAGGTGCCACTCACTGATCGTGCCTCTGAAATCTCTACTTTTGCTACTCTAGATGTTTTCTTGCAATACAAGGTTCTTGCTTTCAGCCTGAAAAATGCTCCTGCCACTTTCCAGCATTTAATGAGTAAGGTGTTGTCTAATGTGAAAAATTGTGAAACCTACCTTGATGATGTTGTTTGTTATTCTGATACGTGGGAGAGTCATTTAAAAACTCTAGAAGAAGAAGTATTTCTAGGTTCCAAGAAGCCAATCTCACCCTCAATTTAACAAAATGTGATTTTCTGTCATGCTAAGGTCACCTATTTGTGTAAGGAGGTCGGTCATGGAACCGTTCGACCAGTGAAATCTAAAGTTTATGCCATCATTGCTTTCTCCTCTCCTAAATCTAAAAGAGAACCCCAGTGTTTTCTTGGCATGGCTGGATATTACAGAAACTTCTGTAAAAACTTCTCATATGTAGTAAAGCCTCTCAATGATGGTCTTTGAAAATATTTTTCTTTTGTTTGGAGTTGTAATTGTCAAATTGCTTTTGATTCTCTAAAAAATTTGTTGTGTAGTTCTCCTGTTGTTGCTGCCCCAGATTTACAAATCAAGCTCAGATGAGCTTTATTTGTCACATACACAATTATACAGAGTATAATGAGGAGTGAAATGTGTTCTCTGCATTTAACCCATCCAAGTGGAGCAGTGGGCAGCCGACATTGTGGCGCCCGGGGAGCAGTTGGGGTTTCGGTGCCTTGCTCAAGGGTCTCACCTCAGTCGTGGACACTTCCTGTCAGAGGGATTCAAACCCACAACCTTGGGTTACCTCGGGTTTCAAGTCCAATGCTCTATCCATTAGGACACGACTGCCACCAACCAATTTCACCAAACTATTTAAACTCGAAGTGGATGCCAGTGGAACTGGTGCAGGTGCTGTCCTACTACAAGAGGATGATCATGGAATCGACCACCCCATATGCTTTTACTCCAAGAAATTCAATCGACATCAGTTAAATTACAGTTCAATAGAAAAATAAGCTCTAGCTCTTTTATTAGCATTACAACAATTAGAAGTGTACATCGGTTCCAGTTCACAACCTGTTGAAATACAAACCCGATTCCAAAAAAGTTGGGACACTGTACAAATTGTGAATAAAAAAGGAATGCAATAATTTACAAATCTCATAAACTTATATTTTATTCACAATAGAATATAGATAACATATCAAATGTTGAAAGTGAGACATTTTGAAATGCCATGCCAAATATTGGCTCATTTTGGATTTCATGAGAGCTACACATTCCAAAAAAGTTGGGACAGGTAGCAATAAGAGGCGGACAATTTAAATGTACATAAGGAACAGCTGGAGGAACAATTTGCAACTTATTAGGTCAATTGGCAACATGATTGGGTATAAAAAGAGCCTCTCAGAGTGGCAGTGTCTCTCAGAAGTCAAGATGGGAAGAAGATCACCAATTCCCCAATGCTGTGGCGAAAAAAATAGTGAGCAATATCAGAAAGGAGTTTCTCAGAGAAAAATTGCAAAGAGTTTGAAGTTATCATCTACAGTGCATAATATCATCCAAAGATTCAGAGAATCTGGAACAATCTCTGTGCGTAAGGTCAGGCCGGAAAACCATACTGGATGATGCCCATGATCTTCGGGCCTTAGACGGCACTGCATCACATACAGGAATGCTACTGTAATGGAAATCACAACATGGGCTCAGGAATACTTCCAGAAAACATTGTCGGTGAACACAATCCACCGTGCCATTCGCCGTTGCCGGCTAAAACTCTATAGGTCAAAAAAGAAGCCATATCTAAACATGATCCAGAAGCGCAGGCGTTTTCTCTGGGCCAAGGCTCATTTAAAATGGACTGTGGCAAAGTGGAAAACTGTTCTGTGTACTTCCACTGTGTACTAATGTACTTTGGGAATGCCTTTTTTAGGCGTTTTAGGCCAATTTTACAGGAATCGTAAAGGGTTAATTACAAATCAGATAAAGAAATGTGTTAATAATGTCATTGCCACGGTGTTATGTATAAACTTGTTGCCATGTTTATTTTATGTGTGGGGGTGTTACAACCTTTTGTTTTGTATTCTCTCGTTTCTTTCTGTCTTTTGTTTTGTAAGTGTTTGAGTCCAGGTACGGTGCTGTTTGGCTCCTGCAGGCTAATGACGGGCTCATCTTGATTGTGCATTCGATTTCAGGCACACCTTAAAAGCCCTGATGTCACTTCCTTTAGGAGGGGGCACATTGTGTTGTTGTGAGGAGAGAATTGTTGGTTTTGGTGGCCGAGAGTGTACGTGCACGTTTAGATTAATTTTGACGGTTAAGAGTGATCATTGTTTGTTCTCTGAAAATAATTACAGATTGTAAGTAGGAAACTGTTTGGTATTTTGACCCTATTGACGGTTACTGACATTGATATGGATTCCCCTTTTAACACTGTTTGCTTGAGCTTGTTTAGTTTGTATATCATTGTACATTTTGAGGGTTTGGGAAAGTAAGGAGTTTGATGCCATTAATGTTTGTGGTAAACCTTTTGATCTCTGTTTTTTGGTTAGAAAGTTAGGTTCATATATTGCACTTTTATTTAATCTTATTTTGGTTAGGGTTTAGGAAAGAGGTCTTAAAGTAAGAAAGTTGTATTTGTTATTTTGGCCAGGTCAACTCCTGAAGAAAAGTTCCCAATTTATTTATTTGGATATTGTATTTTTGTTTGGTTTCATTAAAACCCTCAAAAGATTCCCCGCTTCCACTTTCTCATTTCACATTGCGTCCTTTACCCCTAGACGGGGCGTAACGAACCGTATCAAAATCATTAAGCACATATCCCCATTTAATTGGATTTGGATAATAAACCTGTGAAATACAATTTCTAATAACTCTATTTGAACATTTTTTCTCAGAAAAATCATAACCTTCTAAGGAAATCTCCCTCAATTCTGGGGAAACTTGGGAGTTCACAATGTCTTCTCTAACCATTAATCTCTAAGCAGCTGGAATGGATCTAATTGTCACATACGTGGAGACGGGGAATACGCAGGAAACAAAACTTAATTGTCAGATAGGGTTTTTTAGAACAATAACTCAGGGGATACACAAATAGCAACAAAGTAGAATGGACAAACACTAAGGAAAACTCAGGACTTTTAAACACATGGAAGGTGATCAAGAAATTGAAACAGGTGCTAGGGATAATCAATTAAATAAACAAGACAGGAAAATAACCATAAAAGGAAACACAGGAACAAGAACAAGGGTAAAACAAGGAAAACAAGTCCCTAATTCTGACATTACCCCCCCCCCCCCCCGGAAGGCGCGTCCTGCGCCGAACATCTCCACCGGGAAGGGGGGTGGGCGCCCTGAAGTCTGATAAAAGATGGAGACACAGGAGGTCCCGGTGGCGGGGGGCTTGCGTGGGCCGCGAACGGCGGCCTGCTTGATTTCGCTGCGGACAGCGGCTCTGGGCTGACGAGGATGGAGCTACTTCAGAGGAAGGTTTTTTTGGGGGGGTTGGGCAGATGGTAGGAGCCGTTGGAGAGGTATGTGGGCGCTCTACAATGAATGATTTTAACCATTTAATTTCAGTACACCATTCATAATGACAAAATCAATCGCATTTACCCTCCGTATTCATACTTTTAACCATGTCATCCTTTCTATGTATTGACATTTATTCATACAAATACATTTAATGCATCTTATTTATTGCTTAATCATTTGTGTTGATATGGGTAAGGAGCAGGCTGGCGGATGAGTCTGGACAAAACTATCCATTTTGGACAAAATAACTTTCCAAAGAATGTAGATCCCTCTGCAGCCATCGATTAATATTGATTTGCATTCATCAATGTTATTCCATACATTTTTATTTTCCATTACTTATCTCTCTCTAGAAATAACAACCCTAAATATTTGACTTCCTTCTTAATTTGAATATTGTATAGTGATTGCATAGGAAACTCGTGTAAAGTTAATATTTCACATTTCTTTAAATTCAAATGCAGCCCTGAAGCTTTAGAAAACATATTAACAATGTAAAGCTAAAGTATTTGTTGTCATTTCTTATAAAAACAAGTTTGTGTCATCTGTAAACTGACAAATTATTATTTATCTAATATCCCCCTTTCAATTGGCAATTGTGTACAAGTTTCATGACGAAAGCTACAGAGCTATTGATATCATTATATAACATTTATTAAATGTATAAATCTTATTCCAAAACAAAGTTTTTCAAAGTTTTCTAAATAAATGGATGCTCTACGGCATCAAATGCTTTATAGATTAAACAAAATAAGAAATCCACTCCCTGAACCACTCACTATAGTCGAGTAAATCTAAACCAATCTAACATTGTTATGGATTGACCTTCCCTCAAAAACCTGACTGAGTTTCACTAATTATGGTAGAATTACCATAATTGTTACCATGCTTTTTTAGTCTAGCAGTGATAGCTACAGGAAAAAAAATATTATAATCAGTGTTAAGTAAAGAGATAGGCCTCAAATGATCTAAAACACTTTTATCTTTACCAGCTATATGAATGAGTGTAATTAAGCCTTGCTTCATACTTTCTATCAACTCTTTCTTTTCAATACATTCTGTCAGGGCATTAATAAATAAATTCCTCAAATACCCCAAATTGTTTTTTAACAAATCAACATCAATCCGTTGTCCTTCAATGAAGCCAAACGGACCACGAAAGAAAGCCTTCTTGCCCGCCCTTCGCCTTTCCTCCAAATCCTCTCGAGGAAGTATTTCCATTAATCTAATCCCTTCCGCTTTGCAAATAGGAGAATCATTGCTTCGTCACCAAATTTACTCCTTCACCCGCCTTTGTACAAACAGCACAACAACATTCCTGCTTCTAATGTTCATCCTTTTTCCCAGCCGATGAATGATGTCAACCACTTCTTCCAGCTTTGGCTCCAAATCGGGTGCAATTTTCCCAAGGGTTTGGATGACAAGTGATCTGATATCTCCGTCTTTTTTCTCTTCTATGCCATTGATCTTTCCTGTTCTTGAACCCTCTCCTTAAGATCATGATTTTCCTTGCGAAGATCATTATAAGTTGTATTTATAACTTTTTTGCACTCATTCACCTTATCCGTGTTGAACTGAATCACCTACGTTAAGCTTGCAATCATGACGCTGCTTTGCTTGGATTGTTCATTTAAATCCGCCAACGTCTCTTCCACCCTTATTTCCAGATTTAATATTGCCTATAAAATAGTTTCATTGGAGATTCCCGTCTTCTCACCGTCAGTATTTGGTTTAGCCCCTTTTTCAGCAGAAACTTTGCTTGGCATTGAAGGAAAGGAGCCATTTCCACAACAATCTCTATTGCATAGTAATGCTCTATTTATTTTGCCTCATCGTTCTTTTAAATATTAGGTGAGGCATCTTCGCCTCTGGGGTCTAGTTTTAGTTTGGCGGGTTTAATCAGTTTTTGTGAACACATCTTGATGTAAAACAGAAGGAATTACAGACTTTAAACTAACTTTTAGGAACAACTGTCACTGTCAAAGAATATGAATGACAACTGTCATGGAATATGAATAAATAGAATGTGATGTAGGGATGTACTAGGAGGTAACAAATAAATATAAGTCTATTGCACATTTTTATTGTACAATGGGGGGAACATTTAACTGTTCATGGGGTAGATTGCCTGGGGGATATACCGTTCTTGCGCTTGGCTGTCCTGGTATTTGGTGCTCTGCAGCGCTGGACAGATGGAAAAAGTTCAAAAAGGAGATGGCATGGATGTGAGAGATCCAGAGTGATTTTCTGAGCCCCTTTCCTCACTCTGGATGTATACAGTTCTTGAAGGGTGAGCAAAGGAACCAATAATCCTTTCAGCAGTCCGACCCATCCTCTGTAGTCTTCTGATGTCTGATTTTGTAGCTGAGCCAAACCAGACAGTTATTGAAGTGCACAGAACAGACTCAATTACTGCCGAGTACAACTGTGTGAGCAGCTCCTGTGGCAGGTTGAACTTCCTCAGCTGGCGAAGGAAGAACAATCTTTGTTATGCCTTTTTAACAATGGAGTCTGTGTGAGTGTCCCACTTCAGGTCCTGAGAGATGGTGGTGCCCAGAAATCTGAGTTACTCTACTGCTGCCACAGTGCTGTTCATGATGGTGATTGGGGGGAGTGCAGGGAGGTTTCTCCTGAAGACCAATATCATCTGCTCTGTTTTAAGTGTGTTTAGCTCAAGATTGTTAAGACTGCACCAGACAGCCAGCTGCTCAACCTCTTGTCTGAAAGCAGATTTGTCATCGTCCTGGATGAGGCCGATGACTGTAGTGCTGTCTGTAAACTTTGAGAGCTTGACAGAGGGGTCAATAAAGGTGCAGTAGTTGTTGTACAGGGAAAAGAGCGGTGGGGAGAGGACGCAACCCTGAGGGGTGCCAGTGCTGGTGGTGTGCCTGTTTGACATGCATTTCCTCAGTCTCACTAGTGGTTGCCTATATGTCAGAAAGCTGAACTGCATCATCCATGGACCTGGGCTGCATTTCCCAAAAGCACCGTAAGCCTAATTTGATCGTAGCACTCCATTGGTTTCAATGGGTCTACGATATACAGTACGTAAACTTACGATGCTTTTGGGACATGCTTGGTAAGCAAACTGAAAACTAAAATACACATTTTGAAGCAGGCAGGGACTTCACACTCACGTTTATTTACTCATGTTTATTTCATACTATAGTAAAGAGAAAGATTTGATGGGTAAATGTGCCAATTGAACTGAGGTGCTAAGTGATTGCTCATGCCATGTTAATGTGTGCCAAAATGGCATGTATTGTTTCAACGGTATTGTTGTTTCAATTTATTTATGAATTTGACAGAATTTTAAATCTGATACTTTGCTGATACTTTGTGCTGATCTAGCACACAGCTTATTGTGATTATTGGATGGCAAGTGAGCTACAATATCTAGTTCATACATTAACAGAGCACAGCCTATAGACTAAATATCTTGATAACAAGAAGCCTTGTAACAAATCCAACATTTTGAGCAAGGCAGGGACTATCCACGTTTATTTTACGATATATAACTGAGAAAAGTGTTAATGTTAATGTGTGCCAAAAATGATATTGTAATTGTCAATTTATTTATGAAATTTGACACTGAGACCTGACAAAATTCCTGTTGTAGTTTGTTCCGTATTGAGTTGTGCATGAAAAAATTCCTGTTGTAGACACTGCTTTTCTGCACTTTTATTTTGCACATCTCCATCATTATCAGTCTCTCTCATGCTGCACAACTGGAGCTGCTTTTTGTAGGTGTACCGTCAACGCTGGTGTTCGACAGAGATGAGGATTGTTTGAATTTTTTTGCAAGCTTGATGCATGTCATCTCAGTTTATTACATCAACATGACAAAAGATGCAAAACAATCAGAAAAAAGACATCGCATGCAAATGTTTACGACAAAACATGAACGTTTATATGGTGAGCTCAGCAAAAATATCACTCGCAAATTTATATTTTTGGTCACAAATGTGCAAATGTTTTAGGCGCAGTCTGGAGCCCTGTTTAAATATAATTTTCAAGGTAACATTGGTAGTTTTGTTTATTAATATTTACATTTTGTTAAATTAGCATTTTAATTAAAAATAATGATCACACTTAATGTTAAGGTCCAATTATCACTGTTAACAAACCATTAACTATGACATTTGTCTCAATAAACTCCTAATTTGCTACGTATTAATAGTTAGTAAGATAGTTGTTAAGTTTAGGTATTGTGTAGGGATTAGGGATAGAATATGTGCTTTATAAGTACTACACAGCCTATATGTTAATAATAGACATGCTAGTAAGCAACTAGTTAATAGTGACAATTGGTCCCTATACAAAAGTGTTAAAATAATATTAATGATAATAATACTAATAGAAGATAATTCTTCAAGGTCTAAGGTCTATTTCCAAAAATGTCATAATTTTAATTCAGCTTAATTATGATATCAGGGCAGTTGTATCACCCTGACATTTTGAGTTTAATTTTTACTTAAATACTTTTTTTATTATTTTTTGTAAGGAATGCTATTGTAAGGAGATGTTTGGAGGATGGTCAATTATGTTATACTGTTAATCAGTGAAAGTTCTTCTTTGCTTCACTTATGACTTTTTAAGTGACAGAAGAACAGAAGCAGTTATTGTTCTCAAAATATGATCCATCCCTCACAATACAATTACCTCTCGATCAGGGAGTTAACATAACATTACTCCAATCCCCCAAATAGCATATTTAATGAAACTTTAAGAGAGAGGATGTGAGAAGGAAAGAAAAAAGTAAGTCTTTATAAAATGATTATGGGAGTGATTTTAGTAAATGCTCCAGGCCCTATCATCATCCTAAAATTATAAGCTGTAATTGTGATCGTTTTCACACTCTCTTTTCTGTTCAATGAGTGTTTGTATTCCATCAGAAACTAATGAGTCTGGTCAAAGTTTGCCTTTAATCATCTCTTTCATTAAAACCATTTATAATCGCGTCTTAATGAATGCAGCATGAAATAATGACAGCAAAAATTGCCCTCTGCATTATGCATGGCTACAAAAAGTGGTAGTTCAAAAGCAAGTGTGTTGGACATTTTTATAAACAAAATGCATGCAAACATGTTTTTTAAATTAACTTTAAATTATACAGTTTCTAATTGTGGTTGAAATATAATAATTTACAGAGTGGCTCTCATAACTTTTTTCATAAAAGATTTATTTAAACATACATTGAATAATTAAGACATCACTAACATGTAAAGTAACATATAATGAAATAATATAAGTCTAATATTTCACAAAATGCTCTTCACTAGCAAATAACGAGCTGCAGACCTGATGACTTGCCTGAGTTAAATGAAATGCTACATGACATTTTGTTTACAAACTGTTTTAATGACAACTTTCCATGGTTGAAACGCTAATTGAGCGATTTCTTGAGGGGTGAGATGTCAATTCATGTTTATTTTGCATTAAAAATAATAATAAAGAGGAAGGGGTGACCGTGCTCACTTGAGCTCCGTGCTGAGAACTGAGGCGTTTATACAGCGATATGTCACAGCACGCCACATCATTAATGCAGAAAGACAGCAAACGTAAGAAAGAGAGAAGGACAAAAGAGGAGTTCCTTTCAATGGATTTGGGGAAAAAGTAGGAAAAAGTTAATGAATGGGGTCAGATATAGGTGATTCTTCAGTTTGATGCTTTGCTGTTCCTCTTAAATGATTTTATAGGGAAAAGGTGTTATTATAGTTTAAGGATTATTTTAGCGAGAGAGTTTACTTTTTTATTTAATATGTTTTTTTTTCTTGAGAATTCTTGTTGAGAACATTCTAACTGTATCATTTTTTTAAATAAATATATTAAAAGCTCTAAATTTATGTACAAAGAAAATTACTAATAACTTAAGAATTTCTATTTATGTGTTAATTTTATTTTACTTGTCCCCTACACAGACAATTTTGTTAAACAAAAAGAAATGTAATAGGTTGGATCAGGTCAGGTTTATTTATATAGCACATTAAAAGCAATGTGTGCTGACCAAGGTTCTGCACAGCCAAAACATCAGAAATATCAACCAACAAAAAGCATTAAGACATATAAAATGTAAAATCATTAAATGCTAATTATAAAAATAGAAAAAAAAGAAAACAAAAATAATACAAAACATTAACCATATTAAAAGTTTCTTAAAATTACAACTATTTTAAAAGAAAATTATGAAAATCTTAAGATTACTATAAAGTGTATTTTTTAAATAGTTGTTTTCCCTAGTATGTTTGTCTTTACCATCACACCAAACATTTTAGAAACAATTAGAAAACAATTTCAAGTCACTGCTAGCTAGCTTGTTTTATTAGCAACCATACACAATATTAAATATCCAATTGAAGATCAAATCATGACCAGACCTTCACATATTTGAAGAAGTTAGATTTTCCAGTATTTTATGTAGCTTGTTTTTACAAGCTTGTATTTTATGTACTTAATAAGTAGGCTATTACTCGCATATGAGGGAGGCTGAGAGGAGTAAAGTAGTGAATAGCAAAGACCCACCTGATAAAATGAACTAGACAAAAAGTGAAAGAATTGGTGTGAAAATATTGTGGGGTTAATACAAGACAGGAAGAGTAGGTTTATGAAGAAGCAGAGAGGTACGTGGGAGAGTAGGACTGACAGAGTGCAGAATGAGTGACTCATGCCATGATGGAGTGGAGGAAGCTGAATTGGGGAACATACAACTTAGGAGGAGCAAGGAAGAGACAAGTGTTGACATGAAAGATGAACAGAATTTTATGAGCAATGGAACAGGAATGTAGGGGAACAAACAAGTTTTGAAAGATAGTGATGAGAGAGAAAATGCGAGGTCTACAGCAGTGCTGGACAATGTACAGAGAGTAAGTGTTTTGTGTGAAGTAATACAAGAAGAGCAAAGAGGGAGATGGCATAGAAAATAAAAAGAGTTGTAATTAGACTCAAATATATATATAAAAAATACTTAAAGAACATCCAAAAAAAATGTATGTATTGTCAACATAACTTCAATGTTTAATGCAAAACCCTTGTCTCTTTGGAACATATCACTGTATTGTTCTGTTGTGTGGTTTTAATTTTATAATGGTTTAGACATATTTCTCATTTCTGTTTATATGTGTTTCCCTGCATGCAGCTGGGCATGAATTCAGCTTTCTAATACATCCCTGTTTGAGTTCTTTCTATTTTCTCTCAGTTCAAGGACAAGAAATACAGCTCTCAAAAACACATTTGGGTCGAGTGTCAAATTATTTCTGTCTTTCTGGGCTTTTTGATCATATTGGATGTGATTTTCTCAAGGACTAGTGTTGGAATGAGAGTTGCGGTACTTGCAGTTTCACCAATTAGCTTTCTGAGCACCATCACATGGAATGCTAATGATAAAAGTGCTTAATGCAACGTGAGGAATGAGGTAAAGCAGGGCTTTACAAATGTGAGGCACTCGCTGCATGGCTGCCTGGTGTTAGAGCTGCATTTAGCAGCTTGTATCGTGCAGCATTGGACCCAGAGCATTGGTACCTGGGCACAGCCCTTAAACACCTTGGCACACAGATGCCAGATGTTTACAAGCTAAAAACACATCCGCTGCTGCACCCTGCCTTGATACAGTGCCAGAGCCCACTGCAATTCTTAATTACTTTTGCTAGGTTTCTCTTTGTATGCTTTACATTTCAGTAACACAAATTACAATGCTAATACCAGTTTTGAACATGTACCATGATACCGTTTGAGGTTAATTGTAATATAAATGTATGCATCATAGTAGATTAATATGGTACGTTTTTATAAATTATGCAGTTTTAACTTTTTTAGCACCATGGTGGCTGAATCAGATTACCATGGTATTATAATCTGATTCCAATACTATTATATTTTAAAGATATGAAGATTTTTCATTTTCTCTAGTCCTGTGGTCACATTAGCGAAATTTTAGCTACACCCATAGGAAAAAATTATTGCTCAGTGGTTGCTTTTCCTAAGCTCATGCGACTTATATGATATACTCATATATCTCTCATTTTAGTATCAACACAATTTCAGATGTTTCTCCTAAAATACCTTAGGTGAAATAAAAGTAGACACAATTGAGACATGAGAAAGTTCTGAAAGAAAGGAATCCAAAATTTAAATTGGAGAGAAACATGTGAGAAACATGCAATATCTCATTGTCTTGCTGTAATCTCTTGCAAGACTCCATTATAAAAATGTTTTACTGCTCAGAAGTAGCTTTTTCTTTTTATTGCATTGTTTTTTTACCTTTAATGGTCAGGACAGTAGGAGTAGAAACAGGAAACAATTGGACAGGTGAGAACTGAACAGAAGCACAAAAGTACCTGTAGCTGGGATTCAAAACCATGCATTCTAAGGTGCAGTTGTGCCTTCACATCAATGTGCTGCCCACAAGACTATGGCTCTGACAGAGGTTACTCTACGCTTAGGATACTAAGGGGTGATTCTCTTATATCTCACTGAAATATCAGCTTTGTCTTTAGATATCTTCAGTTTTATCTTTTGGAGAAACGTTAAACTTTTAATAATATTGTAAATACTAAATCTATCATTTAAAAAGCATTAAACATTTCAGAATATCAAGGCTTACTAGTTACATTTTTTTTATTTACCTTCGATGTCCAGCATTGTATATTCACCACATTTTTCAAACACACTAGAAAGGACTTACAAATGCAAGATGTTTAGTATAAGAGCAATACCTTTATTTTAACAAATATAACACTAGCGTAGCAGTGTTTTTTGCTTTGTTTAGCATTACATTTTTTTTGTACAGCCCACTTTTGCATTTATGTAAATATAGGTTATGTTCCCCTTCGGGAACTCGAGCTGCGTCAAACGCTATGGGGAACGCCATCAGCAATATCCAGCTCTAAATCATATGTGTAATCAGTCAAATTGATGGCAAGACGTCAGGTGCGGGTGACGTCATGACCAGGAAGCTTAAAAGCAAGTGAGGTGCAGCCGGAGCCAGCATTTTGTCATTCAGCAAAGATCTCTGTGTGTGTCAGTCATGTATATGTTCTGTGAGTCCTATTTACTGTTGTTTGTCAAGTTACACAAGCATCTGAAAGCTCCAGCATGTCAAAGTAGATCACGTTATAGACTGTGTGTTCCTCCCTGCCCACGTTATATCACGAGCGGGATACACACAGTTTGTGCGTGGTCTGATTGGGAGTGAAGCATGCAGAGTCGGCTCTCGAGGGGATTTCACTGCATTTTTGAGTGGCTTCCACTGCGTATGCTTCGCTCCCGGGGGGAAAATTCTCTTTGAGGAGGGAGTTTTCATCAGCGTTCCTTACAGTACCTGCCCCGCTTCCGCCGAGGTGGAGCGGTGGCTGTGCTCGTGGGAATCGCAGATGGATCAGATGGAGGGAATGAAGATGGGCGAGACCCTATCTTCTTCCTTTCCCTTCAGATCCAGCGTCCGAGTGGCTCGCGTGTTGCCGAGGCAACGCGTGCATTATGGTCATTCTCAGTTCATTATATGAATCTTTCACATCAGACCGTGTTTGCCTGTCTGGGTGTTTGACAGCATTTAATTTTGAAGAATTAATAAAGCATTTCATCTGACTATGAAAAGTTATATATATGTATATATATATATATATATAATGTAGAGAAAGATATACAATTATATATAGTATACAGGAGCCTCTTGGGATAATTTCTCAAGTGAGAGCACAATGTTTACCTCTCTTCCTCCGAGGAGGTTGAGGTGGTCAGCAGGGGCTGCGGGGTGGAGCAGCCCCAATCGTTTTCCAGCTCCTCATTCAAGGAATGTCACTTCTCGTACTCACCAGAATCAGAGTCGGAGTCAGAGTGGCGCTCCCTGGCCGAAGACAGATCTGCATCATTTTTACTGGATAGTCTTCGGCTAGAACGTCCTGATGCCAATGGCCCAGGGCTTTTGAGGGCCGGCCCCTCTGGGGAAGAGCAGTATACACCGCATTACACGGTGCCCGTCTCTCCTCAGTGCCCTCAGGAGATCGGTCTGCTAACTCTGCCAGTGTTCCAGGGCGCAGCGGTCTCCAGCGAGTACTTTTCTCAGTCTCTTCCGCCCAGAAATGTAGCGGAGCTGGGAGGCTCGCCACCCCTTCGGGGGTCTCTAGAGCAACTAGATCGGCCATCTCCTGCTGGTCCCCCGCTTCAGGGCACCGAGCTAGCCGCTCTAAGTACACCAGAGGCCAGTCTCGAGAGACTGGTTCCCTTAGTAGGTCACCTGGTGGTGTGGGAGCCCCTGCCAAGTGTGTCTCATTGGGTCCTGCCTGAGCAGACTCTGGTTCTTTAGTCTTCCTCAGAGATGATGCGGGTCTGAGGACCGTCGTTTCCAATAGGAGGCTTCTGAGACAGTCCTGATGCCATGGCCCAGGACTTATGAGGGCAGGCCCCTCTGGGGAAGGGCAGGGTACACCGAATTATATGGTGCCTGTCTCTCCTCAGTGCCCTCAGCAGATAAGTCTGCTAAACCTGCCAGTGTTCCAGGGCGCAGCGGTCTCCAGCGAGCACTTTTCTCAGTCTCTTCCGCCCGGAAACGTAGCAGAGCTGAGAGGCTTGCCACCCCTTCGGGGGTCTCTAGAGTAGCTAGAGCGGCCGTCCCCTGCCGGTCCTCTGCTTCAGGACACTGAGCTAGCAGCTCTAAGTACACCACAGGCCAGTCTTGAGAGACTGATTCCCTTAGTAGACTATTTGGCAGTGTGGAAACTACAGCCAAATGTGTCTCGATGGGTCATGCACACTGTAGAACAAGGCTATCGCGGCGCTCTGCCACCGCCTTTCAACGAGGTCACTCCCACGCTGGTGTGTCCCAGGCAGGCTCTGGTAATGGAACAAGAAGTGAGCACTCTCCTGAGGAAGGAGGCCATCGAGGTGGTCCCTCCTCTAGACAAAGAGTCCGGGTTCTACAGCCGTACTTCATTGTTCCTGGGAAAGGGGTTGCATCCTTTTTAGATCTAAGTTAACTGAACTGCTCATTCATTCGACTGAAGTTCAGAAAGCTCTCTTCAAGCACGTGTCTCACACCAGATCCGAGGACTGGAGGTCACGAGCGTCTAGCGATCTAGAAGACGCATACTCCTTCCCCATCACAGGAAGTTCCTGAGATGTGCTTTGGGGGCAAAGCATATTAATATCGGGTTCTTCCCTTTGGCCTTGCACTCTCACCCCGATTAGCTCATCAGAGCGGATGGCGGTTCGGCATCGAGATGTCGTTCTCGCTCACCTGAAAGAGTTGGGTTAAGACTTAACGTCAGGAAAGTTTCTCCAGTACAGAAAACCACTTATCTGGGCGTGGTGTGGGATCTGACCACCTCTTCTTGATCCATAGAGTCATCATGTTGAGGCCTCAGCTCCAAGAGCTCGACTTTTCGGTGAGTGTCGTCAGGCCTCTATCACTCAGAGAGTTTTAGAGGCCTCCTATCACTCAGAGAGTTTTAGAGGCCTCTGCTCGCCAGAGCTCCGCTAGGAGTATGCCCAGTGTACGGAGTGTAGTAGGCCTCCTCTCATTTTGAGAATCATCATGCTGAGGCCTCCGCTCCAAGAGCTCGGCTGTTTCGGCGAGTGTCATCAGGCCTCCTCTCGCTCAGAGAGTTTTAGAGGCCTCCGCTCACCAGAGCTCCTCCTGGACAGCATCTGTGAGTGGTAGGCTCTAAGCGAGTCTCGTTCCAAGACACATACTGTCGAGGCAGGGGCTGAGGCCCGGGGAATGGATTCTTCACCCTGAGGGGTAAAGCAGATATGGAGAGTTTGGGCCAAGAGGTGGGTCTGTTGCGACTCGTCAGACATCGCGCTGTCCCTTCTGGTTACCTCTGACTCATCCAGCCCCAGCTATGGTACAGACTTGGCCGAGGCTTCGTCTGTATGCCTTTCCCCGATCGCTCTGCTCACAGGAGTTCTAGAGAGAGTGCGCCGGGATGGGGTCCATCTATTGCTAAAACCCCGTTCTGGCCGGGCCGAGTATAGTTCTCTGACCTGATTTCTCTCCTCGATGGCTCTCCATGGGGGATTCCCGTCAGGAGGGATCTCCTCTCACTGGCAGCGGGCATGATCTTTCACCCCTGCTCAGAGTTGTGGAAGCTGTGGGTGTGGCTCCTGAGGGGGCACAACTCATAGCCTCTGGTCTCTCAACTGAGGTTGCTGAGACCATCCTCCAATCTAGAGCTCCCTCAATGAGGAAACTGTATGCCCTGAAGTTGAGACTCAGGGTGCGGAGACCGCCAGCTTGATCCAGTTAACTGCCCATTTGGTACAGTGCTGGAGTTCTCGCAGGCCCGTTTCTCCGCAGGGTTAGCCCACTCCACCCTGAAGGTCTACGTGGCGGCTATAGTGGCCAACCACGCCCCTCTTGGTGGCCTTTCAGTAGGCAAAACCCTCTAGTTACACATTTCCTCCGTCCTGCCGGGCTGAGGCCAGGGAGCTTATGCTAAGTGGTGGATCAGGATGCTATCCTATAACCTCGAGTCCTCTGATCTCCCCTCGCCTTTGGGAGTCAAGGCTCACTCAACTCAAGGTATGGCGGCCTCCAAGGCCTTTCTGGCAGGTGTACCTATGCAGGACATCTGTGACACTGCTGGGTGGTCTACGCCCCTAACTTTCATCAGGTTCTACGACCTGGATCTGCGAGCTACTCCTGGCTCATCTGTTCTTTTGTCATAGCTGTGCCTTACACACACTAAGCAGGGTTTTCCTAGCGTTCGACGCACCTCGAGTTCTCCGAGGGGGAACGTCCCAGGTAACGAGATGCTGCATCGCAGAGCCATACTTCCGGCATCCCTACTAGAGCTATGCTTCATTCCTAGAAGCTGGCGCCGGCTGCACCTCACGTGCTTTTAAGCTTCCTGGTCATGACGTCACCCGCACCTGACGTCTTGCCGTCAATTTGACTGATTACACATATGATTCAGAGCTGGATATCGCTGATGGCATTCCCCATAGCGTTCGACGCAATGTCTCGTTCCCGCTGGGAAAACATGGTTCCCTATCAGTTGGTCACTCTCAACGTCACTTGCGATGCAAGTGTGTCCTTATACTGTCTCCACCCCCCAGCAGGGCAAACCGTGCCTCCTCTTCCGGGCCTGTAGGTACTCGTCTGGTCTCATCCGGCGAGGCTTATGTGTCCTGTGGAGATGCTGCCTCCACCTAACGCTACGGCGTTACTGCAGGTTCTTCAGGCTAAAAGCACTGAGGGACATGCACGGGGTGGTCACGATCTGGAAGTTCTGAAAGAGCTCCGTACCGCACCTGACCTCGCGCCACGAGCGACGAAGGTTATGGCACGGTCTCTGGGTCGTGCGATGTCCACACTTGTGGTCCAGGAGCGCCACCTCTGGCTGTGTCTGGTTGACATAGGGACGCCGACAAAGTTTGGTTCCTCAAGGTTCCTGTATCCCAGACTGGCCTCTTCGGCGACGCAACCGGTAACATGGCCCAGCAGTTCCCGGCTGCACAGGAGCAGACTGAGGCGATCCAACACGTCCTCCACCTGTCCGCCGGTTGCAGTGCCCAGCTTGCTCGTCGATGAGGGCGGCCCCCTGCATCCACCCCCGCTCCCGCACCGCAGCAGCCCGCCCGTCCTGGCCCGTCAACTGGCGGTAAGCGGAGGAGCAAGAGGCCTCGGGACGGGCGACCCAGAGAGAGAGTGAACTGCTTCGGGAGAGGGTAAGTGCATCTCTCCCTCCCCCGGAGGAGGGCCGGGCGGATAGTCTGTTGTTTCAAAAATCTCAACAGGAAGCGGTTGTCTCTGTCTATGGGTCCCAAGATGGCATGGAGAGTCATGGGCGGATCAACTCTGGACCCCGCTCATCCTCCCTCTCGCCAGCAGGCAGCAGTGGGCGGTTCGAGAGCGTCATCAAAGCCTACTCACGCACCCTCTGCCAAATTATGGAAGCAGGTAAACGTGCACCGCACACTCAGACCCCTCCTCGGTCCGCCACGGGCCAGGTCCCTGCATTCCACCTCGCTGCCCTACCGCGGGTACGTCAGTGGTCCCGCTGGTCCCGCTTGTACGGTGTCTGGGTGCCGGGGCGCTGCCCAGCCGTCTCGCTGACTCCTGTGGACCATCTGACTCGGCTATGCGATTAAGTTTGCCTGGCGTCCTCCCAAGTTCAGGGGCATCCACCTCACAGCAGTGAAGGCAGCTGATGCCCATGTCTTGTGAGGGAATCACTGTCCTACTGGCGAAGGACGTGATGAAACCGGTCCCTCCAGCCGATATGAAGGCAGGGTTTTTCAGCTCTTACATCATTGTGCCCAAGAAAAGCAGTGGGTTACGACCAATCTTGGGTCTGCACATCTTGAACTGGGCCTTTCTTAAACCTCCTTTCAAGATGCTCACACAGAAGTGCATCTTCGGATGCATCCGTCCCCGAGATCGGTCTGCAGCGGTCGACCTGAAGGACCCGTACTTCCATGTGTCGATCTTTCCGCACCACAGGTCAGTCCTGCGGGTAGCGTTCGAAGGACGTGCATTAAAGTACAAGGTCCTGCCCTTCGGGCTGTCCCTATCGCCCCGTGTCTTCATGAAAGTAGCGGAGGCAGCCCTTGTTCCCCTGAGAGAACAGGGCGTGCGCATTCTCAACTACCTCGACGACTGGCTCATACTAGCTCAGTCTCAGGATCAGTTATGCGAACACAGGGACTTGGTGCTCTCGCACCTCAGCCGGTTGGGCCTTCGGGTCAACTGGGAAAAGAGCAAACTCTCCCCGATGCAGAGGATCTCTTTTCTCGGTATGGAGTTGGATTCGGTCATCAGACAGCGCGCCTCACGCAGGAACGCGCTCAGTCAGTGTTGAACTGCTTGAATACGTTCAAGAACAGGACGGCGGCACCACTGAAACAGTTTCAGCGGCTCCTGGGGCATATGGCGGCTGCGGCGGCGGTCACGCCGCTGGGGCTGCTCCATATGAGACCGCTTCAACACTGGCTCCATGGCCGAGTCCCGAGGTGGGCGTGGCAGAGCGGCACGCTGTGGGACCAAGTCACTCCAGCCTGCCGCCAAACCTTCACCCCGTGGTCAGACCTTTCATTCCTTCGGGCAGGAGTGCCCCTAGAACAGGTCTCCAGTCACGCTGTGGTTTACACGGATGCCTCCGCCAAGGGCTGGGGGGCCACGTTCAATGGGCTTGCAGTGTCGGGGGTTTGGACGGGTCCCCAACTGCACTGGCACATCAACTGCCTAGAGTTTCTGGCAGTACACCTGGCCTTGAACCGTCTCAAGAGACGCTTACGAGGCGAGCACGTACTGGTCCGTACAGACAGCACTGCGACCATCGCGTACATCAACCGACAAGGTGGTCTACGCTCCAGTCGCATGTCGCAACTCGCCCGCCACCTCCTCCTCTGGAGTCAGAAGCATCTGAGGTCGCTTCGCGCCATTCACATTCCGGGCTTGCTCAACCGACAGCCAATGAGTTGTCACGAGCTGCGCTCCCCGGAGAGTGGAGACTCCATCCCCAGATAGTCCAGCTGATTTGGAGACGTTTCGGACTCGCACAGGTAGACCTGTTCGCGTCCCTAGATACGTCTCTCTGCCAGTTGTTTTACTCCCTGTCCGAGGGAACACTCGGCACGGACGCACTGGCACACAGCTGGCCGCGGGGCCTTCGCAAGTATGCATTTCCCCCAGTGAGCCTTCTCGCACAGACACTAGGGTTGCACGATACATCGGTACTACGGTAGTATCGCGATACTAAAGCTTAAAAATACCCGCCGTGCCATCGCATTTTTTAAACGGTAGTATTGTCCATAAGTACCGTAAGATATGTAGTATGCATGGCAGCAACACTGTTTTAAACATTCATTTGAACATGCATGCCAGCAGAAACATTACAAGTTGATTGCCAAATGTCTTTCTGCTGTGCTCTGTGTAGTTTAGTCTGTGTATACGCTTTATATTGTATTGAGTATTTCCCGACGCTTCAGTTCAGTTTGCAATGAGAAGTTGCACTTGCACGTCGTTGTTCATGCTGCAGTTTATCAGAAGAAAGGGTCGTGATTCAGACCGTCTGATATCATTTTAAAAAACAGCAGATCAACCATCACTTATTCAACATCATAATATCTTGCAAGAAAGTATTATCGCAGCTTTATTCATTTGACCACTTCTAGAACAGGTGAACTAGTTCGTTTCTGGAAGCATCTTTGCGATCACGAACGCAATTCCATTCATCAACATAGCGGCTTTGCACTTGGTTCTTATCATTATATATATATATTTATTCTAGGGATGCACCGGTTGACCGGCCAAAGATCGGAACCGGCCGGTTTTTGCTTATAATGCGCGATCGGCAACCGGCCGGTTTTTGTCTTTTTTTCGGCCGATTTTTCCGAAAATGCGCGAAGTTTTGCGAACATGTCATTTGTGTGGAAGACATTCGGCACAAGCACAACAAACACAGAAAAACAGATACAATGAAGCGAACAGCCGTTGGTGTAACGCTACTGGCACACAAATAAGAGCCGCTTTCCTTTGCTGCTTTATAGCTGAAGTTGCTAGTGATGGGTCGGTCTTGAACGATTCATTCATTTTGAACAAATCTTTAATGTGACTCGAGAAGAACGAGTCGTTTCGGGGAGTGAGTCGTTCAGTCGCGCATGCGCACCATCCTATAGGTTCTGTACTGGAATTAGTTCTCCTGTTTTCGAGTCGTTCGTTCATCACGTGACTAATGCAGTATGAGCCGGAAAGATAATTGATTAGTTTACTTTTTGAGTCTTCGGGTTTTTCGAGTCGTTCGTTCATCTTGAACGAGACTCAAAGGTCCGAGTCGGTAAAATGATCCGAACTTCCCATCACTAGAAGTTGCGCGAGCGTATCTGTCCACGCCCTGCACAAGCTTCTCACGTGTTGGATGAGAAAAGAAACAGACCAACTTGTGACAAAGCTGAAATGCTTCTTTTTGTAAAGAATAAAACGTTCAAACGTATAAACGTCAGTTCTGTACAAGATTATTATTTTTATTTTACCTTAAAATTACATTGACTTAATTTGATTTAAAAAGCACGAGCTGTAGCATCTTTGTTTTTGCTCGTTGCACTAAACATTATTTGATTTAACATTTTGGAATAATTTATTTATATAGCCTACTTTGGTTTTATTTAGTTTCACTGGTAAATACCTTTTTTCTTTACACCAATTTTAAAAATGACAACAAATGTTGATTAAGTAACATCTTTGTTTGGACTGTTGAATGTGTGTTGGTTGTGTTGTTTAGATTGTAACTATGCAAATGTTGCCTTTAATTTCACATGGTTACTTTTAATGTTTTCATTTAAGGCCAGTTTTATGTAGTTTCAACCCAATTTAAAAACCATCTTGGTCCATCTTCAACTGGGGTGGCAAATGAGAGGCAGAATTTGTAAAGATGCTTGTTTGTTTTTTCTAATAAAATATATTGATAGGCATTTAAAATTAGTTTAATATGCTATATCCATTAAAATAAAAGCTTAAGAACATTTTGAATTTTAAATAATTTTAATCAAAAACTTGTGACACAGCCACTTATGTCTATGTCATATTGAAGTAACACCACAGATGTAATTATAACACCACAGACTTTATAATGCAAGTTACTAAAGGCTCTGTGTTACCAGAAAATACATTAATTAGCCTAAATCTAGACTTTTCTAAAATGGAGGCTGCCATCATGATGATTTCAAGATCAGGGGACATTTTGGAAATATCAACAAGTATGTATTTATAATTTTTTTCATTAAAATATGCCAGATCTGCAAGTTATCAACACAACACCACATACACTAATGACGACACATGAAATTGTCAGATTTAGCTAACTTTAAAATGTATAAGAAAGAATGTACTCCCCATGCACCCCTCAGATCAACCAGCACCTGCAGTGACCGTTACACACAGGAAGTAGTCCAAATAGAATTCTCCCTTTTCTTAAAGGGGTGACATCCATTGTTGAAACACCACAGACATGAATTTGGGGGGCAACTTTTTTCTTAAATATATTATTTTTAAACAATTTAATATTATACATGTTAAATAAAATATATATTCACTATATAACCACTTTTTTGTGCTAGAATCTTTCATTCTTTCTTGTTGGTTGCTTAAAGGAAAAAAAAATCGGTATCGGAATCGGAATCGGCCAGTTTGCTTGAAAAAAATTGGTATCGGAATCGCCACGAAAAATCGTGATAATTTGAGCATCACTAATTTATTCATTTATAATGTTGTGTTTTAATATACATGCTGCTAACTTGGAAATTTCAAGATATGCGAGCAAAAAATGCTCCTGACATTTCGGCAATATGACACGAGCAAGAGTGCTGTTTTTGTTTCGTTTCTGTTTTCGAATCCAAATCTGCGTTGTCTTGGGTGAATCACTGATTCACTAAACCATTCATAAAAACAGTCATTTGATTCGCTTCTGAAGGATTCAGTCGTTTTGAAATAATCGTTTGAATGACTCAGTGATTCAATAACAACTTCTGCCACCCGCTGGCCGTTTTAAGTTTCCCATCTAAAAGTAGGCACATTACATTATTTTCCAACATATTTCTATATTTAGAATTTAGTATTTAAAACATTAATCTCATAACTTTATTTATGCAATTATAAATACAGTCTAAATGTATAAATGCCACATCTAAATGTCACATCATGCAGCTTCTGTGCAGTGCTAAGATTTGTTTAGATCATTTCATGGATAACAATAGCCAGTCATTCATTCACATTAATTAAGTATTCAGAGAAAAATATTGTCTGTTTTCATTTACATCTATTTATTTATGAAATTGATTCATTTTGTAGAATTGAATTTTAAATTAACACAATACTGCATGGTATCATGATACTACTTGGTATCGTGATACTTCAGCTGGTATAGTATCGTAAGACATTTTTATGGTATCGTGACAACCCTAACAGACACTGTGCAAGATCAGGGAGGAAGAGGAGCAGATCCTGCTCGTGGCGCCATACTGGCCCACCCGGACTTGGTTCCCAGAGCTGATGCTCCTCGTGACAGCCCCTCCTTGGCAGATTCCTCTGAGGAAGGATCTACTGACTCAGAGATGGGGCAACTTGTGGCACCCGCGTCCAGACCTCTGAAAACTTCATGTCTGGTCCCTGGACGGAACACGGAGGTTCTAGGTGACCTACCCCAAGAGGTAGTCGACACCATCACTTCGGCGAGAGCACCGTCTACGAGACATGCTTATGCCTTGAAGTGGAACCTGTTCGTCGAATGGTGCTCTTTTCACAGAGAAGACCCCCAGAAGTGCCCTATCAGAGTCGTGCTGTCCTTCTTGCAGCAAGGGTTGGAGCGAAGGCTGTCTCCCTCCACCCTCAAAGTCTACGTAGCTGCGATTGCTGCAAACCACGACCCTGTGGAAGGGAAGTCGGTGGGGAAGCATGACTGGGTCATCAGGTTCCTTAGGGGGGCAGCTTAAATCCTTCACGCCCCCTCTATACCCTCTTGGGATCTGTCTCTAGTGCTCACAGCAACTACAGCAGGGCCTGTTTGAGCCTTTGCAGACAGTCGAGCCGAAGTTCCAAAGAAAAAAGGAAAACTCTACTCCTGCTTGCACTGGCCTCCATCAAGAGGGTTGGGGACCTGCACGCATTTCGGTCGACGATTCATGCCTAGAGTTTGGACCGGCGGATTCCCAGATAATGTGCCCGGCTATGTGCCCAAGGTTCCCACTACTCCCTTCAGAGCCAGGTGGTGAGCCTGCAAGCGCTGCCCCGGCAGACCCGGCTCTAGCTTTGCTTTGTCCCGTCCGAGCATTGACATGCTACGTCGACAGGACGCAAAGCTTCAGGACCTCAGACCAGCTCTTGTCTGCCATGGAGCCCGGCAGAAGGAAATGCCGTCTCCAAGCAGAGGATGGCCCACTGGATAGTGGTCTCAATCACCCTGGCTTATCAAGCACAGGGTTTGCCTTGCCCGTTCAGGTTGAGAGCTCACTCTACAAGAAGTGTGGGATCCTCCTAGGCGCTGGCTCGTGGCTGGTATTTTTAGAGTATTTATGGTATTTATATTTGTAGAGCTGCGGGCTGGGCGACCCCTAACACATTCGCTAGATTCTATAGCCTTTGTGTGGAACCAGTTTCCTCCTGTGTTCTCACCTCAAATGGGTAGAAGCACTGAGGGGCTCCGGTTTCAGGTCGGCTTGCTAAAACTGCTCCAGAGAGTCCGTACTGTAGACCCTGTCGAGCTCCTCCGTCCCCTCGGCAGCCGGATGTAGCGGAGCATCCGGCGCCAGGCCCTCACTCGATGAATCCCTGAGAACCGGTAGAGGGCTGGGTTCCATATGTAGAGACCGTTTGGATCCCATAAGTGTAAATTCCACAGAATAGCCTTAGAGCCTGTGTTTTCCCGACAGACTTCCTGCTACTTCCAAGAGGATTACAATCACCTCCAATCTTCCATATGCACCTGACTATTGTCCATATGTGTAACTACTTCTGAACCTCCCTTGAGAAGGTCGGGGCTTCCGCAGCATTCCTGTTCTAAGCTGAACGGGTACGTTTTCCCAGTTTATCAGGTCCTACTGAGTGGGTAGTGCCATAGCAACAGTAACTGGTCTTCCTATGGGGGCCAGGCCCGGTTCTTGCCAGCTATAAATAGGTGGGCGGACAGATATCCTGGGTGGGCAATTATTGTGGGGGGGGGGGGATGGTTGGGGTTGTGGTGGTAGTAGATAGATAGATAGATATTTTTTTATAATATTTATATCATACAGTATTTTTACACTTTGGTATCTACTCTGGATAGATAGATAGATAGATATTTTTTATAACATTTATATTATACAGATTTTGGGGGACTGAGGTGGAAGGAGTCGGACGTGTTTCTGAAGCGGGAGCTGGGGAAGTTGGAGTTTGTGAAGCAACAGCAGCCACACCATGGTCACTGCTGCTGGAGCCACTAGGCTTCTTTATAGGCACCAAAAATCTATGCATTGCATTTACACGCAAATACTATGACTTTTTAACGCTCTTTATCGCTTGCGAGACTGTCAGCGTCTGCTTCTCCGTGACTGTCACTGAAGCCGCCCGCTTCGTGAGTGTAAACCGCACCGTTGCTTTCAGCCAATCAAAATACTGCAATTTAAAACACTTTAATAATAAAGTGAGTGGTGCAGGTTTTACTCATTATCATTTACTCCACCGGCCTCGCTCTGTTGCCACGGCTCTCGGCCCCGCCCCGCTTATCACAGAGATGCTGTTGAGATCTCTTCTAAAACATTAAAAGAGACAAATATGAGACCACCAGAGTCTCTAGCTAATGATAAATATCTGAACACAGTGTGTGATGTTGTTGAGATCTATTCTAAAGCTTTAAAGGAGACAAATATGAAACCACCAGAGTCTCTAACTTTGGAGAAAATTGTGAACACAGTGTGTGATGTTACTGAGATCTATTCTAAAGATTTAAAGGAGACAAATATGACATAACAAGAGTCTCTAGCTAAGCAGAAATATATTAGCCCAGTGTGTGATGTTGTTGATATATATTCTAAAGCTTTAAAAGAGACAAACACACCGATTTGTGTGTTTGCGTGAGTGTAGTTAAATACCTTTTTTGTATAAATTATGTGAGTGCACACGTACTAAACAATTTACTGTGCATTATGGTACTTATGTTTAAACATTTAATCACAAAAAAAACAATTTTTTTCATTTTACAGCTACACCTCAGTTCTTTCCTGCTTTTCATCCTCCAGTACCAATCGACGATAGACATACACAAGGCCGGTACATTTATGAACCATCACCAGTACTTCCGCTACACATGTGAGTAAACGCACAAACTTACACAACTTTACTTATGTCTATTACCATATTTAAAAGCCACCATGAATGTTATTAAAGCTACTTTCTATCAAGTTTTAAAGCAAGACACTACAGGCAAAGTCTTTTTTTTATATATAATTTTGCTTCTATAACTTGTCTTCTTTCAGACTAATGCAAAGAAAGCAATCAGAATATGAATCTGAGTGTTAAATTCATATACAGTCAGGTCTATATATATTTGGAACAGGCACAATTGTTATAATTTTATGCTGATAAAACATATAAGTTTACAGTTATATGAATTGAGTTAGATCTATCGGTGCACCATTAGAGTTTCATGCCAGAACTGTTCTGTCATGACAACTCTCGGAGGGAGATATTGTTTATCTTGGCGGAAATTGTACTTTTCCTGCTGCTACTTCTGCTGCTCAAGGGGGTGTATATGTATTACTCATTTACGCTATCTTAACACTAGAGCACTGTACCACACCGACCGGCTATATATACTTTGTGAGCCTTGGATATATAACAATATTACTTATATATATATATATTGTAATGTTCTTTCATATGCTTTGCATATATAAAACTACATAGATAAAACACACTCATTGGCAAATATAATAAATTATCTTTATTATATATATATACAGGTACACCTTGAAAAGTAAAATTTTAAACTAGAACACAAAAACATATTGGGTTTTATATAACATCTGTTTAACTTATAACATGATAAGGTTAATAATATAACTTAGAGAACCTTTTTTTACTCAAATTAGGGAGATGCAAAAATGAGTACACCCCACTGAAAGTCAGAAGCTAAATTTTAGCCTTAATTCTTCAACCAAGGGTGGCATATTCATTACACAGATTCAAAAAGGGTGTTACAAGCTTCCCATTTCATGGAAACATGGAAGAGAAATCCTGAGAAAGAAAATAATTTCAGAGACTACAAGAAGATCAGCAAAGCTTTACTTATCAGGTCCAAAAGTATTGACATGATAGCATCACGCAGTTTCTGATGAGAAGGGTTGAAGAAAATCAGATTTGTCGGCTGCACGTCAATGATGCAATGGGTGCCGTCCACGAAAGAAGCTCTCCCAGGCACAAAAAAGCCCGCCTTCCACCACATCCCAAAGGTGGTAAATGTTTTGGAACTATTTCAAAACTGGATCGCAAAGGTGAGATCAAAGAAAAAGGCATGGTGAATGGTGAGGAAACACAAAGAAAAGGCATGTGGAGGATGAGTGTAAAAGGCATTTAAGTAGGCGGGGGCAAGTGAACTGCTGGTGTCGGGGAGCAGTCTCATGTTAGGTCTATACAAAGCCCTCACTCCGTGCCCTTGGTCGTCTGTGCATCCTAGATCTAACACACACCTAAGGCCACTGTTGGATTTCTGGGGGATGAACGCATTGAACCCAATGTATGGGGAATTCAATGGATCACTCTCCATCCAGAACGCATTTTTGGAAAAAGATAGATCCTTGTTTCACTCTGTCTCATTAAAAATCATGGAATCGCGATTTAGTAGTTTTTTGTTGTGGGTGTACTCGCATCACCCAAATATGGTGAAAAATGTGTAATCTTTAAATTATTAACCTTACTTTCATGTTTATTATTATCAACCAATATGAAATTGCTTGAGAAACAGTATCTCTTATATATATAAATATAATATATATATACTGCAACTTTTTAGGCTTCTAGTATTGGGGTTGATCCCCTTTTGCCTTCACTTTCAAATCGTTTTTTTTTTTTTTCATGAATCCTGACCGGTTGCATCACCACCACATCCCAATATTGCTATTGGATTGAGATCTGGTTTGGAAATTTAAGTAAAGTGAACAGCATGTTAGGTGCCGCTGGGGGGATGAACAAATGGATGAACCATTTATTCCTTGCACTCTGTCTCGAAGCTCTGCAAAGGGAGAAACAGTCTCTTCTTCGTTCTACACTTTCAACTCGTTTTTTTTTTGTTTTTTTAGCGAACTGCCGTAAAGTAGCGAAGATGGGCCACATTGTTGGAGCAACATTACTCGTGGCTGTTGCGTTTAGCTTCCCAAAGAGTCCAAGAAAGTATCCCCACACCATCCACCACCACCAGGACAGACAAGGCAGATCTACACCAGTTCTTTACGCCAAATTCTGACCCTACCATCTGTGTACAAGAAAAGCAAAATTTTTCCGGAGGATTATCCTCCTTCCTGTTCTTAAAGACTCCAGCCACCCGTCGATGTGTTGTGCCAGAGATGGTATTCAGACTGTTATTTGAGTTACTCTCTATCATCTCTAACCAGTTGCCCTCAGGACATCAACAAGAGACGTCTGGATATTTTTTCTGCAGCATCCGATCCCGCAATTTTTTAAATACTAGCCGCCCGTCTGGCACCAACAACCATTCCCTTCAAAGACTTAAATCCGTTTCTTCCCTATTCTGGCTCGGTTTGACAGCTTTTTCCTAAATACTCAGGTGATTGGTGATTAGCTATCAGGCTAATGAACAGTCAGAAATAACCCACCCTACAACACACTCCCACCCACACAACATGCCATGCACTGCACTTTAACACAGTTCTACCGGACTACACGCACACACTGCACTAACACATCTGCTATCACTGGACACCATACAAAAGCACATCCACGACACTGCATATGTATAATCTGTTGCACCTTTGCACAACTATCTGCTGCTCAAACAATCTGCTGTACATTTATAATCTGCTGCACCTTCACATTATTACTATGCATAGATTACATAATGTATAGATAGTGTACATAATGTAGATGTGTACATACGGTGTATAATGTGTAGTTGATAACTAAGTATGTCTTTATAGTACACTATGTGTACTGAGTATATGTATGTGTATTTTGCACATTGTCTTCTGTACAGTCTGTAAATATGTACTGTCCATATGTAAATTGTTGTGTCTTGTTTTGTTTTGTTTTTTTTGCACTGTCTGGAGCACGCTCGTAAGAATTTCACTCACCAAGGCACTTGTGCTGTGGTGATGTGACAATAAAAGTGATTTGATAATCTTATGTTTTGAAACAATTATCGCGTGGATGAAAATATGTGTAGACCTAATTGTAATGAAAGCATGAGATCAGGTTTTGAAAGAATGTCTAGCGATGTTACAAGTGTGATCAGTTTGGATTGTTCTACTAAGAGTTTTGAAAATATACACCTTACTTGAGAAAATAGTACCAAAGCAAATAAAAAACTTTAACTAGTTGCTTATTAGTAGAGGTCGACTGATATGCTGCCGATGATGATATTTAGAAATCAGCGCAGCCGATGGCCGATATATGATGCTGATATGTTTGGCTGATTTTCTTTCTTTCTTTTTTTTCCCTTCATCTCATAAAATCTAAGTCAAGTAATAAGCAGTAAAGTGATACATAAAATTTCTTAAATTAAACATTTATTAAATTAATTTATCTGTAAATTATTGAAAATTAAACTTTTTTGGCAAACAAAGGGAATTTACTATTAAAATTAAAACATGTTAGAAATGTTGTGTGATCATTCCTTAAAAAATAGAGTTTTCATAATTTTAGAAGTAGTAGTATGTACATTCTGCTGAAAAAATATTTCTGCTGCAATGTCTTCAAAAATCCCGGACTTTTGATATGTTACCGTGAATACCTTTACATTTCTGTGTGTATATAATATGAGGATAGTTTTACTCAAATAAAATGGTGAAACACTCATGAAGTGACTCTTAGAGCAATTCTGGAGATGTTGCTCATGTGTTTATGTCCTCATTGAGACATCACGTGCGCTTCAGTGTGTGTGTGCTAAAGGAAAACGTCTCTGTCATCCATTCATACATAAATATGATTGCGCACTATGAGTTAATGCTCATCAGATCGCATAAATCAGTGAGAAATTAATTTAAATTATGTTTCGGTGTAAATAAACATTAAGTGAACATGTATAAAAATATAAAACACCTGGCAATGATGTATTATCAGCGAATGTGAGTTGAGCATAGCTGGGAGTAGATCGGTGAAGGAGATTTTACCAGCGTTGCCCAGTACAGCTGTACCACAGCATGTGACAGCACAGCAGCGCTACTGCAAACAGGTATAAGTATACTAACGTTACATAGACATTTCTTGTCAGGGCGTTATTTGAGCGGACTTAGCTTTTCCGGTGAGCATGAGCGGTAACTGAGCAGAATGATAGAGCGGAATATTGAACGGAGCGTCACGCGGCACAGTGATGACGGTTGAGGGAGAGGGGAAACCTGAACACTGCTGGGCGGTGCGGCGCAGCATATATTTTCGACTGCCGAAAATTCAGTGCATCCCTAGTAAATGGACAAAATTATTCTTCGAGGCACATAATTTGTCTCAATGATTTTTTGTATTCTAGTTTCTCGAGTTACTCGAGGAATCGTTTCAGTCCTAAAAAAGTTACTCACATTCTTTTTCCAAATATTGTTCTCATTCTCTCTCCAAAAGTAGCGTCATATTTAACCAATTAAATACAAGGCTAGATTAAGAACGAAGGATAAGAACTTAAGTCTTACCGTTTTCTTGGGGAGATACCAGGTAGTTCTCTCTTCAAAATGTTAGCAGGCAGAGGGGGACATCACAGGGTTATCCATTGTGCCAGTCGAATGGCAATCTGCTTTCCACACGAGAAAGCGTCACGTGTTGCTTGCAGACGTGCCTGTATATTAATCGGCCTAATTTGCAGAACAATCGGCCGGTGCCGATTAATAAAAAAATGCCTAAAATCGGCCAATCAATCAGCCGGCCAATCAATCGGTCGACCTCTACTTATTAGTATGCCTATTATTAACATATTTGCTTTTTATGAGTTTATCATTTTATATTCCTAAAAACATGGTGAAAATATTTTTTATTTTGATATTAATTATAACTTGATAGTATTGTTTTATAATTTGCATAATATTATAAGTTCTTGTCTAGGCAGATATTTTATACAAAGGGGTGTCGGTGTCTTGTCTAACGGTATTGTAGTAGACAGTGTATTAGCTCTGTTTCCATGGGGCATGATCCATACATCTCCACAGTAGTCTCTAGTTCTGTGTCAGAGATCAAAGACTGGGTGAACACACTGTCAAGAGACGTACTAATGAGTGCGTCAGACGCAGAGACAGACATGGCAGCATGTTAGTGCATGATTCCTCTAAAACTGCTGATCAGGCCCTGCCAGAATAGATTTAATAAACGCCTCTCTCTTAAAGCTGTTCTGCAAGCTGTCACATGTAGCGCAAAAATGTCTCACCTCAAACCCAGGCAAGGACATTTTTGTTACTTATGTACACCCATATAAAATACTCATATGGAGATGTTACACACTTTTCTCAAGATGAGAAATGGCTGCTACAATAGCTGTTGTAAGCGATTATGTGACACTAGCGATGCCAAACAGAATTGCAAATTTTTTGTATAACAGTTGCATAAACAGGCAGTCTGGCCACAAAAAACATTTCATTAGCAGACTTCAACATTTCTGATTGGCTGATTGTGCTGGTCAAATAGGTATTGCACAAATAAAGACAAAAAAGCTATACAAGTAGTATTTTTTACATAAAATCATTTCCAATCACGTGGATATGGATGCAAAACATGTTATAGAGAATACTATGTTATAGAGAAAACTGTGAAAACCTTTTTCTTTCTAAATGTATTGATATCGAGGTAACATACTCAGTTACTGTCGTAACCTCGGTTCCCTGAGATATGGGAACATGTACTGCGTAAAGTATCGACGCTTAGTATGGGAAAAAACCTTTTTTCCTCTTCAACTGAAGCCTATTTCAATCACGCAGTTATAACTGCACATGATTGGTTTGTGCAGGATTAAAAAACGAACCAATGCACGGTGGTGGCCAGCGAGCCAATGGCTATGCAGCCCGCCATAGCCCGTCAAAATGTGAGGGGCGTCTGGCTGTATAATCAGCAACCTGCCACCGCATCTCAGATTTCTTCGAAGGAAGCAACCAAGCGTGCAGCTCATAGCACGGCCAGGAACGCAGTACTCGTTCCCATATATCAGGGAAGCGAGGTTTTCGATATTTCACTCGTACTGCGTCGAGTATCGACGCTTAGTATGGGAACCAGTCCAATCACGGCATGCTATGATGTGGAATGACTCGAAACCAAGACTCACGTGGGAGTAGGCCCAGGGGAGTCAATAGAATACACCAAGCACAGGGTGAGTCATATAGTTATGGACAGACCAAGCAAAAGAGGGGCTTGAACAATGTTGGTCAATTGAACCCGGAAGATTGCTACTTAAGCAGAAAGGACTCTGGCCTGAAAAGCGGGGACATCCTGGTTGTAAAACCTTACAAACGTGGACGGCAAGGACCAGCTGGCTACCTCACAAATGTCTAAAATGACTTTCTGCATGAGGCAGAATGCTCAATGTATACTTTCAGGGCCCTGACGTGGCAGAGCAGGGATTCCTGGCTGCCCGTCGGGGGGGAAAGCACGGAAAGCGCTATGACATGGGCTCTGAATGGAGTGGAGAGCACCTTAGGTACATAACCCAGCCTTGGTTTCAGGATGACTTTGGAGTCGTTAGGCCCGAATTCCAGGCAAGCAGGGTTGACGGAAAGGGCCTGCAGGTCTCCTACTCGCTTGACCAACGCCAGTGCTAACAGCAGGGCGGTTTTCAACGAGAGTACTCTGAGGCTCGAGGATTGCAATGGTTAGTTGCACTGTACTTAGTACAGTTGGTAAGTCCCAGGGTGGAGCTGTACGAGGACGCGGGGGATTAATTCTCCTGGCGTCACATAAAATTTAATTCCCACTGTCATTTAATCGTGTCATTCGCTTGAGAGAGGAGATCCTGTCTCAAGGGGATCGGCCACAGGGCTGCTTTCAGCAGCTGGAATAACTGCTGACACCCACGGTTGGTTCCTCCAGAGGGGGGCTATTCGAATCAGCTTGTGCCATTGTTCCCTGACTCAAGGTCAAGGTCAAGGTTTCTTTATTCGTCACATAATAAATTATACAGGGTATAATTAGAAGTGAAATGTAATCGAATCAGGTCCGCTCAGTGGACAGTGCAAAATAATACAAATAAAAAATTATATAAAGTAACACAACACGAGAGCATATATATGGTAAAAGAAGAGAAATAAGAGTAAAATGTGCAATGAAATAAAAAGTGCAAAACAATAAGATGAGCAAAACAATAAGATGTGCAAAAAACAATAAGATGTGCAAAAAACAATAAGATGTGCAAAAAACAATAAGATGTGCAAAAAAACAGTGTACTGGGACTTAATAAATAGTAATTTATTACTCGCCTAAATACTCGCCTGAGTACCTGCGGTAGCAGAGCGACTGGGGGGACAGCATAGAACGGAAGGCTGGGCCATTCGTGGGCCAGGGCATCCGTGCTCTTTGTAAAAAAGATTGGGCAGTGAGAGTTGTCTTCGGAGGTCTCCGCGAAGAGGTCTACGCGAGCTCTGCCAAAGACTTCCCAAATTCTCTGAACCGCGAGCGGGTGGAGCGTCCATTCCTCTGAAGAGACATTGTTCCTCGATGAAAAGTGATGGAACATGTCTGCTCCTTGGTTAATTTTGCCCAGCATATGCATCGCCTTCAGTGAGCGCAGATTGTTCTGAGCCCACACAAGAAGGTCGTTCGCCAGCGTGTAGAGTCACTTCGAGACGAGGCCGCCCTGGTGATTTATGTTTGACACCACGGACCTGCTGTCTGAGCGTACTAGCACATGGTGTCCCCGAATGTCCGGCAGGAAGAATTGACAGGCCTGACACACTGCTAGCATTTTTAGGCAGTTGATGTGCAGGCCCAAAGACCAAAGGTCGGTTTGCCCTTGCACAGCGCTCCCCAACCCTTGTTGGAAGCGTCTGTCGTGACAACATTCCTTCTGTGCGCCTTGTCTAGGATCACGCCTTGCTTTAGCCAGAAGGGGTCCCTCCAACGGGCCAGGGCTGATACACATGCCCGAGTCACCGTTACACAGTGGAGTCCGTGATGCCAAGCTGCGGATGAACCCTCTGCTTCAGCCAGAACTTGATGGGTCGCATGTGAAGCAGACCCAACTTAAGTACCGGCAAAGCCACTGCCATAAGGCCCAGCATTTTCTGGAAAGCTTTAAGCAGGCTCCTTCCTTGAAGGAGGCCGTGTGGCGCTGAATTGTCGTGGCTCGCTCCGCTGAGAAAGTTGCTGTCATCTGAAATGAGTCGATAACTGTGCCCAGGAACAAAACTCACTGGCTGGGTGACAGTATGCTCTTGGCAAAGTTTACCCTGAGCCCCAGACAATCTAAGTGGCTGAGGAGGAGGGTCTTGTGCGATGTTAAATCCACCTGCAACTGGGCCAGAATGAGCCAGTCGTCGAGGTAGTTGAGTATGCGGATTCCCATCTGTCGCAGAGGGGAGTGAGCTGCATCCATGCATCGTCTAAAAGTGCGGGGAGCCAGGGACAGCCCAAAAGGCAGGACCTTGTATTAATATGCCACCCCTTCGAATGCGAATCTCAAGAATCGTCTGTGATGGGGGGGGGCTACCTGGATGTGAAAGTACGCGTCTTTCAGATCCAGCAACATGAACCAGTCCCCTGGGCATATTTGCGGGAGGATCTGTTTCAAAGTGATCATCCTGAACGAACTTTTCATCAGGGCGTAATTCAGGAGTCTGAGATCTAGAATAGGTTGCAGGCTGCCATCTTTTTTGGGGACGAGGAAGTAGCGGCTGTAAAAGCCTGACTCGCTCTGGGCTGGAGGAACGTTTTCTATGGCTCCTTTTTCCAGCAGATTCATCACCTCTGCATGGAGAACTTGGGCATTCTGGCTGCGCACTGTGGTGGCGAGCACACCGCGGAAGTGTATGAGTGTATAACCTCGTCTTACCGTAGTCATTACCCATGCTGACACACCGGGGATGGCCTGCCAGGCCTCGGCCCGCGTGGCAAGGGGTTGAAACGGTTGTGTAGACTGGCTGCATAAGGGCAGGATGCTTATGGTGGGCAGAAAAATATATTTGCTCTCTTTTTGAAAATGTATGTGTTTAATTTTGTCCGCTATCACAGCGTTCGTACACCTGGGCGCTATAGTGGGCCCGTGAGGATCCATAAACACACTTTCCTCTGCACCCAGCGCTAAGCGGGGCGGCGAGAGGCACATTAGAGGCTGCTTGCGGGGTGGTCCAGCGGTAGCGAGACTCGGGCCCCTCCTCTTTCTGCCTGGCTGTTCAGGAGGATTTCTGAGGCACCGGATCCAAGGCGATCTTGGGCCAGGGTCCTTGGCGCTTCGGGAAGGGGTAGCGTCGTGCCAAGCATGAGCGCCCTCTATCTCGCCGACCCTCAGGAGTTCGGGGCTCCGGGGTGGTTGGCGTTGGGTTAGCTGTCTGCTGAGTCGGCGCAGGTCTGGGGCGACTGGAAGCAGAAGAAGAGCTGGTGCACTTAGGGAGGAAGTGTTGCATCGCCTGAGACGACTTCTGAGCATCCGTGAAGCGTTCAGCAAAGCCCTCCACAGCTGGTCCAAACAGGCTGCCTGACGTAACCGGAGTGTCGAGGAATGGAACTTTGTCCGCCTCTTTCATCTCCGTCATCTTGAGCCAGAGGTGGCGCTCCAACACTATCAGGCTGGATATCGAACGCCCGATGGCTTGGGCGGTGGCTTTGGTGGCGCGTAGAGCCAGGTCTGTTGCGCTCCTCCAGTCCCTGGGAGAGGCTGGATCCAGACCGGCTTACTCATTGGCGAGCATCTTGGCCTGGAAGACCTGGAGCACAGCCATTGAGTGTAGCGCTGAAGCCGATAGTCCAGCCGCTGAGTAGGCACATCCATCGAGTGCAGATGTGGCTCTGCACGGCTTGAACGGATGGCTTGCCCACGCCTTCCATCCGATAGCTGTGGGCGGGCAGAGATTTGTGGCCACAGACTCATCCAGCGGAGGCAGGTGCTCATATCCCTTTTCTTCAGCACCGTCAATGGATATGAGAGCAGCTGAAGCAGAAGGACGGATGCGAGACAAGTAGGGGTGCGCCACAATTTCGTGAGCTCGTCGTGTACTTCAGGGAAGAAGAGCGTTGGTGGAGGGCCTGATGGCGCCCCGGAAGAAACCACTCGTCCAGCCTGCTGCGAGATGGATCCTCAGGTAGAGACCATTCGAGCCCGAGCTCGTTGACAGCCTTTGCCATAACTCTTCATCCGCTCTGAGTCTGGCGTTGCGTGAAGCAGATGATGGCAAGAGGGCGGGGTCAGTCACAGAGCCCGATAACTCTTCCGCATCTGAAGCCGCCAGAGAAAGGCTGTCATCCAGTTCATTGTCACTCACACTGAACGAGATCATGTTGCTCGCAGCCGCAGAGGGACGCTGATCGTGCTGGGTGAAGTGGACAGGCAAATGCTCTCTCTGTGGTGATGACGAGGCACGCGGGCATTGAGCCGACGTGAGCTCGCTTGTCACCGGCTGCTCAAATCCTCTGCCCTGCTGCTTTTTTCAAGAAAAAAGGGACGGCGCGAGGAGTGGAGTCGCTCTCTGAAAAGAAAGTTATCCATGAGCACAGAGAGGCAAGACTGAAACTCTCGCAATGAGAGCAGTCAGTCCCGCTGAGCACAGCGTCAGCGTGGCATTTCCCCAAGCATGACACACACTCAGAGTGAGTGCCATCTCATCCGCGTGCAGGGGAGACCTGCACGTCTTACAATGGTGGCGCAGCATTGTAACAATGCCGTGAAATTTGCACTTTTAGTGAGGCTCTTTGGATTGACGCCGGATGACTGAAGGGGATGACCGAGTCTGCAAGCTGGTCGCTGCGAGAGGCCCTAATCCAGCTGCTTGAGGCGTTTCAACGGTGGATCTTGGCGTCAGCAAAGAGTCAGAGAAGAAGGGAGTTTGTCGCTGAAGAGAAGAAATCTGAGATACGGTGGCAGGCTGCTGATTATATAGCCAGACGCCCCTCCCATTTTGGCGGGCTATGGCGGGCTGCATAGCCGTTGGCTCGCTCGCCACCGCCATGCATTGGTTCGTTTTTTAATCCAACACGAATTAATCACATGCAGTTATAACTGCGTGATTGAAATAGGCTTCAGTTGAAGAGGAAAAAAGGGTTTTTCCCATACTAAGCATCGATACTTGACGCAGTACTTGTTCCCATATCTCAGGGAACCGAGGTTACGATAGTAACCTGCATGTATCCACTCATTCAGATTTTTACTTCGGAGCTCAGTGGTTGTATGAAAGTAAAGTCAAAAGCTGTTATACTCCACAAAGCCATCTATCTGCTATTCATCAGAAGGCTGTTCTGGTTGGCGGTACGGCACGAACAGCAGTGTCCCTTTTCAGCGATTATCCTGGGCATTTAAACTAAAAGAGCAGATTTCCTCTAAAAGAGCAATTGTGGATGGCTCGCATATTTTTAAAGATGCTGCTCCATCCGTATGCTCTTGGTTGCAGTCAGTTCTTGTCCTCTGATGATGGCCACGAGTGTTGTCTTCCACGCTCTGCCCCGGTTCTTTTCTTTCCGGTGGTGCATGAGAAGGTGATGAAGTTGTGGATGGCCCCTTTAATGGCCAGAAGCTGCTCGTCTCCCTCCTCTGTCCTCACTATCCTCGATGGTGGGATGCCAAGGGGGTCCATAGACGTTACTCAAGTGGAGAGAGCAGTTACGGTGAAGGTAGTACCCTCCGTGTCTCAAGGGCTTGCTAAGTCTTCACGGAAGACAATGAAGGGGCCCTGAAATAGGCAATCTGGAGATGTGGGGATCTGCTCTTTTTCAGGAGGTGATGTGGAAAGCACCACTCCTTCCCCTGGAGGGCTGGGTGGAAAATCTTGTGTTTCATTTTCTGTCTGTTCCGCTGCTGCTTAACAGCCAGCGGTAACCACATTTTCAATGAATGAGCATTTTCCCTTTCCTCCGGGTTATCAGGCTCAACGGTTGACAAAGAGCGATGCGCCACTTCCTCACTCTCGCCTACGACACCCCCAATCACCAGTGGCCAAGAGATCACAGATTCGGAGATGCAGCGCCTTTCCATGCATCTCTAGACAGTCCCTCCGGGGAGTTCTGCCATGATGAGTCAGAACACAATGCCTTCTGGGCCATCCAGCATGCCCCACCGCGCACCACCAATTGTATGTTGATTGTCCCTTTGGTGCCACTCGCACAGAATTTGGGGGCGTGGTTCTGCTGCCCAATTCTGGCCCCGCTGGCTCATTCTGACAGTTCAGCGGTGTCCTCAAGACTTCGGTGGCAGTCCAAGAAGCACCTGTCCTGCATGATGAGATTGTGGTCCTGTTGGTGAAGGATGCAATCGAGTCTATTTTATAGGGGCTTTACAGCCTTTTACTTCATCGTTCCCAAGAAAAGTGGTGACCTTCATCCAATCCTGGATCTGCGAGTCAGACGGGCCCTGGACATGCTTCCATTCAAGATACTGATGCAGAAGCGCATTATCAAATGCACCCAGCCTCAGGATTGGTTTGCATCAGTCGACCTGAAGGACGCATTCTTTCATGTCTCGATACTTCCTCGACTCAGGTCGTTCCTACGGTTTGCGATTGAGGGTTGGGCATGGCAGTAAAGGGTCTTTTTTACAAAGTGTCTTTACAAAGTTGCGGAGGGTGCCCTTGCCCTGCTATGTAAAGCGGGCTCTGTAGTTAGACTCTGTGAGTATGACAGTGCATCTCACCAGCAAGCGTGCCGAGTCTGTGCTGAACTGCCAGATATTCTTCAGAGGCAGGACGGTGGTACCATTGAAACACGTTCAGAGGCTCACATGGCAACTCCAATCAGATTACTCTATATGAGACTACTGGCTACACAGCGAGTCCCGAGGTGGGCATGGCACGGTGGAGTACATTGTGGAGTACATCAAGTACATCGCACATTCAGCACCTTGATGGACCTTGCTTTTCTTCAGGCCGGGGTGCCCATAGAACAAGTGTCCCTGCATGTCATTGTCATGACAGATGCCTCCAGGACAGGCTAGGGCGCAACGGGCAGGCAGCCTCTGGGTCCTGGACAGGACCGCATCTGCTTTGGCACATCAACTGCCTGGAGTTGCTGGCAGTGCTTCTAGTCTTGCGGCAGTTCCAGCCACTGCTGCTCGGCAAGCACATGTTGGTCCACAATGATCCTCCAGTACACTCGGCACTCAGACTTAGTGGAGCAGTCTGACGCCAGGGCCAGTAACTGGCATAAGAATGCGCAAAGTCCCAGTCAGCCCCTGTTCTGGGCTAGGTGTCTATAAGTGTCTATATGTGTATTTTCCCACGGTAAGGTTTCCCCTTGGTAAACCCATGTCTTCCCTTGACAGACCTGCTCTGTCATTCTCTGCTGGCAGTAGCTCCATCACTAGTAGACACTCCCAGGTAGGCCTCAGAGACCTGTTTTCGTGTGTAGTACTGCCCTTTAGGGCAGTCCATATCAGTGTCTCCATGTCACCTCCCTACAGGTAGGATGTGGCCTCCATAGCGACCTTACCCATCATAACCGCCAAGCTGTAACAACAAATAGGAAAGATTTGAAGCAATCTTTCACTGAAGGTTGAAATCCCTTCTGTTCAGAATTTTTTCTAATGTAACAGCAGCATGGCCATCTCCAGCAGTGATGTACTTACCTTTGGTCCCCTCGGGCACCAAGGTAAAAAAAAAACAAAAAAAAAACATGCTGTGGCTTGTCAACATTTGCAGTGCCACAGGGTTGTGATGGCATTCAGGTTGTGGCGTTTTCCATAGAACCCCAATGTCGTCACGACATAACTCATAATGACAAACAGATAGGGAATGTCTCTGTTATGTATGTAACCCTCATTCCAAGATGGCGGTATTTGAGACATTATGTCCTCATGCCACAACCCTGAACCAATCGCTGATGCCGGGATGAGTGGATGCACGCTGTCATCTTATATGCTATGTCACCTCAGCATGCAAAATCCACATGCCAATTTTTATTGGCACTTGCTCTTAAACTCAGAGATGATTTGACCACAAAAATTAGCATAGTACAATGATTTCTGAAGTATTATGTAACACTAAAGACTGTATTAATGGCTTCTAATAACTAATTAGAGACTTCTTTAAAAGAGACCATACAAGAGAAAGATCATAAAAGACTTCTTTCAAAACATTTAAAAAATCCTACACACACCTAACTTTTGACTGTGTTTTGTATTTATTTATAATGTGGGATAAAATTGTAATGGCCCAACAAAGTCAAAATTGCAAGTCACGTATATGCAAATCAATGATATAAAGTCTTACAATTGTGGCATATAAAATTGAAATGACCGTTTTTGTGAATTTTGTGTTGACAGAAATTTCCCAATTTAGATTTTCTATATTCTATAGTAACTAAAATTAGTTTTATATAAAAGCAAAGTTTATGTAAGTATATGTGTATGTGTGTGTGCGATGATGGGCTCTATTAGGTCAGCAGTCATGAATAAGCTCTCTATAAGAGGGATTTCCTTAGTAGTTTTACAAGCTCTCAGCCTCACTTTTCAGCAGAATAATAATTTTTCATGCGCGGGGGGCTTGATTGATGTCCAATGTCAACATAAACAAAATGGCAAATATAATTTAGCATTTAGCTTATGCAGAGATAATGGGCAACACGAGGCTCAAACAAGACTCAAATATCTGCCACAGTTTATCATCCACCAGAGAGACACACTGTATAAGGTGCGGGTAAGAGGAAGAGAGGGAAAGCAGGTGAATTAAATTACAGGTGCGATGGCTGTATTCACAGTACATGCTTGACTTGCTACACTTGCCTTGATGTCAACAGATGCACATTTATGTACATACTCAACAGAGTGTGAGACATCTCACAAATCTCTTTACTTTCAGTCTATGAATATGACAAAGAGCGATAACAGTGTCCGGTCCCATTAATATAAAATTAAACTACTAAACTTTAGTGACATGGTAAGAGCCTTGATTTAAAATGACAGTAAACTGATGGTAGTAAGTATTCTGTGCATTTTCTGTTTTTAGGCACCATTTATTTCACCACTATTTCATTTAATTAATTTTATAAAAAAAAATGTGTTGTGGCATTGTGTTATTTTGTTTGTGTTTATTTTATTGATTTTATTCGTTGTATTTGTTATCTTTAAATTGGGGGGACATTTGAGCGCATTCATGATCTGCATGGTTGTGGCGTTGGTTGGATTGGTGCTGTCAGGCAAAGCTTTCGAAGATCAATTGGCGGTGTTGCGCCCATTTACTACCCCTGCCAAATTATTACCCCCTCTAGTTAAAATTGCTACCTGATTGCCTAATCCTAACCCCACCCCTAATCCTAACACCTCCCCCACACCTAAACTTAAACCTACCAATACTAGGGGGTAGTAATCTGGTGGGGGTCAGAATTAGGCTCAGCTGGTGCTGAGCATGAATTATTCGTGAGACTTCTTGCTTTCTTTACGATATAAAAACTAGGGATGTAACGATATTATCAATATTGTGTTATCGTGATAACAAAATTATATTATCAATATTACATTATTGTGGTCACATGATGATATGAAACAATAGGTCTTCCAGGAAAAAAGTGTAGTTTTTTAAAATATTTTTTAAGTTAGGCTTTATTTTCGCGGCAGATGACTACAGCATTTCACTAGATTTGCAATGAGATGCTTTTTTGTAAGCATGTTTTAAATGAAGCTGGAATTTTCCTTCAAAATAAAAGCTCTTCTGACATTTCCGTCAAAATAAAGCTTAAAAGTGCAGTATGAATTGCTGACTGATTGCAGTTTAAATGCAGTACAAATTTAAAATATCTCTTTCAAGTGTACAAATTAGGAAAAAAGTTTTGTTCCCTTCTGTAGTGTAAAGCAAAAATAATATAGCCTACCTAAGAAATATAAATTTTCATTTATTTTACAGTGCACTTGTTTTACAACATATGGCTATTGCTTTTGTTGTTGTTATTGTTGTTATTATTATTATTATTTTTAATATAATTATTATTATATTTGTTTGGCTTTCTAAAACACCAGGGTGAATGTAATTTAGACTGAGACAGTATATCACAAATAAAAAGAGTACCATTTAAAGTTCAGGTACAAGTCAATTCACTGACATTTTTCTGATTTAAATTATCTTAAGTATGGGTTGGAGCTCTTAATTTTGAACTCTCAAAGTACATTATATAGAATCATGTATTTTTTTTTTAAATATCGCAATAAATATCGTATCTTGGACATCATATCGCAATATTATTGTATTGTGAGATTTTGATATCATTACATCCCTAATAGCCTAATAACTATGCTGTGGAGATGGAGACTCCATCAAGTTCATCTCTATCTGCATTGAAGAAAAAGATCAAGGATTAAGAAGAGAGGGTCAAGATGAGGAATTCACAACAGATTGCGAAGGCGAGGAAGTCTCCTTCCCTTCCCGGTGATTACGTTATCTAATGTGAGATTTCTCAGTAATAAGATGGATGAAGTCACATTCCAGGTTAAATGAGAGGTGAATTTAGGAGCATTAATCTCATTTGTTTTACAGAAATGGAAATGCACATTGCAGAGTGCTTTTTCTAGGATCTTAACATAGTCGGCTGATCAACCAGTTTTCATCTGGGTGACTTTATTACTCTTTCATTAACAAAGACTCCACCAAACCTGAAGCAATGTATTGCCTAAACCGTTTCTCCAGCACAATATTTGTGTTAAGATAACATTGAGGATGCATATAGGGCAATATGTAGAGCACCCATTGGTAGATTGGATCATAATATCCATTTACTGCCAAAATTACTCACTTGTTAGAAGGGAGAAACCAGTAGAAAAGAAAAACTAGGGTTGGAGCAAGGATAAAGGGTTGTTTTTACACCACAAACTGTGATGTTTCTTTTGAATCATGCATGGTTAACAGATTGTATCACTTCTTATATTTCAAATTGTCAAGAGACTGTTATTGAGACTTAAATGGTTAAAGGTTTTATTTTTTTTCAAATGGTAAGCTGTGGTTTGAAGAAACTTCTTAAAGAAAAAAATGCAGCCTTTCGTGAAAACATTTATGAGGGTTTTAAGATAAACAGAATGGAAAGGAGAAATATGATACAAAAAGTAATCCTTGGTTTTAAATTTAAGGTAGAGGATTGATTAGCAAATCAAGATGTAATGAGTGCTTGGCAAAGTTTAAACAAGATGATGTGGTGGGACTTAAGAGGTGTAAACCATGATAGACACAGATTATTTTAAATGGGTTAATGATTTGAGTATATTTTATGGAAGATATGACGTATAGCTGCCAATAGAGATAATGGTGTAACCTATTTGTTTGACAGACAAAAAGATTAGAATGTACCTTGGGCATATTAGGCCTTCTAAAGCACTGGGTCCAGATGACCTTGGGGGCTATGTTTCAAAGGTTTGTGCAACTTAATTACCTCACCTCTTAACATTCTGCAAACTGTATATTATATGCAGGGGTGTGAAGTAACGAATTACAAATACTCACGTTACAGTAATTAAGTAGTTTGTATCAGTAATTGTACTTTTTTTGAGTAGTTTAAAAATTGAGTAGCTTTGATCATGGCTGCTGGAAGTGCATTCTTCAGGCATCAATTCAGTCGAGCTATCAGCATATTCCTCTAATATGTTAAGGTAAATTTCGGATTTCTGCTTACTAAATTATTTGTATATATGCTTCCCTATCTACAAGGCCTGACATTTGGTATGAGGTTGCGGGTATTGTATACAGTCCCACAAGTGCCACGTTCGGTATAATTCCCACTCACTTAGAGACACGCGATGTGTGCTGTCTCGTCTCATCCTCGTCCTCGCTGCTTGTTGAACTTGTTGACTTTTGATGAGTTTGAGCGCGTGATGCGCGCTGTGAAAAAGTTTTTTGGAAACACTAAAACGCTTGGAAATAATGTACTCAAACTGAAGACCAATATGCACCTTATTGATGACCCATGGCGTAAATATACTGCATCTGTCTCAGCATGTGATGTAATAAAACTGCAGCTCGTTAATCTTTTTTTATCCATTTTATACAATCCTCCTTAATTTAGCAAGTGCACTTGTGTATAAACAATTTCAAGTTCAACACTTTTTGTTCCATTCAGTTGTGAATGCTGCTGATTCACTGAGACCGCCGTGGCTCAGCAAAGAAACATGTGTTTGCTTTCTTTTGAAAAAGTTTCCCCAGAAATACTTCACTATTTAATGCATTTATCCTTACAAATTGTTTTATCAGCATAACAATTCGAGTAAATGTGTAAATGGTATGGCATGATGTCATCCTTGTAGAACAATGTGCATGTATGTTAAAATTGTAACATAAATTATCCAAGTTTAGTTATCTTATTCTTTATTGCAAAACCCTAAAATTGGCACCGTTTTGGAGAGAAATGGGCTCTCATTTTAACCCATATCATGGTGTGTGATAGTGAACTATGAATTTCTAATGGTGTTTGTATTTGCACTGTTCTAAACATTAATATTTGATGTGCAACAACAGCATACTGTCTCAGTGGCACACATGCTTTTAAATATTTTTTTCAAACTTTATTATTTAAATGGGGATGATTGTACTGAGAAAAGCTTTCATCTTTTCTTCAACTGAATACTCTTTCTGTGCTGTTTTGACATATTAAAAGATTTGACAGTCAAAATTTAAACTGATGGATGATAGATAATCTTCATTCTTTATGATAAACAAGATAATGTGAATTAGAGAAGGTTTTTTTTTTTTTTTAATTGCAGTGTACAGCGTTTATTATGATGGGGTAGAATTCACAGTTCAGTACTCACTACACAATACTCATTAGTACTTTTAAATAGGCTACTCTTTTACTCTTACTAAAGTAGTTTTTTGGACAAGTACTTTTACTCTACTCACACTACATTTTTTGGAAGGTAATGTACTTTTACTTGAATATGTTTTTCATTACTCTTTCCACCACTGATTATATGACACCTTCCTAAAAAAGTTCTAGAACAAACTTTTAGAATGCCTTGACATCACCACCTGCTAAATGTATAGAAAGGGACATTTGTTATCACCTTAAACCATACATATCAGATGACAGCTAGATATATTGCAATTTGTTTACAAGCCACAAAAAGGTACAGAAGATGCTATGCTCACCATGGTCGTTACAATTTCTAGTCACTTACAACAAGCAAAGACTTATGTGCATGTTTCACAACAAGCCTGCATCTGAAGGTTAAATCGATACAATTTTTGTACACTGGGATGTGCAAGGATGTGTTTTGTTACTTCTGTTATTTTATTTTTAATCAAATGAGATTACCATGCCGAGTGAAAGTTATATAAATATGCAGGTATGGAACTAGTTGCTCTTTTATACAAAGAGCAATCTTCATATTTCATCTTTTATGCAATATGAAGTGTCACATATGAATATGAAGAGCAGGTCTTGAAATTAGTAAAAGTTGTGAAGGAAATTTATTTATTCATTTATTTTTACAAAGAGTTAGTTATCTGAAATGGTTCTATGGTATAATATAATGGTTTGGTTTGGATAAATAATAAGTACACTCTAATAAATGCTGGGTTAAATACAACCCAGCGCTGGGTAAAATATAGATGGACCCAGTGATTGGGTTGTTTAGACCCAGCGGTTGGGTTACTGCACAGAAGGTTGGAATAAGATCGGCTAGGATGGCGCCGGGCATGGCAGCCACAGTGCTTAGCTCTTCACTGTTTTTTTGTTTCTTCAGATTTACCAGGGATAAACTGCTGAACATTCGGCAGAACACACCACAAAATATTTTACCTGATTTCGATTATTCGATTATTGTTCAGATGCTTCAGGACGCGCAGTAGGGGGGAAGCGTGCCAGTACGCTCGTGAAGCTCAGACAGTGCGTAATCAGAACGCCGCTGCGTAGCATCCATCTGGTGAATCTTCGCTCTTTAGCCCACAAAACGGATGAGCTCCTTCTGCTCTCCCGGATAAACAAGGATTTTTCACTGCTCTGTGCTTCACGGAAACCTGGCTGAACGACTTTCAGCTGTTTAGAGCGGACCGTGACGCAGAATCAACGGGCAAATAGCGTAACGGCAAGACGCGCTTTTACATCAATGAAAGGTGGTGTACAGATGTAACTGTGTTAAAGAAGATATGCTGTCCAGATCTTGAAACACTCTTCATTAACTGCAAACCGTTCTATTCGCAGCAGGAGTTTTGCTCATTCATTCTTGTGAGTGTTTACATTCCTCCGCAAGCGCACGTGAGTTCAGCTTTACAGAAACTCGCTGAAATGATCACAGAGAGTGAGCAACAACACCCGTACTCTGTTTTAACCCTTCTCTGGGACTTTAATAAAGCAAATCTCTCAAGTGAACTGCCAAAATACAGACAGCATATTACATGTCCCACCAGAGACAGTAATATATTGGATCACTGTTACACAGCAATAAAGGATGCATATCACTCTGTACCACGGGCAGCTTTGGGGCTCTCTGATCACGGTTTAGTTAATCTCATACCGACCTACAGGCAGAAACTGAAATCAGCTAAACCTGTATTAAGGACTGTAAAAAGATGGACTAATGAAGCAGAGCAGGATTTACAAGCCTATTCCTCTCTCTCTGATTAGGCTGTCGTTGAAGACCGATCTGGACGAGCTCACAGATACTGTAACATCATATATCAGTTTCTGTGAGGATATATGCATTCCTACCAGGACTCATTTAACTTACAACAATGACAAACCATGGTTACAGCAAAACTCAGCCAGTTCCGTCAGGCCAAAGAAGATGGTCGCAGGAATGGGGACAAAGTCTTGTACAAACAGGCCAAATACACACTGGAAAATGAGATCAGATTGGCAACGAGGAATTATTCCGAAAAGCTACAGATTCAGTTATCTTCTAGTGACACGACTTCAGTGTGGAAAGGTCTGAAAGACATCACCAATTACAAGACACCATCCTCCAGCACTGTGGAGAATCAAGAACTGGCAGACGATCTGAATGAGTTTTATTGCAGGTTTGAAAAAAACACCATTCACACCTCCTGCAACCCCCTATCCCCGACACCTGCAATTCAGTTCAGTGAAGATGATGTGCGCCAGGTCTTCAGAAAGAACAAGAAAAGAAATGCACCAAGCCCAGACAGTGTGACACCAGCTTGTCTGAAAACTTGTGCTGAGTAGTTCGCCCCCTACTTCACACAGATCTTATACAAAACAATGGAGCTGTGCGAAGTCCCCTCATACTTCAAACGCTCCTCCATCATCCTGTCCCAAAGAACCCCAAAATTACTGGACTTAATGACTCTAATGTCTGTGGCCATGAAATCATTTGAAAGTCTGGTTTTGGCTTATCTGAAGGACATCACTGGACCCTTACTGGACCCCCTGCAGTTTGCAGAGAAAACAGGTCTGTAAATGATGCAGTCAATATGGGACTGCATTATGTTCTGCAGCATCTGGACAGACCAGGGACTTGTGTGAGGATCCTGTTTGTAGACTTCAGCTCTGCTTTTAACACCATCATCCCATCACTCCTTCAGCACAAATTAACTCAGCTCTCCATGCCCACCTCCGTCTGTCAGTGGATCACCAGCTTCCTGACAGACAGGCAGCAGCTAGTGAGGCTGGGAAAATTCTCATCCAGCACCTGCACCATCAGCACTGTTGGCCCTCAGGGCTGTGTTGTCTCTCCACTACTCTTCTCCCTGTACACCAATGACCGCATCTCTAAAGACCCCTCTGTCAAACTCCTAAAGTTTGCAGACGACACCACACTCATCGGCCTCATCCAGGATGGTGATGAGTCTGCTTACAGACAGGAGGTTAAAGAGCTGTCTATCTGGTACAATATCAACAACCTGGAGCTGAACACGCTCAAAACAGTGGAGTTGACCGTGGACTTCAGGAGAACACCCCTGCTCTCCCCCCACTCACCATCATGAACAGCACTGTGACTGCAGTCCTGGGCACCACAATGTCCCAGGACCTGAAGTGGGACAATCACATTGAGTCCATTATGGAAAAGGCCCAGCAGAGGCTGTACTTCCTTCGCCAGCTGAGGAAGTTCAACCTACCACAGGAGCTGCTGAAACCGTTCTACTCCGCCATCATTGAATCCATCCTCTGCACTTCTATAACTGTTTGGTTCAGCTCAGCTACCAAATCTGACCTCAGAAGACTATAGAGGGTAGTCCGGACTGCTGAGCGAATCATTGGTACAACCCTCCCCACTTTACAAGAACTGTACTTATCCAGAGTGAGCAAAAGGGCTTAGAAAATCACTCTGGACCCCTCACATCCAGCACACTACCTCTTTGAACTGTTGCCATCTGGTCGACGCTACAGAGCTCTGAGCCCCAGAACGACCAGACACAGGAACAGTTTCTTCCCTCAGGCAATCCAACTCATGAACACTTGACAATAAACGTGGAACACACAACACTATAATAAATTATTTATTTAACACACATACTTATTTACATCTCAAATTTGCACATATCATAACTGTACATACATAATTGTCTATATCGCATATTGTGTTTTTTGCTATTTTGTACATTGACTATTTTGTATTTGTATATTACTCTTTTTATATTTTTTATTATCTGTGTCTTGTCATTGTCATTCTGTTGCACTGTGGAGCTTCTGTCACTAAAACAAATTCCTCGTATGTGTAACATTCCTGGCAATAAAGCTCATTCTGATTCTGCTTAAAAATGTAACCCAACTGTTGGTTGAAAACAACCCAGCATATGCTCTGTCCTATATTTACCCAGCACTCAGTTGTATTTAACCCAGCATTTTTTAGAGTGTAGAAACATAACACCATCTCAACTATTCGTTTGAACTATTATCTATTGATAATATCTATTATACTATGTTATCTATTAGACTATTACTATCTTGTCATCATTTTAGGTCTTCGAAGGCAACTTAAATGGCATATAAACAAACCAAGATGGCGCCGAGACTATCAAGATGGCGCCAAGCATGGCAGCCGTGTTGCGAGCTCCTAGAAAACTCTGCAGTTTTTTGTATGTTTTATTTGTTATTTTGTTGTTTTACGTGTTGAATGTTGCTAGTATAACTGTCTATGATAGAAAACACCGCCGGAAAAGGGGTAATACACTTGCACACATACAAAGCCCCTCCGACCTCCTCTCCCAACCATTTTGCTGGCTAACGTTCAGTCACTGGACAACAAACTCTGTGAACTGCAGCTGCGCATCTCATACCAACGAGAAACAAGGGACTGCTGAATTATTTGCCACACAGAAACCTGGATGTCTGCAATGGTTCCAGACTCAGCCATCGAGCTTACGGGGTTCTCCGTGCATCGCTCGGACAGAACGAAAGAGCTCACAGGGAAAATCAGAGGTGAGGGCGTCTGTTTCTTTATCAACAACTCGTGGTGTGATGAAAGGAACCTACACTCTATTAAATCATTCTGCTCCCCTGATCTGGAATTTCATATGCTTCTGTGTCGACCATTCTGGCTACCGGGGGAATTTACAGTGATCATAATCACAGCTGTTTACATTACCCCTCAAGCCAACACAGACCAGGCACTCAAGGAACTGTATGGGAATATATGTGAGCAGGAAAACGCATATCCAGATGCAGCGTTTGTTGTTACGGGGGACTTTAACAAAGGCAACGTCAGAACAACAGCTCCAAAATACTTCCAACACATCACCATCAACACGCGTGGTGATTGTGCACTGGACCACTGCTACTCTCCTTTCCGGGACGCCTACAAATCCCTCCCCCGCCCACCTTTCGGCAAATCGTATCACTCTTCCATTCTGCTCCAGCCTGCTTACAGGCAGAAGCTGAAACAAGAAGCACCCGCCCTAAGAAAAATTCAATGCTTGTCAGACCAATCGGACGCTATACTACATGACTGTTTTGATCACGTGGACTGGGACATGTTCCGGGCAGCAACTGATGACGACATAGAGGTGTACTCAGATACTGTAACGTGTTTAATCAGGAAGTGTGTAGAGGACATAGTGCCAACAAAAACAATCCGCATCTACCCCAACTAAAAACCATGGATTAACAGTGATGTTCAATCAGCCTTGTCAGCGCGGACATCTGCCTTTAAATCCGGAAACTTTGACGATCTAAAACAAGCCAGTTAAGATCTCAGGAAATCCATCAAAGCCGCCAAATGACAATATAAAAACAAAGTTGAAGAACAATTCAACACCAACAACGCAAGAAGCATGTTGCAGGGCATCAATAACATCACAGGTTTTAAAGGGAATAAACCAGCTACTGTGAAAATTGAAACATGCATGCGCACTTGCGTGCCACTTACGCGCACCCCGTACAAAAAGATAAACATTCAAAGTTTACAAAAATAATATAAAAAAACATCATGATTTCCACAAAAAATATTCAGCATCACAACTGTTTTCAATGTTTTATTTCTGTAAATTATTTTCTGTACTAAGTGAAGATGCTTTAAGTAAATTTTGATCGTGTCAACCAATATGTTAAATGCTATTTTGTTAAACCTATAAGTGAACTCAACAGTGTAGAAACAGCTCACACACATTAAAGCAGGGTTCAGAGTGTGTGTTTGTGCTTCTACGGCAATGACAGAGATGTGGGATTATCAAATTAAGTTATTCAAGACAAGCTCTCCTTGGTGAACAGAATTAATCGTTATTAGCACTCTTAAATATATGCCCAAAAACAGGCAGGATATTATTGCAATGCTTTCCCATGCAGCTCCTCATTACAGCTCGTAATTACAGTAGTTTTACCTCGAGGCAGTGCCATCAATCTACACAGTCTAAGCCGGGAGTGTGCATCTATGACAAAAAAAGTTACACATATATAGGGAAAAATAAAGAAATTACAGTGGTAATAACCATATCATTTCCCTCGACCAGTGCTGATTTGCTGGTTGACAAGCAGCTGGTTGATTTGCTGGTTAGTCCAGGCCTGTCTTATTATTTGAGAAGGCTTTAATTGAAACATGTTTATTTATTGCCCCCTTTGCTCTGAGTGGAAGCTGCTAGCGTAGCACGCTAACTGACACTAATGGCTGTGATATGAGGGGATGGAATTAAATTAAAAGCTCATAAAATGAAATATGCTTCATATTAGCAGTTTGACACTTAATTTGCCTCTGAATGAGCAGAGGAAATCACAAATTAACTGTCCTTTGTGTTTTCTCCCCCTCTCCCGCAGCAGTTTTATTAGGCCATGGGAAAGCACAATTACTGCGGAGGATAATCATGCGGATTATGAATTTATACGGGAGAAGGCAACGGTGTGGTATTCAATAATGAATGGAGTGGGGTTGTGTTGACTAATGTGGCTGTTCAGTTTATTTGACCTACACAGGACATCACACACTCATACTGGAAGTCAGGCGTTGTGCCAAAGCAACAATGGAGTGAGGTTAGTTTTTGGCTGTTTTTTTATTTATTTGAACAACCCACCAGGCCACATCTCTGAATCTTTGTCTTTGCAAACTTGACTATTTTGAATTATTTGGAGCTTTTATAGCTTTTATATATTTATATATATATATATATATAAACAATTTAGAAATTGAAGAAATCATTTGATTCATTGAGTCACTATAAATGACTCTTTTGACCTTACACCAGCCCTGACCTTGGAAATAGCTTGGCTCTATTCATCCCAGTTTAAACTGATCACTTCTCCTTAAACAAATATGATAAATGCTAAAGAAACACTCTCTGCAGGCATCTGTTTGTGAATGTGTCTTATTGACTTGCTCATTATGACTGTTGCTTAAATGGCCTTCACTGACTCTAGTGTTGCTTTTACTTTGGTGTTATTTCCTCAGCCAAACAAAAGACACTTGCACACATACAAAGCCTGAGTGACGGGATTCGGTCTCCTCGGTGACTGGTCTGAACAAACAGAGGCATTTTCCGCAAGTCAATTGCCCAATACCAGAGTTTACTCAAGAATTAGAACCTCTTGTGCTCAGAGCAAGCAATAAAACAACACACTACTAGGCACAATCCTTAATAGACTCACTGGCTGGGCTCAGAGCAGTTGCTAACTAGAACTATAGTAAAGGGGAAAAAAGGGCTTTTATGCTTGCGAATCAGAACTCTTAAAACGTTTTGAAGTGCATTATGCCGTCATCCACATTCTGCACTTTGTGTTCTCTGCAATCAATAATCACTGAATTGAGCCAAATATCAAGCCATTAGAGGAAATTACAAGTACCTTAACTAATGATGCCCCAGTCCTATGGCATACATATATATATATATATTGTGGCGGTTGGAGCAAACGACAGTGGGTGTGGCGTCAGGCCTCGGAGAGGCTTTTATTGAACATAAAATAATAAAATAAAGTGTCCAAAGGGGATGAAGTGTCCAAAATAAACAGGGGATCTGGTGTCCTCGTCGTGCTGCGAGGGGCGGCGGCTTCTCCTAGCGGCTTCATCCTCCTTCGGCCCACGGCCCCTCCGGGGACTATACGGCCCGGCATCCTGGCCCGTCAGCCGTGTAACGGGTGCTGCACTTCCTCTCTCCACGCTCCCTTCTTGGACCCACGAGAACACCAGCGTGCATGCACGGGGAAGAGGAGAGGCGCACTCGGCATATAACAGCGGCGGTGATGAGGCTCCATTCACTTCAGGTGTGCCTCATCACACGCCGCCAGACCTGGCTGTTTCATCGCCCCACCTCTCTCACACACCCCCTCCCGTCGGGAGCCTGGTGAAGGGTGGCGATTAAGGGACGGGGAGATGCTGATAATTAGGGGGGAGGCAGCCGACTCGTCACAATATATATATATATATATATATATATATATTGTCAGACCTGTGTCTCCCTTCCTATTGTGCCCATATATGGTTCTTCCTGTTTCCTATTCATTACTAGTTAAGTTAATCCCAGCCGTGTGTCTTGATTATGATCCAGGAGGTCTAGTTAGTTCTGTCTATTTATAGTCTGTTCTGTTCTAAGTAAAGTCCTCTGTTTTTGTGAAACTCCTCGTCTCCTCGTTCCTGGCTCCCTGAGTGTTGTGACAGAACAACCGACTTAAAACAGAAAAGTGTGCGGTGCCTTCTTCCCTCGTTTGTTTTTTCCATTTTTTGAAAGTTTTTTGTTTTCTCTTTTTTTTTTTCATCCGTGGCATGGAAGTCACCACCGTCCGCGGCTCTCCTAGCCCGCCGTTTGCGGGAAGTCTGCCACCGTTCGAGGGAGATCAATAGCGGCTCATCCTAGTCCGCCGTTCGCGGGAGATCATTGCCTTCGTCCGCGGCTCACCCAGCCCGCTGTTCGCAGGAAATCTGCCGCTGTTCGAGGAAGAGCGACGCCGCAGCCCGCGGCTCATCCTAGTCCGCCATTCACGGGAGACCTTCGCCTCATTTCGCGGCTCACCCAGCCCCGCCGTTCATGGCCATCAATTAATTAGGATTAATGTGCCCGCTCCTCGGCAGCGCCCCCAGGAGTCCATGCTTCCAGAGCGCCCCCAAGAGTCCGCTCCCCCGGGTAACGATCTCCCCCCCCAAATTTTTTTTTTGGGGGGGGCTACAGTAGCTACCAGTAACTACCAGTTTGGGTCCCAGTCCATGGCCCACGGAATCCCCTGATCCGCCATGGCCCACGGAATCCTCGAATCCGCCATGGCCGTCCGAGCTCCCGGATCCGCCATGGCCGCCCGAAACCCCTGCTCCGTCATGGCCACCCGAAACCCCTGATCCGCCATGGCCGCACAAACTCCCTGCTCCACCGTTGGTTCCAGAACAGGCACGGCCCTGGAGGCCACCTGTCTTGTCTCCATACCCCTTGAGGCCTCCAGAGCGCCCACCCCCCCTCCCCATTGGATGTTGTACGGCGCGGGACACGTATTGCAAGTTAAGCAAAATAAAAAAATAAGACCATATGACCATTTGTGTTGATTGTGATAATACTTCTGCACATTTCAGGCCTATTTTAGAAAGCAAAACACTGCATAAAATCTTGGTGCATGTATGCACTGTTTGTGTGTGAGACGGAGTGCTTTGAATTTGTTATTTACATAAACTGTTGTCAGGGTGCCTAATCTGCGCACAAAGTGGAGACGCTGTGTTTAGCATAAAGAACAGTCTCTTATCTCAACAGCCTCTGCAGACGCAAACGTGTGCTCTCTCTCTTTCTTCATATACACTTTCTATTTTCTTAAATATACATTTACCCTTATGTTTGGCCCCAGGATGGGTCCCAGCCTCCATATACTCAGTTTAGTACAGACCAAGGGCCTCATTTATAAAATGTTACGCAGAAACCATCCTAAATTTGATCTTACGATCATTTCTCAGATATGCGTATGCGCGATTCATAGAATAAATGTTCAAACAGAAATTGAGAGTACGTGTCTCTTTCAGATGTGAAATCTATGAATCGCAAATTATCTTAAACTTAAGCACGCAATTGAATGATTTTAGCTCGCTGCCTTGTAAACGACTCCTAATTAATGTCATTAACATATAAAATATCCATTGGTTCCGGAACGGGCACCGCCCTGGAGGCCACCTGTCCTGTCTCCATACCCCTTGAGGCCTCCAGAGCACCCCCCCCCCCCTCCTCATTGGATGTTCTTTGGTGCGGGACGCGCCTGTTGGGAGGGGGGAAATGTCAGACCTGTGTCTCCCTTCCTCTTGTGCCCATATGTGGTCCTTCCTGTTTCCTATTCATTATTAGTTCAGTTAATCCCAGCCGTGTATCTTGATTGTGTTCCAGGTGTGTCTAGTTAGTTCTGTCTATTTATAGTCTGTTCTACCCCATGTTTCCTGTCAGTTGTTAAACGTCATATGTAAATGTCATTCCGTGTGTTCTTCCGTTTGTTGTATACCCTTTTTGTGTAAAGTAAAGTCCTCTGTTTTTGTGAAACTCCTTGTCTCCTCATTCCTGGCTCCCTGAGTGTTGTGACATATATATATATATATATATATATTATGTGTGTGTGTGTGTGTATGGAATAGGAATGTTTATGCAGAGGCCACTATAATGTTTTGTTCTCTCTCTCTCGCTACTTTACTGCCACTTCGAGTGTTGTAACCCAGATTTTCATGGTTGGCTGGAGGCATTGAAGTATTGTTTGTTAGTGGGCTTTCAAAGTAATGCAAGTTAAGCAAAATAAAAAAAATAAGACCATATGACCATTTGTGTTGATTGTGATAATACTGCTGCACATTTCAGGCCTATTTTAGAAAGCAAAACACAGCATAAAATATTGGTGCATGTATGCACTGTTTGTGTGTGAGACGGAGTGCTTTGAATTTTGTTATTTACACACACTGTTGTCACGGTGCCTAATCTGCGCACAAAGTGGGGACGCTGTGTTTAGCATAAAGAACAGTCTCTTATCTCAACAGCCTCTGCAGACGCAAACGTGTGCTCTCTCTCTTTCTTCATATACACTTTCTATTTTCTTAAATATACATTTACCCTTATAAGGTTTGGCCCCAGGATGGGTCCCAGCCTCCATATACTCAGTTTAGTACAGACCACATACCTCATTATAAAATGTTGCGCAGAAACCATCCTAAATTTCTCAGATATGCGTACGTGCGATTCATAGAATGAACGTACAAACAGAAATTGCGAGTACGCGTCTCTTTCAGATGTGAAATCTATGAAACACAAATCATCTTAAACTTGCACGCAATAGAATGGTTTTAGCTCTCTGCCTTGTAAACAAATCCTAATTAAAGTCATTAACATATAAAATATCATCATAATTTAGAACAGCGAGCTGCAAGAACAGCTTATATTTTCAAAAACTGCAGTACTCCGACAATAAAAAGTGTGTACGTCTGCTCAGACCCTGACGTGACGCTAAGCACTTTTCCACGTCAAAGACAACTTTTTGTAAATAAATTTGGCGTGGATTTGAGCGTACGCATACTCTAAGATCAAATCTGTGCGTACGCACGCTTTATAAATGAGGCCCCACTATTCGAAAGTTTAGGATGAATACGTTTTTAATACTTTTATTCAGTATGTATTAAATTGATAAAAATGTATGAATTACTTTTATATATATATATATAAAAAGGCTTTTACTTCATTAAAACTGTTTTCCAGTTCTAATAAATGCTGTTCTTTTAAACTTCCTATTCTTTAGAGAAAATACAATAGATACATAATTTTCCCAAATAAATATTTTTTTTTTCACAAAAAATATTAATCAGCAGAACTGTTTTCAACATTAATAATATGAATAAATATTGAGCATCAAATCTGTATATGAAGACTGGAGTAATGGCTGCTGAAAATTCAGCTTTGTAATCACATAAATAAGTTACACTTTAAAATATAATACAACATAAATAATTTATTTAGAATTTTAATAACATTCAACATTATGAATATTATTATTATTATTTATTACAGTAATTTATTTATTTTGTATTTTACACAAAAACATGAAACTTGGAAGGCAATTTTCAATCATGTGTTGGTATGTGACCTCTTGATACATTTTTAGATGTAATCATTATATGGTATTAGATTTTCCAGTACATTTAGCCTTATTTATTGTAGTCTTAAAAGTGATATCTCTCCCTTTTACCTTGTGTGATAAGTTAGAATCCTGTCAAATTTATTGATTCTCAACTAGCGAAAAATAAATTCTGTAAAGCACTGAATATGGCTATGTAATAACTATTCTAATATCTATAATAACATAGAGACTAAGAATGGTACCCTTTATGCCATCCCTTTCCAGATTTAAAAGCTTAGCTTTCTCCTCTCTTTTTCTCTATCGCTCTCTCTCTCACATACTTTCTCTTTAATTCCTCTCTCCTGCGCTGCGGTGTGAGGACAGGCGGTCAGGCGGTGGCTGGCCTCATGATTAATGATGTTTATTCTTGACAGAAAGCTCCTTTATTTATCTGCATTGCTGCTTCGTAGATATCATCAGTCACCTGAATGAAAAATATTCACTCATACCAATTTTGCAGTATAATTGAGTGGAGTCACTTCCCTTCTGTCGTCTTTTACCTCCTTTCTCTGTCTCCCTCCCTCTTTTTTCCTCGTCTCTCTTCTCTTCTGCTATCTGACCGTCTTATCATCGCCCTAGTAATTTTCACACTGCATCATAAGATATGGAGAGGCTGGCTTTAGTCGTATTTGACATTAAGCCTCTTCAATTTTCACGAGAGAAGAAAAAGAGAGCGAGAGGGGGTGGGGGGGTGCAAAGAAAGTTGCATGCCACTTTGTGGAGACGCTCAAGAATTGGCAAAATATCTCTCTTTTTTTTCTCAAGCAATTTCAGGCTTTGAAAAAAATTGAGATAAATTCCTTATGAGAAATGAGAGCAGACTGAGCTAATATCTTTTTTTCGTTGCTTGGTAATACATTGGTTTCAGCACTTAAACGCATGACCAATCCCTTTTTTTTTTGCTTTCAGCCAGTATGAGGAAGGTGGGTTTTTTGTAGCTATCCAAGCATACAAGAAACAGATGAGCAAAAGAGAACTTTTTGAGGAGATTTTTCTTCCGTGAATCAGTCACATGCCATTTCATGTGAATTTGAACAAAGTGTGACCATTAACTGATTAAATATGAATTAATGAAAAAATTATTTATCTGTTCTTGTTTTAGAATTCTATATAATCTAGAATTATTTTCATTAAATTATAGATTTTTTAGATTAAAAATGCTATCATCCGAAAGACGGTGCTTTTTGACAGTATAGTGTCCCCGTCACTATACTGGGGTGTAAGGACCCACACAGACCTTAGGGTGAGCACCCCCTGCTGGCCTCATTAACACCTCTTCCTGCAGCAATCTAGTTTTCCCAGGAGATCTCCCATCCAGGTACTGACCAGGCTCAACCCTGCTTAGCTTCAGTGGGAAACCGGTCTTGGGCTGATATGGGTGATATGGCTGCATGTCAGATCCGCATCACGTTCAGCAGCAGCTTTAAAGCAATAGCAGGCAAATAAGCTAATAACCAGCTGCTGTGATGTCTATTAATTATTCTTATTAATTATTAATCCAAGAACAAAAGAAATCAGAGGAAATCAATAACTTTTATAGCTTTAAGGGGTCCATCTATGTTTAATTTAGAATTTAGTGTTTGAAAATAATTTAGTTTCTGATTATTTCTGTTGAAGGGCACAGGTAGCTAAATATGCCATTTATTATAATGGGTTCGTTATATACATATATATAGGCTCTATACATATTATATCATTGTCCTCATGGATAGAAAGAAATGTATACAGAAAGTTATTCAGTGATTAATTCCCATTTAGTAAAAACTGATTTTACTCTGGTGTACTGTATTTAATTAGTGTAGGAGTTGATGTGGAGGAGTCTGCCATCTATCCGTGTGCTTTAGGATTGGGCCACTGCAGGGTAGTGGTTTAGAAAGGTACAGTTTCCGTTAAGAACTGCTGAGCAGAGGGCCCTGTTCTCTCGCTCAGGGGGGCAGTTACAGCTTTCAACCGGCTTTACAGAACACAGCAATAAATCCTACCTGCTCTTTGCCAGAAACCTTCTCCTGCTCTCTCTGTGTCCCAAACACTTTCCATCTCTTTTTTCATGCCAGCGTCTCTTAAAGAATCTCTTTTAAAGCACTGTATAAATGTAATGCCAGTGAAGTATGTTATGGTATTACCACATGGAGCTGCTAAAACATTTGGTTGCTTTGAATGACGTGGCCAGACATGCTGAAAATGCATCTCTACTTCTTGTTTGACTCTTAATTTCTCCAATTTTGTCCTCCACATTTGTTTATATTTTTTATAATTGCATTTAACTATAAGGCCAAGCATTTTCCACTGATATTTGTGTTTTTCAACCGTGATTATACATTCTCCTGCGTTTTTTCAAGGAGCACCAACTCTGTCAGTGCGGTCATCATTTTAGGATGCATACAAACCTTCTCTGTAGTACTTTGCTTTTCAATTGCAATCACATATCCAAACAAATATTTTGTTAATATTTTCAAATCCCTTTCCAGAGGAAAATATTTTTCTTGGGGTTCTCAAATGTTTCTCCTGACATGCTTTATGAGAAATACAAATAGAAACGAATGAGACATCTGTTGATTAACGATATAGAAATATCAAATAATTGTACAAATTTGCGTACTTGGTATTGAGAAACATGCGCAAACCTAACGTTAAGTCACCAGACTATTTGCCTAATCTTCTCAGTACTTAGACCATGATGGAAACGCAGACAGCAACAGGTCTGGGGGAAAAAAGTTCCTGGGACATATTGTTCCAGGTAATTTCGGTGGAAAAGCTCCTTATATTTCACAGAACAAATCGTTGCCTGGGTTGCGTAGGCTACATATACATGGGGCGGATCTATTAAAATAGGGGCAAGACCCTTTTGGGGTAGGGGCGTGTTTGTTTTGGTGATTTCAAATATCAACATTGGCTTCCAGAAATTGCTTACCCTGCCTTTAAAGCTGAAAATATGTGTGTTTGTGTGCATGCACATTTGTGATATAATGTGTTTTTTAGGTATTCAGTAGTGAAATGTGTGATGTTCTCTGCTACTACGCTACACACACACACACACACACACACACACACACACACACACACACACATATATATATATATATACACACACACACACACACGCACGGTTTGAGCCCCTCCCAAATGTTCACTCATGATTAAATATCAACGCACTGCTCTTGACATTTTATTAGTCGAACAAGATGGATCTACTGGTGTGACTAAAGTAGGCTATTGCAGCTTACATCCTGCATGCCTTTCTTTTTACATAAAAAAAAAATATATATATATATATGAGCAAACCTTTTTTTACAGTTTGAAAGTCCCTCAAACATACTCATGTTGCACAGCCTACATCCTTCCCATGCCTTACCTCAGTCTCTTCTCTCATTTGTCCCAGTTATGTTAACTCCTGGAGGTGGTTATGTGGCAGACTGACACCATCCAGGGGTCGCGTAACCTTGTATTTGTGTTTGGCTCTGGGCACTGCTTCCATGCTCTGAGTCTGAAGATGGCAGCAGCTTTGAGATGAATAAGAACTGATATATTCTTATTCTTTCTTTTTTGTACTGAAAATGTACACGTCTCTCCTGGCCTTCAGTTTTCTCTTGCCTGAGGAAATAGAGGGGAAGGAAAGCACCAGAGTGAGTGGTTGATGTCACGTATGCTACATTCACACAGTTAACACTTGTTAAACTAAAAGCAGTACTATTGAACAGTAAATTATTTTATTTATATCTGGTATTGAAACTTTTGAGTAAAAAAAAAAGGTTTTACAAACCTTGTTGGAAGCTTTGCTTTGCAAAACATAAACATTTCCTTTAGAAGGGAATAAGATGTTGTTTAGTTGCTCAGCAGTGTTTTACTTTGATGTGGAACAGAAACAAACAGAGCTAAAAGATTATGTAAATAGAGATTATTTTAAGAAGAAAAAAAATCTAAAAGTTCATCAGGAACTTTGCAAATAGTATTTTACACTAGTGGTGAGCAGTGACTTATTTTAAAGGGGACCTATTATGCTCCTTTTTACAAGATGTAAAATAAGTCTCTGATGTTCCCAGAGTGTGTATGTGAAGTTTTAGCTTAAAATACCCGACAGATCATTTTTTATAGCTTGTTAAAATTGCCACTTTCAAGGGTATGAGCCCAAACGCTCTGATATTGAGTATGTTGCCTTAATGCAAATGAGCTGTTGCTCCTGGAGAAGAGGGCAGAGCTTCAAGAGCTCAAGCTCTGCATTAGCAGTACTAGCCTTTGCAAATAAACATTCCACAATTAGTACAAGCCTGTTATATTTACAGAAAACTTACTCTGTTTAAAAGTAAGCCATCTGATTGTACTGTGCATAATACATTTGTGTTTATGAATTACACAGACAAGGAGCACAGGATAAATATAACAACATAGCTGGTCTCACGCTATCACAAACTTTATAAGTCCCACTGGCGATTATGAGCTCAGCAAACTCAAGCGATCGACTCACATTGTTTTCATATGAAACTTTTAACTACCACATTCCTATTCACGATCATTCATGAAGACAGCATCAGTGAAAACAGGCCGAGACAATGGTAGCTTTAGCATCATTAGCCATACAGAGTGCCAAGAAGCTCTTTCAGAAGGGCAATTTGTAAAACAATCGCGTGACATTTACTTTGTCTGGAGCTGACGCAGAGCCGGCGCCAGACCATAACTAACAGGGGGGCACGCGGTTTCCAACGAGGGGGCACACAATCAGCAACAATAACTTGCAAAAACAAGGCATAAAAACAACCAATATAGTGCAAGCGCACACTCAAACAATGGGTACAGACTGTTAGCTAATTTCCCTTAGTGAACAAGAAAATCACAAACTAATCAATATTACCGCAATCACGTCACAACAAAAACAAAACGGATTGACAATTAAATGCATTAATAATGTTCTAATAGCCAAGAGTCAAATTTAAGCTTTTGTAAATTAAATAAACGCAAAACTTACCTTTCAAAAAAGCTGAAGGCGGCGCATGCGAACATTAAACCTCCTTAAAATGGTGTCCTTCCATTCGGTGGTGCATTTTCGAGTAAGATCCCTCTCAAAGGCCAGCTGAACTAACTTGGCCTTCCGGTTGTGAAGCATTGAGCGTCTGTGGTCCATAAAAACATTGCGCAGAGAGGAGAAAGAATTCTCACACGTTGCTGTAGAAGCGCCGAAAGTCAGCATGTTTAAACACAGTCAGTACGCTAGGCATAGTTTTCAGAATTTTTTGGTACTTGGAGAAAATACATTTTGTGGTCTAGTTGTCCCCCTCTGTTTTTGATTCCTTTTGCGACCTCAAAACGTGTTTTGCAACTTCAATCTTTGCATCAACAATTGGTGATTGTGTCAGGTCCATTATGTGTTTCACAGTCTCGGGATCCAGAAATGAATCACTCTCCAGAACAAGCGCAGCCAGTGCACGGTACAAATGTGAGTTCCGTTCAGCAAATCTCTGATCCATTTCTCCAACCACTGAATCTACAGTGCTGTAGTACAGTCTCTTGAGTTTTGTTTCTATGTCATCCTCTCTTTGACCCATCGTTTCTTCCACCAAGTAATCGTCCATATCCTTGTTTCCTGTGCATCTTCGCTTTGGGGTTGTGGATTTCGGCAGAGCTTCAGCAGCCGTAGCTTTCTCAAACACTTTTGTAAACACACCTGCTCTTTCTGATTCCATCATTTGTGGTGTGCAATGAGGTACTGTATGTGAATAATGGCAGTAAAAAAAATTAACACAATTATTAGAGAATAATAAGAATAATGGAAATTGCATATAAAAGGGAGTAAGAACTTTGCTCTTGACATGTAAACATCATAATGCGACTAAGTCCTTACTCTAATTATTGGAAACAATCGCATTATTCGTGCGCATGTAAACGTAGCCAGTGTCCGGGCATCATCCATTTCAGCAGTGGCTACGGTTAACAGGCGCTCCGCTACTTCGTAGGACTCGTTCTCAATCACAAACCTAATGACAATTTATATATTTTCGCAGCCTGTAGTCAAGAGTTACCTTTATTTATATAGAGCTTTTAACAATACAAATTGTAACAAAGCAACTGCACAATATCAAAATAAGAAAATAGTGTGTCAATAATGTAAAATGACAAGATTTAACACTCAATTCTCAGTTCAAATTTCAGGCATTAAATTATAGAATTTTATGATGGCATCATCCAGCTCAGTTCAGTTTAAATAGTATCTGTGCAATCAAGTTGATAATATCGCTGGAAATGAAGTGTCCCTAACTAAGCAAGCCAGAGACGACAGTGGCAAGGAACCAAAACTCCCATCGGTGACAGAATGGAGAAAAAACCTTGGAAGAAACCAGGATCAGTCGGGGGGCCAGTTGCCCTCTGGCCAGACGAACTAGCAGTTTAATAATAATAATATAAAAAAATAAGTTCCAACTGCAGCAAAGTCAGATTGTAAAGGCTCAACTCCTCCGTTGCGCTCCGTCGCAGTTCCAAGGGTCTTTTAGTTTAGATGTGAATAATTTTGTTTTTTATAAAATAAAGAAAACAATCTTCTTATGATGTAACAAGTACATTGTGTTTTATGGGAAGTGTTCCAGTTCCAGTTGACCTAATTATTGCAGCCTAACAATTCAAGATTATTTGTATAGCGCTAAAACAGGCCCGAGGCCCGGCCCGCGTTTTACGATACAATCGTTGCAAAGCACGTTTCTCCCTCGGGGGCCCCCTCCCACTTCACAGGAAAAGCAAGCCAGAGACGACAGTGCAAGTTTCTAAAATAGATTTATATTGTAGAAACTCAATGTAATTAACTTATGGCAAAATTTGGTTAACTCAGTATAATCACTGATGGTTGGCTTCCTCTGAGGTCCTCTGAGGGGTTGTCATCATCTCTTCTCAGGTGTTCGGTCATCTCAGATGATTTAAGGGTTGGATCCAGACTGAAGCTTGTGTAATTCCTAGTTACCACGGGATGTTAATCCCGTGGCAGAAACCGAGAAACAAATGAAGACAATTAGCTTAGCAGTTGTTCCAGATTAAATTATCTGTTCAACCCAAGCTAAAGCATAATAATGTGCATTTGATCAGATATACCTGCAGTATAAGATTGTGAGATGCATTATATGATATCAAGAAGTTCAAGATGGCGCTGAGTATGGCAGCCGTGTTGCGAGCTCCGAGAAAACTCTGCAGTTTTTCGTATGTTTTTTTTGTTGTTTTACGTGTTAGATGTTGTTAGTATAACTGTCTACGATAGACACACGCTTTTAAACATTGGTTCCTCCGTCGCGCAACGCAAACCGGACTTTGAGTTCTTGAATGCCGGTGCTTTGTTCACAGACACCGCATCAGAGCCCTTTGTCTGGCCCGCACGGCCCGTATGACCACGACGAAGGAAACGTAGCCAAAAAAGAGGGAAGAGAGCCAGCGTCCTCGTCAGACTGAGAAGCCGTGCCTTTCGACAACCCCTCCCAACCATTTTGCTGGCTAACGTTCAGTCACTGGACAACAAACTCTGCGAACTGCGGGCGCGCATCTCATACCAACGAGAAACAAGGGACTGCTGCATTATTTGCCTCACAGAAACCTGGATGTATGCAATGGTTCCAGACTCAGCCATCGAGCTCACGGGGTTCTCCGTGCATCGCTCGGACAGAACGAAAGAGCTCACAGGGAAAAGCAGACGTAGGGGAGTCTGTTTCTATATCAACAACTCGTGGTGTGATGAAAGGAACCTACACTCTATTAAATCCTTCTTCTCCCCTGATCTGGAATTTCATATGCTTCTGTGTCGACCATTCTGGCTACCGAGGGAATTTACAGCGATCATAATCACAGCTGTTTACATTCCCCTCAAGCCAACACAGACCAGGCACTCAAGGAACTGTATGGCAATATAAGTGAGCAGGAAACCGTGCACCCAGATGCGGCATTTGTTGTTACGGGGGACTTTAATAAAGCCAACTTCAGAACAATAGCTCCAAAATACTTCCAACACATCACCATCAACACGCGTGGTGATCGTGTACTGGACCACTGCTACTCTCCCTTCCGGGACGCCTACAAATCCCTCCCCCGCCCACCTTTCAGCAAATCAGATCACTCTTCCGTTCTGCTCCTGCCTGCTTACAGGCAGAAACTGAAACGCGAAGCACCCGCCCTCAGGACAATCCAATGTTGGTCGGACCAATCGGACGCTATACTACAGAACTGTTTTGATCACGTGGACTGGGACATGTTCCGGGCAGCATCTGATGACGACATAGAGGCGTATTCAGATTCTTTAATGTGTTTCATCAGGAAGTGTATAGAGGACGTAGTACCGACAAAAACAATCCTCATCTACCCCAACCAAAAACCGTGGATTAACAGCGATGTTCGAGCAGCCTTGTCAGTGCGGACATCTGCCTTTAAATCCGGAAACACTGACGATCAAAAACAAGCCACTTACGATCTCAGGAAATCCATCAAAGCCGCCAAATGACAATATAAAAACAAAGTTGAAGAACCATTCAACATCAACAACGCAAGAAGCATGTGGTAGGGCATCAACAACATCACAGGTTTTAAAGGGAATAAATCAGCTACTGTGAACTTTGCCTCTCTACCGGACAAGCTTAATACTTTTTATGCTCGTTTCGAGGCTGACAACACCGCCCATACAGAGAGCGCTCCTGCGGCTGCTGCAGAAGAGGTGAGTGCACTCTCCCTTTCTGTCGCGGATGTAACCCGATCCTTCAAACGGGTGAACATCCGCAAAGCTGTAGGTCCGGATGGCATCCCAGGCCATGTGCTCAGAGCATGCGCATTCAAACTAACTGGGGTTTTACATACATTTTCAATCTTTCTCTTTCTCTGTCTGTGGTTCCCTCATGCTTCAAAAAATCCACCATTGTGCAAATAAAATCACATGTTTGAATGACTGGAGGCCCGTTGCTCTGACACCCATCTTCAGCAAGTGTTTTGAGAAACTCATCAGAAACCACATCTGCTCTGTGCTGCCTGCCTCACTGGATCCACTACAATTTGGATATCGCAGCAACCGTTCCACAGACGATGCTATTGCCTTCACCCTGCACAATGCTCTCTCCCACCTGGAAAATAAGAACACCTATGTGAGAATGCTGTTCGTGGATTATAGTTCATCATTTAACAACATAGTGCCTGCCACACTCGTTGCGAAGCTCCAGACTCTGGGACTAAACGGATCTCTGTGCAGCTGGATCATGGACTTCCTGACAGGCAGATGTCAGGTGGTCAGAATGGGCAACAACACCTCATCTCCCCTGGTCCTCAAAACTGGTGCTCCGCAGGGCTGCGTCCTCAGCCAACTCCTGTACTCCCTGTACACACACGACTGTACAGCCACACAGAGCTCTAACGTCATTGTCAAATTTGCAGATGACACAACGGTGATAGGCCTGATCACTGACAACGATGAGACGGCCTACAGAGAGGAGGTGAGTACCCTGACTAAATGGTGTCAGGAGAACCACCTCTCACTCAACATCGACAAGACCAAGGAGCTGGTGGTGGATTTCAGGAGACAGAGCAGAGAACACACACCCATCACCATCGACAAGACACCTGTGGAGCGGGAAAACAGCTTTAACTTCCTCGGCGTTCACATCACCGAGGATCTCACATGGTTTGCTCACACAGATGCAGTGCTGAAGAAGGCACATCAGCGCCTCTTCTTCCTGAGACGGCTGAGGAAGTTTGGAATGAGCCCCAGCATCCTCAGATCCTTCTACTCCCGCACTGTGGAGAGCATCCTGACCGGCTGCATCACCGCCTGGTTTGGAAACAGCACCGCTGGCAACCACAAAGCTCTGCAAAGGGTCGTGCGAACTGCCCACCACATTGTTGGAGGTGAGCTTCCCTCCCTCCAGGACATCTGGACACCCTACATCACACTTCCACTTTACAATATGCCATGCACTGCACTTTAACTTGAACTCTGACACAGTTCAACTGGACTACACACACACACTGCACTAATACAACAACCTATCTGCTACCACTGGATACCATCCAATGCACATCCATGACATTGCACAGGCACATGTGCTGTGGTGATGTGACAATAAAAGTGATTTGATTTGATTTGAATGCTTGGCTAAAGAAATGTGTCTTTAATCTAGATTTAAATAGAGAGAGTGTGTCTGAACCCCAAACGTTATCAGGAAGGCTATTCCAGAGTTTGGGAGCCAAATATGAAAAAGTTCTACCTCCTTTAGTGGACTTTGCTACCCTAGGTACTACCAAGAGTCCAGAGTTTTGCGACCTTAGGGAGCGGGTTGGATTGTAGCGTGATAGAAGATAAGTTAGGTACGCAGGAGCTAAATCATTTAGGGCCTTATAGGCAAGTAATAATATTTTGTAACTGGTACGGAACTTAAAAGGTAGCCAGTGCAGAGACTGTAAAATTGGAGTAATATGATCATATTTTCTTGACCTTGTAAGGACTCTAGCCGCAGCATTTTGTACTATCTGTAGCTTGTTTATTGAAGATGCAGGACCAACCACCTAGCAGTGCATTACAATAGTCCAGTCTAGAGGTCATGAATGCATGAACTAACTTTTCTGCTTCAGAAACCGTTAACATGTTCCGTAGCTTGGCAATGTTTCTAAGATGGAAGAATGCTGTTTTTGTAAAATGGGAAATATTATTTTAAAAAGATAGGTTGCTGTCTAATATAACACCCAGATTTTTGACTGTAGAGGAAGTAACAGTACATCCATCCAGTTGCAAATTGTGATCCAAGATATTCTGTGTACTGTGTTTTGGACCAATAAGTAATATCTCTGTTTTATCTGAATTTAATAGGAGAAAATTATTGGTCATCCAATCTTTTAAATTTTTAACACACTCCGTTAGCTTAGATAGTTTAGAAGTTTACCCATCCCTACCCCAGAATCGATCGCAAAATCCACCAAGAGGGGCCCCTCCGGGAACACTTGCTGAGGGCCCCCAAAACACTAAACACGCCCCTGTTGTTAATCAACCTGAAATGCTCTGTTCAGGGGTGCATTAATGCACGGGCTTCAAGGGGCTGAAGCCCAGGGGCCTACACTAGAAAGGGGGTCTACTGGCTGCAAGGAAATTATATTTTTCGAATAATTATGTATATGAGAGTTTGCAGCAGTGACAACAGCATTTTGTAAACAAAGTCATACACTCATTTTCAGCGACGCCCTGGTTGTAGTTGCCTATATAGTGAATGGTTCAGTTTAGGTTCCCCCCACACAGTTTGTGTAGTTGGCACGTTCCACCGATATACTGTAAGCGGAATGCACAATCAATGCATTTGCTAGAATCGCTAGTAAAGTAGCCCAGCACAAGGGTGTCTTCATGTTAATGTGCAGATGAACACGATAAATAACACTGGCACTGCTGTGTGAAAGGAACTGGATCGGACAACACCTTGTAACATCATACAATGCGAGTTCAGTAATTTGCGTGGATGTAATACATGTGTCTGTTAGCTGATTTTTATTTTTTTATTTATTTTTTTTATTTTGAAACACACATTTAATGTGATCATTAAACTTTATACGGCTCTGATTTAATTAATTAAATGTGTGTTTCAAAATAAAAACGCAGCTAGCAAATCATCAAACAGTCCACATTTATGCCAAAATGTCGTGTTGTTTCGTTCTACTGATGATGAATAAAGAATATTTCGTATGATTTATGGTGTTTAAATCATACCTGTAAACTCACATTTCAGCCAGGAAAGTTTTGATGGCATTTTATTTTCATATTACCACCGTATAAAGCATGAACTAACATAGTGTTATGTAATGGCTATGTTCTGCTGTTCCTAAGTGCTACCTTGTGGCAAATAATTCATTTGCATATTCACTTATAATCAGCAGAACAGTGCTCTTAATGCGATTTTGATTTTGACAGTATTGCGCAATAATCTTTACATACATGCAATCTTATATGGATTAAATTCGCAGGCAAATATCAAACATAGGCCGATTTTAATCGAATTTTACATACGTAAACACCTTAATCAGCAGTATTGCCTCTCTGACCAAAGTGCGCATGTGATGTACATGCAATGACGGGATGCACACCTGTGTACATTCGCATGGAGGCAAAACAAGACTTCGCAGTGCATGGCTCACAATCAAGAAATGCTGACAGAACGGGACAACGCATGCACAACACAACACAAGTAATCGAGAACACTGTCTAACACTTGATCTGCTCTCTCGATTCTTCTCATCAATCAGGAAATCGGTGTGCTATTTGATCGTAATCTTCCTTTGACAGCCACGTTTAATCGCATATTTCTGACCAAACGCATGCATTTTGTAATAACTACAGATATAAAATGGATATCTAAACTTAGACCTATGCTCTCAGTGTCAAATGCAGAAATGTTAATTAATGCGTTTATGACCTCAGGGTTAGATTATTGTAATGCTTTATTAGGTGGTTGTTCTGCACGCTTAATCAACAAACTACAGATGGTCCAAAATGCAGCAGCTAGAGTTCTTACTAGAACCAGGAAGTATGACCACATTAGACCGCAAACATTTTCATGTATGATATAAATTACTTGCACCTCAGAGCGAGCAGACGTAACACAATAAATGCTGCTGCATTCGGAGGTGGATGCCAGCTGTTTGTGAAGACAGTCGTGTAAGACAATTATACAGAAATACTTTGATGACAGACTTTCCTCAGGCTTTTCAGAACGACCATAACAACGTATAGATGCTGTGAACGAGATCGGCCTGCTGGTTAGTCAAGTTATCCCGTCTCAAAGCGCAGTCACATGAATTTTATGATGCGCATGGAGGAATTTATTCGGTAAATGTGTTTCCATCGTAGTTTATGCACATTTTTTCTTACCAGATAAAAAGTTTATCCTACTCAAATGTGCGCATAAGTTTTTCATGCGCATGTGTATAATTTATGCGCATCTTGCCATTTCCATCCAGAATTTTTTATGCGATATTCTAAAATGTGCATAAAAATAGGTGGATGGAAATGCAGCTACAGTGTTACTACAGGAATATCGCGAAATGAGTAGCAAAAGTCAAAGCACCAGGATTTGAAGTTGTACTGCCAGATCTGAGAGGTTGTAAGTGCTGACTTGTGGTTGTACAGCGAAACTGAAATAAAGTGCAAAAGTAAATATGTCGTAGACATTTGTGTCTGTCATGTTGTTTTTGTGAATGCCATTTTACACATTTGTAACTATTGAATTTGCAGCTTTGAATTCAAAACACGGGTGATTTTATTATTGTCTGTGTGTGCAAATCGATTCAACTTTTCACATCAGAGCTGTGAGTGTAAATTTCAACTTACAAATATGAATATTAATATGACAAGATCTCACATTCAAATCAGCAAGCTCTCGAGTTTAGCTACTGATTTACCTTCATAGATTTGAGCTTTAGATCACGAGCCCAGAGCACAGAAAGCCACTTTGATAACCAGTGTAAAAACAGAGGAAAATTAATATATAACGTTACATTAGAAACACCATTCAGAAAACTGCAATATTTTATTCTTTAAACACAGCATACTACTTTGTTTATTTTTCTAACAAGGCAAATAAAACAATAAAGCACTCACCGTCAATCTATGGAACTCCCCGTGCTCTTCTCTTTCTCAAGAATAATGTGTACCCAAAAACACTGTCTTTTTATTTTCCTTTCCTCATTTAATAATACAACAAACTCATCCTCGCTGCTCCTGCTGGTAGATAAATCAATTTTCTTTCTTTTTCTGTGCTTTTCACAGGCCTGTTTCTTACATTAAATCACTGAGGGTACTTCTGAAATGAGTGAGGGTGCACTAGTCTTAATAAACATATATTTTTGACCTGTCCATTGACAAATGTATGTAATTATAACGTATTTTTTTTTAATTTTGTTGAGAATCCTTTGCAGGCAATGGCTGCCTTAATCTGAAACTCATGGACATCACCCGAGACTAGGTTTCCTCCTTTGTGATGCTTTGCCAGATCTTTACTGCAGCTGACTTCAGTTGTTTGTTTTTGGGTCATTCTGCCTTTATTTTTTTTCTCTTCAGCAAGTTAAATGCATGCTCAATCGGGTTGAGATCAGGAGAGTGACCATTGCAGAATATTCCACTTTTTTACCATCAAAAACTCCTGGGTTGCTTTTGCTGAATGGCTTGGATCATCGTCCATTTGTGCTATGAAGCGCCGTCCAATCAACTTGGCTGCATTTGACTGAATCTGGGTAGACTGAATATACCTATATACTTCAGAATTCTTCCGGCTGATCTGGCCTTGTTTGCACCTTGTGGTGAACCCTCTTTATTTGCTCTCTATAGTCTTCTCTTAAATGTAGACTTTGACAGTGACACGCTTACCTCCTGGATAATCTTATTTACTTGGCTGGATGTTGTGAAAGGGCTTTTCTTTACCATGGAGAGGATCCTCCGATCATCCACCACAGTTGTCCTCTGTGGATGTCCAGGCCTTTTTCTATGTTTTTTAATCAGAATGTACCAAACTGTTAATTTGGCCACTCCAAATGTTCCTGCTAATGGATTTGTTTTGTGTTTGAAGCCTAACAATTGTCTGTTTCACCTGCATGGAGATCCTTTGACCGCATGATGAGGATTCACAGCAACAGCTTCCAAATGCAAATGGAACACTGTCCAATTACTTATGGTTGAAAAAGGAGGGAGGTGCATATTAAAGAGCTGTAATTCCTTAACCTTTCCTCCAATTGTGATGAGAATACCCTCAAATCTCAGAGTGTGCAATTTAAGGTCCTTTTCATTATATAACTGTAACTTGAATATGTTTTGATCAGCAGCTAAAATAATACAAATTGTGCCTATGTCCAAATACATATGGACCTGACTGTATGTGTCCATTAAAAAGCTGTCACTCCAGTTCATTGCGATCTTACAAAGTTCTGTTATAATAAATGAAGCTCTCGACACTGCGCAATTAATCTCTTATTTACCACATCTACACTTTGTTTGTTATAATGACAGGATTCGCAAGCCTGCAGAGCTCAGCACTGACCAAAACTCTGGCATTTTGAGCAGTGAGTGAATATTGATTCTGACTAGCCATTGCGTTCAAGAAACCAACAGATATGTCTAATTGGCTACATTGCTCAATGCAACAAAACAAATTGTAAATAGAAACGTTTGACACTCCACTGAGCGTGAACGCAAATATGCACTTGAGCATTTGCTAAATCTGTTTTGCAAATTCATATTTTTAGCACCTCAATTGATGGTGCTAAGCACCCTCTAGCACTGCTGTATAACCGTCCCGGGCTTTTTAACAGGTTGTGTGCCTTGTGGTTCTATGCGCCAAAATTTAAGTGCTTCTTTTCTCAGTGGTAAAAAAGACGATAGGCTGATCAGCTCAATAGTGGGCTCCGCCCCCTAGAGTGCAGGCAAAAAAATGCATTTTCAGTCAGTGCCACCTATCGTACAAAAAAGCCTAAAACTATCAGTTGTTTCCTTTGCAGTGTGTAGGCACCGTTCATCTGTGGTTCGCTTTACTTTATCATGTCTCGCTAAGTGTGAAAGGGCTCTCAAGGAGCAAAAAATTGGTACATTTTTTTTATTTAGTTATTTTACTGTTCTTGACATACTATTTTAATTTTTATAATATTTCAAAGTAGCTTTTATTTATATATTTTCAGCTTTTTATATTTTCAATTTTAATTTGAACTATATTGTTTAGTTTAACCTTTAACCATTTTTATTAATTTCAGTTTTTTCTATTTAGCTTTGATTTGTAATTTTTATTTTTTACATTTTATTTTATTTCAGGTTTTAATAGTTTAGTTAACTATGACAACAGTGGATGTATGTGCAAATTCCTTGTAGACTTCATGATTTCAAAGAATCAATTAATTTATTTAAAAAAAATGTTGACTGATACAAAGCGACTAAATCAGATTCAATGCCTCATTGATTGTTTACAAAATCATCTCTGTTGACTGACTTTTACCTTGCCTAAAACCCTTCCGATTTCTCTTGAATGGTTTTATGGCACTTCAAGAGAAAGTTTTGTTACATCTGCACTTGTTCTTCATTATGAGAAACAGGACAAACTCTTTCATAAGTGGCTGGTGAAGTAGACTCCTTAGGCTGACAGGAGAGGATTCAGAGGGAACAAGCTGTAGTGTGTAATTGGGTCCATCCGGTCCATCTGGTCTTTCGGAGAGGTCACTTGAAGTTAAATTTCTCCACAGGAATTTTCTGTATTTCATTTTCATTGTTTTTTTTTACTGCCTGCCTCTTTTTTGAAAGTATGTTTGCAAGAGTCAGCTATCTTCTTAATTTGTTTTTTCCATTTGATTTTTTAAGTCCCTTATAACTTATTGATACAGAAGAACCTAAGTGTAATTTTTTTTCATCCTAAGTCATGCAAACACACACTGACAATCCTCCTTGAAAAAAAATATTACAATAATACTTGAATAGGGGCTGTTTAAGACAACAACAAAACAAAATACTCAGCATACTTTAGTGATACTGACAATCTCAAGAAATATGGCAAGGTATTGTGGGTAGTGGTGAGAATTCCTGGCTATCTCTGTCAGATTAAAATGTGATGTGTTGAAAGTTGGCTTTGATCTTAGGAAAACTGCTTAGGAAGCCGTTTTAATTTAGCTTGGGCTTTTTCCCTCCCGCTCTCTCTGTGATTTGGCCCTGCAGATGGAGGCCAATAGATAGTGTCACCATTCATTTCCTGCTCAAGCTCCTACAACATTCTGTGCAGACGCTAGACCTGGAGCAGGGATCCAAAATGAATAGATCACATGCCGAGCTTTTGTGGCTTATGCATAGCTCTGTTTCCTTCTATGATTCTTTCTAAATGTATGCATGTGCTTTGGATTGCACATGCACAGTTAACATGACATTTTGCAAATAACCCCAAAGACTTGGAACATCACACCCTACGGAATGAGTGGAAGAATACACCATATGAAAAAGACTCCTATGGTGCTTAAATGCTTTTCTTCATCTCTGATTCCAGGCCTCCTGCACTGGCGGCCAGCCCGGCATTTTCTGATATCTCCCTCATCCGGATCTCGCCACATCGGAACCCTTCTGTGAGGGCGGAGTCACCCTTTAACCCCCCACATCCATACATCAACCCCTACATGGACTATATCCGCTCGCTGCACAGCAGTCCCTCTCTGTCCATGATTTCTGCGGCCAGGGGCCTCAGTCCTGCAGATGGTGAGTACCTCAGGGACCTGTTCTGGGCCTGCTAAAATTCTTAATAATTCTTCTAACCTTTTGCGAGCAGAGCAGAGCACACAATTCTAAGTATTAAACTTCTACACAAAACATGTCCTTCAGAAACTGATAATAGATAAAAAATCTGTACAGTTTTATCTATCATTCTGTTAATCTATCTGGTGAGGCCTAGGATAATGCAATCATATATCCCTAATTGTATCGGTCTGTGGAGCTTCTCTCTGGAAGAAGGAGACCTTAGTTTGATCGTTTGGCTGGGGTCACTCTCTTTGATCTTTGTCTCATACCAGCAAACCTCTGTAGGAACATTCAACATGTCAGGCAGAGTCAAGTGATCCTGAGTTAAGATAGGGATGAAGTTTAAGGGCATGGTTGAGGTCGGAGGGCTCAAGAAGGGAGGGAAGAATGAGAAGTGGGAATGGTTTAGAAGATGGACTCCAGAGGCCTGATGGGCAGGGCTGGATTATCCATAGACAGGATTGGGCGAGTGCCCTGGGGCACTAGCCAATAGGGGGGCACCAGATGATTAAGATAATGACTAGACCTTTAAAATATTTTTCATGTTTTGTATATAAATATAATTTTACTGGAAGAGATCCAGATACATACAAAATTAACAGTTATTCATTAAGCTATTCATAAATAATTAATAAAGAATTGCGTTTGGGTCAGGTCACAGTGTATGTGCCCCCTCCCCCAGTCAGAGTCGAGCTCACATCTTAGCAGATGTGCGAAATGTGAATTTAAAAAGAGAGAAAATATCACGGCACTTACAATGCAACCATTTTAGTCGCATTTAAATTGTGACTGAAAAGTACTGCGCTCACGATTATCAAAAAGTATTTAGGAGTCCCTGTGCGACTAACCCGATCAGGATATTTGTGTTTGAGCTTCAAAGATATTGCGTGTAAATAGTGTCAAATCTCGTGCACATAAAAACAAGATGCGAGCACATGATATGAGCACACAGTAACAGTATCCGCGCGCACAAAACCATCCTTGCAAGGTAGCATTTCTGCACCGCAAGCGCACAGAACAGAATCCGTATGTAAAAATGCAAGAACAGCGCTGTGTAGCGCTCGCTAGACCCTCTAGGCTCTCTCAACTGCTCAACCTCGGCTCGCACGTCAAATGATTGGTCATTTTCAACGCATACCGCTTGTTAAGTCATGACCTTAGAAATTTTTTTTTTTCAATAATTAATCATGTGTAAACAACAATGCAACACCAATAGATATTTGCATTAATATATATATATATAATATATATATATATATATATATAACAGTGAGGGAGATGCCTTTACAGACACAGAAGCATCTCTGTGTCATAGATAGACCGTTAACCCATGGATCTGAATGTGCGTTTATGCGCGTGTGTGTAGCATATGTGTGCGATTTTGTGTGTGTGTGTGTGTGTGTGTGTGTGTGTGTGTGTGTGTGTGTGTGTGTGTGTGTGTGTGTGTGTGTGTGTGTGTGTGTGTGTGTGTGTGTGTGTGTGTGTGTGTGTGGTGTGTGTGTGTGTGTGTGTGTGTGTGTGTGTGTGTGTGTGTGTGGCCTAGAATAGAGCATAGCGCTAGACAAAGAGCCTTGAGTGTAAGAAATAATTTATTATTGTATTATATATTTTATTTTAATATTTTATAAAAAAAATATTATTATTATATGTAGCCTGTGTGTGTGTGTGTCAGTCTGTGCTGTGCTGTTTATTGGATACAAATTCAAATAATTATTTACAGGTGAAAGAATATGACATCTGAATGCATTTAGCTTGAAAATGCACTACTTTGATAAAAATGCATTTTTATCAGTTATTTGTCCAAAATATTGTATTTCTGATGAAACCTATCTGCATTCAAGTGGTGATAAAACATGAAGATAGTGATGATAAAATTGTTTTTGTTTTGTTTAAAAGTAGAGGCTTGGTTCTTTATTTTGATACATAATATGTTCATATATTCATAGCAGAATATATTCTGAGGGCTGTCAAATTTACGTAAAAATTAATCTTAAATGCTGGTGGTGGCTGGTAACTTTTTTTAAATGCTGGCGGGGAAAGAGTTAAGGGTGTTTGCAAATGTGATATTAAATTAACACAACAGTTCAATAAATAATAAGTTAATATTAAGTGACATACAATGAATGATTTTAACAATATTGCCTGATTTTGCTGTATTTCTTCAACAAAAATAGTTTCAAACAGTCACAGCTGGCATCACCATTCAAACACAGCGGTGTTTCATTTATGAATGAACCTGCGTTTTTAAATGAATCTGTGAGTCTTATTTTTAAAGTGACATTTCAGTTATTTAAATCATTTAAATCAAACAATATTCTGTATTAAAGTTTGTATATTTAAAACATCAATCTCACAACATTGTTATGCATTTAAAACATCCATGCCACCTCTGAGCCTCTGTAAATGTCTGTAAGTTTACCTATATGCCACTTTTGTGTTCTTCTGTGCCACCGTTGTAGTGAAAACTGATTTTGTTCATATTGATTTCTTTTGATTGGTAACTTATTATTATTATATACATGTTCTCATTCGATTTGTTTATTATACATTTTGGAAAAGCTTATAAATATAGATTTTTGAATTTGACATAATGACATATTTTTTATAAAATTGGTAAAACATGCTCTTATAAAAATTGCCTCTGTAAATCACTTTAAGGAGTCAAATATTACTGTAACACAGTTCGTAGATCGAGAAGAAGGAGTCGGGAACCGGCGAACATTCAAACACTTTAATTATAAAATTAACAAACACAAACTAAAATCCAGGCCTGGTCCTCTCTCGTCACTGTCGTCACTCCTCCTTTTATTCCTTCCGAAGCTCCTCCGTGGGACTTGAGACCGGCGAGTGGCACAGGTGTCGTTCATTATCATTTACTCAACCGGCCTCGCTCCGTTCCCACGGCTCTCGGCCCGCCCCACTCGTCACAATTACCTTGTAATGGGAAGGCAAATTTTTGTTATTGATCAGAATGTGCTCCTGAATATTTGATAGTGCCCTTAAATATTTTAGATGGGGGGGGGGGGCACTTAAAATGTGGTCACCTTAGGGCACTACACTGTGTTAATCCGGGCCTGCTGACGGGAAGCCATTTTGGTTTCTTGTGTGAAATCAGACTGGGAAATCCATTACAAGGTCAGCAAAGACAGCTGTTTTTAAAGGGTCTCTGCATTATTCTAGGCCTCTTGGCCTTCTCCTCAGGCATGGAGTTTTAATTGAAGCCTGAAGCACAAATACCAAAGTGTGGCAATCAGAGGGGCCTCTCACAGGCCACAGATAATCACAACTGTATCGAACTGTGGTGCCATTTCACATCAGCCAGGTTTTACTATCTACCAAGTGTGTCAAAGGAAGACATGAAGTATTTCCAAATAGTTATTGACTATTCCCAGAGAAGAAACCTGAATAAAGGCGAAATTAAACTTGTTGATGTAATTTGGTTTGATGTGACCTTTTTGTGGTCTTGGTTAAAAAAAATGTTGCGTAAAATAGATTATTTTGACAATTTGTACAAATATTTAAATTGCACAACAGTTTTTTATTTTTTAACTCTTTAATAACATAATTATGTTTCTACTCAAATTTGTTGTAGACATGTAGACATGCAAATGGTGTCTGTAATAAAAACTTGTTTTCATTAAATAATAATAATATTAACTGGATTGCTCATTGTGTTCTAAACTGCCGTTAGGCAGTGAAGCCACCAGAAGTGTTTGAGACACAGTCATGCTACTCCCTATCGGGAAGCGAGCAGCATTGACTCACAGCCAAATCACCCGATTTGAAGCATATCAGTCACACAGGATTAGTTTTTACTTCAGATGTTATCTGCAATGTTGATGGTCTTTTTGGGTGATATATTTAAATAATTAAATTGGATGTGTCTGCTGTGCACTTGCCAACAACGGTAACTGATCCAACACAAAATATATTTCTTAATTTACGTTATTATGCAGGAAATATGAAACATGAACATATATCTGGTATTAGTATCAGAAATTGATTATAATATACAATGAATAATACAATACAAGCTAAATACTACAAATAGGACAAATTTAAAGGCAATTTTCTTAGTTATTTTTTTTTTGCACCCTCAGATTCCAGATTTTCAGATTCCAGAATTGTTGTATCTCGGCCAAATATTGTCCTATCCTAACAAACCATACATCAATGGAAAGCTTATTTATTCAGCTTTTGTGTGAAACTCAATAAAAAAATTGTTTTACCCTTATCACTGGTTCACGTCCAACTGCGTCCTCTAGGGGTCGGTCGCTTTGGGGAACGCCGTCAGCGTGACCCGTATCTGAAACATACATACAAAACCCACAACATGTTGGCCAGCGAGAGTCTATGACATCACTACTACCAGCGCGACCACAGTATAAACGGGCACCGGGAGAATACATCATTCTCTTCGTCTTCGTCTTTAGTTTGAAGCGTGCATTCTGGTGGTAAGAATGATTTTCTACTCTTATCATAGCGAGCACTAGCAAGGCGTTTAAGAGGTGTGTGGAGCCTTGTCCTCGTTATTTGACACCCGATGACACGCACAATCTTTGCGTCTTTTATGTGGGTGAAGAGCATGCACGCGATGTCCTCAAGGGGGCAATATGCATCCATTGCGAGCGTTTTTCTATGAGAAAGCTCCGCTCTCTTCTGTCGATGATGATGTAATTTCTCTGATATCATCTGGTCCAGTGGCTAGTGCTCTGCTGGGTTCTGCCCAGGAAAAGCTGAAGATGTCTGAGGGCGAATAAGCTGAGACTGAGCCCTCTCAATTCTCCTGCCCTGCGTATGATGAGTTGTTGGAGGTTATGCAACGTGCCACGGCGAGGCTTGACTTGCCATAGAAGCGGACTAAGAAGGTGAGCCTTCCATTTATTCCTGATCTCCACACAGAGATTGAGAAGGAATGGAAGAAGTCTCTGTCGCCTCTTCCCTCTCACATTCATAGGTTTCAGCATACTAGTTATTCCAACATTGCGGAAATGCGTGAAAACGGCTATGAAAGGATGCCCCCTATAGAAGAGACGCTAGCTAGCTAGCTATCTCTCTGTGGGTGAGTCATTCTCCCTCAAGGCTCCCTCCTTGCCATCTAAGCCCCTTCAAGATACGTTTTCAGGATACATCTTAAATGGCAGGGCATATGCAGCAGCAGGTCAGGCTGTCGCTTCGTTGCACACTACGGCGGTGCTTCAGGCGTACCAGGCTGATCTGCTGAAAGACCTGGATAAGGCTGAAGGCCTTTCCCCTGATGAGGTAGCTGGGCTGCGCCGCACCACAGATCTAGCTCTCAGTGCCACTAAGTAGGCTGCCTCTGCTATGGGCAGGTCTATGGCAGCCATGGTGGTAATCTGTGGGTGAACCTGGAAGATATCGGGAAGAAATAGAAGGGCTTTCTCCTTGATGCTCCGGTCTTGCCTTCCAAACTTTTCAGTACCTCCATCGAGATGGTGGTCAAGAAGTTTAGGGAGGCAAAGGCATGCTCAGCAGCCTTCAAAACCTTAATTCCACGAAGGTTCAGGTCTGAGCCCGAATAATGCAGGGGTCCTGGCCCGTCCCGTTCTGAGGATCAGAGCTGGGCGCAGAAGGCTAGTGTCACGACTCGTGTCCCTCCCCCGCCTGTGGGTGGGGCTAGAGTGAGGCGCGGGTCAAAGCGAGGTAGGCAAGACCTGAGGGAGGTGATCCAGACAAGACGTTCTCAACTCTCTCATCATGACCAGAGTAAGCAAACCTGAACATCTACTCCCCTCCCTCAGGGGGCCTTACATCTGCCTTCGTCTTCCCTTCTCTAATTCCCCTGTAACCACCATCAACTCCACCTGACCGAGGTTAGGTAGGAACCTCCTGCGCTTGCATTTCAGTCTCTCATGCTGGATCTATGATGTTTTTGCCTTCTGGATCATGTGACCAAGTCCTTAGACCTCTGTGGGGGCATCCTTGGTCATCAGGTCCCCAGTACAGCACTGCAATCCCAGGACATATCCTTGACTGGGACACCCTACCCTTGTCTTGTCCTGGGGAGCTTCCTGTTTTAGACCATCCACTCAATCATAATGCATTCTCTGAATGCACCTCCTCTCACTGAGGCGTTGAGCAGATTTACTACCACACTGTCCTTATAGTGAACCTCTGTGGAGGGGGCTTGAGTACACTGTTTTCCCTGAGGCATGAGTGAGAGGTGTTTCTGCGGTAACCCTTCCTGAGTGCTCTAGCTCTAAGCAGCAACAGCTCCATGCGTGACCTGTTAACGAGACCCGCAGAGCCTTTAGAAACAACAGGGCCCAGAGCATACATATCAGCATTGAAAGCACATAACTGGATTGGGGTGGCAATAGCTGACAGTCCCCGTAGGGTGGCACTGCCTGTTTATCTAGCGCCTTCTTCTGGTTAAGCTAGATATTGCTCCCCTCTCTGTGAGGTTTAGGCTTGACCTACCTTAGCTCGAGGGTCGGGAGCGCCGCTGCTTGTAATGCGGCTTGTTGTTTGTTGTTGGTGTTATGGGCTCTCCTGTCTATTGTCTTTTTCTATATCGTTTATATATCGTCATGGTATGCAAATATATCAGTGAAGCTTTTAGTGGGCAGGAGCTATTTTCCTCTCGGCAACAGACAGATATCACAGGATTAATACAGAGGTAACTGAGGATAATGGTGGAATTTGCAGCTTTTCACGCAAACTGCAATACCTGTTCATCAATAAGATGAGAACCAGGCCAATTGTAAATCTAAATGTACTCGAATTAAATTAATTGAAAAGTGTGATATCCAAGTAGTTATAAAGGTTTTTGCTGTCATGATAACAATAGCGCATACAAAAATAGTACATTAAAGGTGGGGTAAGCGAATTCTGGAAGCCAATGTTGATATTTGAAATCACCAAAACAAACACGCCCCTACCCTTATAGGTTCTCGCCCCTATTTTGATAGCTCCGCCCCACACATACGTAGCCTACCCAACCCAAGCAACGATTAGTTCTGTGAAACAAAGAAAAGCCAATGTTACACCGTATCTGCACCGGATGCGAGCGGTGCAACAAAATACCATAGAAGTCATTATAACCAGTGATGCTGTCTACACTGGATGCTGTGCAGCGCGACAAATCTCCAACAGAAAACTGCTGCCGTGTTCTATTTATGACGTATTGACACAAATTTACAAATTACAGTTTTGCTCTACAGCACCACACTGGTCAAACCACATTATTGCAGGCTCTTACATTAAATCATATGAGATAAAACGACTACTCGACAACAAAAACAATTATCAATTTTTTTTTATTGTCGACGTTGTCGATAATGTCGACTAATCGCTTCAGCCGTACTATAGGCGCAAATTACTAACACACTCTTTAAATAACAAAAAAAGATGTGAAAATGATATCTGCGTCGGGCTGAAACTAATAAAAAAAAACTCTAGCGTCGCGCCAGTGTTAATTTTGACAGCAAATTTTTTATTTAGTTTTAGTCATAGCCTTTTGACTCAAATGCCATTTAATTTTAGTCATATTTTAGTCATTTTAATTGTTTTTAGTTTTAGTCTAGTTTTAGTCGACTAAATATCATAAGATTTTAGTCGACCAAATCTACAGTAAATATAGTCAGCTAAAATCTAATTGGTTTAATTACATTGCATTTATCAGCAAGCATTTCTCTAAAATTTAGAAACTCTTTATAAGTTTGATGTTAAGGTTTTATCATGATAGACTGCAATTTCACTGAAGTGACACACAGCATGCCTGTGTTAAAATTAAATAAAACCACCTCTCATAAAGAACAAGAACATGGTCTTCTTTTTAATGAAATACCAATGGCTATATTTAGAATGCTAATTATGCATTCTTTATAGCGACTTGTTTACCTTATTCTTCATTCTTTCAAGCAGACATATTTATTTATATAAATGAATGTACATTAATCTTTAGGGCTACTAAAGTTTTTCAGTCAAGAGCAGTGAGTGATTGCATGTTTTTCTTTTGTTGCTTGATTAACATCAATGACTTGGACAATAGCAACTAAATTAGGCTGCTCTCCCTTTAAAATCGAATGCACAGCTGCATTCGTTGACGAAAATATCAATTGATTTACATTATAATTTTTGTCATTCATAAAGAGTTTTTGTTCGTTATTGTCTTGTTGTCGTCAGTGAAAATTTTCGTTGACGAAATTTATGACGGAAATTATTCATCAACGAAACTAACAATGCATCGCGCCTTGCATTGCGCCATATGTATGTAGGGCCTAAGGAGGATAGGAGGAGTGACTGTGTAGGCTGAATATTTTTCTCATTATCGTTATTCATTTATCTATCATTCCTAAATGAGGTATTTGGCTTTGGGCATATCCCTTACATATATTCTGGAACAATAATTATTAATAACATTTTGAGTTCTATATGCAGCCACCAGTTTATGTTAGTGGAAAGAATAACCAAACATCGGTGGGAGTTTTATCGCTCTTTTGCTTTATATTTTTTTCTGCTTGCTTTCCAACCCTCTTTTGAAACACATTTTTTTTGTAATCTCCCAGATGCCAACATGCTCCACCAGCAGAATGCCTGCTGGCTCTGGTGGTGCACCATAATGAGGGTGCATATTCATCCTTAAAAATCGTCCCTGCCATTCCTCACCACCAGTCCATAGTTCAATGCCAACATCTCCCATTTAGAAATTCCACAAAGCTTTTTTCTACATGTGAACGGGAAATGAGACACATTACAGTTTCATGCAAGAGCCAAGGCAAGAAGGAACAACAGAGACAATTGAAGAAGCCCCCCTAACCCCTCCCTCGCTACTTAAGTCATAATACCCGCATCAAATTAATTTGGAATTTCTTCTTACATTCACACAACCAATCAGAGATGCATATTCCATGCATTCAGTTCGGGCCTCAGTTGAGATCCTTTCATCCGCTCTGTTCATTTCTTCTGGGGAAGACAGGATTTAGCCACAACACTTTGTGCAGCTAAAATTATTTTGTATTTGCATTGAGAAGCACTGTGTAAGTGTTTCTCTTATTCTTTTTCTCTTTCTGTGTGTATGTGTGTGTTTGTGAGTGTGCTTTCTCAATTGTGCTGTTTGCATAGAAAAGCATGATGCCAAAAGTTTATTTTTAGGATGCATTTCTTGGACCTGTTATCACTCTGTTTCTAAAGTGGGAGGATGATAGAGGCAACACATGAAAGAGAGACAGAACAAATCAGAGAGAAAGGCCATTTTTAATTGTTCACATCTAAAATTCTGCATTATTTTCCCCTAAAATTAAAATGGTTAATTAATTGCACTTATATAACTTTCTTCTGTGAAACAGAAAAGATACTTGGCAAAAAATGTCCAGGCTCTCTCATCCATGCAATGAAAGGGGGACCTGAGGTTGTCAAGCTCTAATAATGACAATAAAGCACTATAAAAGTATTATTAAAAAAATAGTCCATACACCAGACTCCAGTACTCCACAAGTCCAGACTCAAGCACTATATTCCAAATCTTCTCAAGTCAAAACCATTGATTCAAAAGTAAAAACATTTTTTTTAATTCAGTTATTCAAGAGTATTCAATATTTGTAGTAACATGGTACATACGTATTTCTTTACTAGCATTCAAAAGTTTGGGGTAATATCTTTTAATGTTTTTATAAGACGTATCATATGAAATCTAATTAATTTGATCCTTGCTAGATACAATTATTAATTTTAGTTTTTATTTATTTATTTTAAATCTTAAACTTCCAAAACTTTTGAACGGTGATGTTTTTGTCAAATGACTGATGTTTAATGTCATTGTTTGACCCTTCAGCACCCCACGCCAGTTTGACCACTGCGGAGTACTACCACCAGATGGCCCTACTTGCAGGTCACCGCAGCCCGTATGCTGACATCATTCCTTCAATGGCATCCGCAACAGGGCCTACAAGCAGTGCCCTGCATATGGAGTACCTACATGCTATGGAAAGTAAGTTCTCCACTTGCTTACACTTTTCTGATGTCTACCATCACCTGTCAGAGGGGCAGATTTACAGTAGGCTGAGACTATTAATACCCAGAGCATTAACCATTCAAAAAAGAAATCATTCCAATATGCTAAATTATTATCATAGTCTGAAACAGTTGTGCTGCTTGATATTTTTTGGGACCTGTGATTCTTCAAAAAAATTAAAAGTTCAAAAGTGTTTATTCAAAATAGAAATGTTGTGTTACAATATACACATCTTTTTTATTATTGAAGGCCAGCATCACTGATATCAATATGTCTCTATAAAATATTTTTTCCCCTTAATATTCAACCAGAGCCAATCCTAGACTTCTGGGGGCCCTATGCAAATATGTGTTGTTTCACTCCGTCTAGAATCACGCTCACGGAAAGCACTCGAGAAACAGTGTCTCTTCCTCGGCTCGCTATGCTTTCAACTCGTTTTTTTTAGTCTCGAGCAAGAGACTTTGCGACATTCACATTACATGATTTGACAGATTTTTACGTAGAAAGGGCAACAGCACCGCATTACAATAAATGATCATTCATGTTTTAATAGCCGCTGGCCAAATTCTAAAATGAAACTAAAATGAGATCATCTTTGAGAGCAAGGGGGCCTCCTGGTGTTTCGGTGGCCCTACGCAGCTTGCGTATTCTGCGTAAAGGGAGGATCGGCTCTGTATTTAACCATTAACTGTAGCCATTCAGCATTACAGTATAATTGAGAGCTATCAATTTTAACATTTATTAAACTTAACTTCTAATTTAAGTGAACTTAAAACAATCTCCACATGAACCCATTATACTAATTTACATATTTAACTACCTGTGCCCTTCAGCATAAATATACTGAAAATTAATAGTTACCAAATACTAAATTGTAAATTAAATATAGATGAACCCCTTAAAGCTATAAAAGGTATTGATTTCCTCTCTTTCTCTTTTGTTCTTGTATTAGACATCACAGAAGCTGGTTATTAGTTTATTTGCCTGCTATTGCTTTAAAAGCTTCTGCTGCTGAATGTGACGCGGATCTGACTGCATTTTATTTTCTCACTCTCTTTACCTTTTCTAACCCACTTCAGGTCTTAAAAAGTCTCTACCAATGAGTGGACGAGTCGAATCGGGTGTTTTAGATGAGGGAGACCGTCCTGGGTTGCCTCAGGACAGTTTTTAAAACTATTTCAGAGACATGTTCTTAAATGTGACACATATATAACATATTGCAAGCACACAGTTTTAAGGCAGTTTTAATTGCCTTTTTGGTAACATTACTTTACTGACGGCATAACTAGGACATTGCATGCACCTAGTTTCTTTCGCTGTTTGATATTAAATGATACGACTACTGCACGCGCCGGCACCTTTGTGTGTGTATTTGAGGAGAGTACGCTACGAGCACAGTATCTTTTCCACCCTCGTTTGACTCGCGCCTGGCGCAGAGGCAACGTTAGAGCGCGTCTGATACGTCTCCCATTTGATGTGGTCATAAAGACGTTCTGCATCTAAATAAACACAATCATTTAAATAAAAAAAGAGACTGAGGCAGCAGTTTGTGAAGGGGGTGGCCAACCCAAGCTCCGCCCCTGCGTTAATTGCGTTAAATATTTTTAACGCGTTAATCTGAAAAAAAATATCTCCTGCGTTAGCGTACTAATTTTAACACCACTAATATATATTACACTCACCTGCCACTTTATTAGGTACACCTGTTCAATTGCCACACAAATTGCTAATCAGCCAATCACATAGCAGCAACTCAATGTATTTAGGCATCTAGATGTGGTGAAGACGACTTGCTGAAGTTCAAACCGAGCAAGAAAGGGGATTTAAGTGACTTTGAACGTGGAATGGTTGTTGGTGCCAGACGGCTGGTCTGAGTATTTCAAAAATTGCTGATCTACTGGGATTTTCAACCACAACCATCTCTAGGGTTTACAGAGAATGGTCCGAAAAAGAGAAAATATCCAGTGAGCGGCTGTTGTGTGAACAAAAATGCCTGGTTGATGTCAGAGGTCAGAGGAGAATGGACAGACTGGTTAGAGATGATATAAATGCAACAGTAACTCAAATAACCACTCGTCACAACCAAGGTATGCAGAATACAATCTCTGAATGCACAACACATCGAACCCTGAAGCAGATGGGCTACAGCAGCAGAAGACCACATCGGGTGCCGCTCCTGTCAGCTAAGAACAGGAAACGGAGGCTACAATTTGCAAAGGCTCACCAAAATTGGACAATAGAATATTAGAAAAACGTTGCCTGCTCTGATGAGTCTCGATTTCTGTTGCGACATTCAAATGGTAAGGTCAGAGTTTGGCGTAAAGAACCTGAAAGCTTGGATCCATCCTGGCTTGTCTCAACGGTTCAGGCTGGTGGTGGTGGTGTAATGGTGTGGGGGATATTTTCTTGGCATACTTTGGGCCCCTTAGTACCAATTGTGTGCACAGGATGTATGCAAATGAGTTATTTTGAAGTGTAAATCGGAAATTAAAGGCACCGTGATTCGAAGAGAGGTCGGGTGGACTGGTCTGTTAGTCTTTGATGAGAATGCATTTAGTCAGCCCGTCACTGGCTTCCCCATTCCTCACAAACTAATTAAAACTAGCCAAACTTGCATGGCTATCAGAAAATGAATTGCTATTAAGTGGGAATTGGAATGTCCCACTATTCATCACTGGATAAATCCTTTCTTCTATGGGACTGTTTAAGATTAAAAGACTGAAATAAAACAATTAGGGCCATTGTTTTCAAATGGAGATGTTGGCATCCCCCCTACTTCAAATAGCCTGTTATCAGCCCTTAGTGGCTCATCCTATTTTAACAATGTGTGTTCCATATCAGCCAAATTAACACTTTAAAGCTCTTTTTATGACATATAGACTCTGAGAAGGGGAGTGAATGAGTAGAAGTGCATTATCTATGAGCTTTTGTTAATAATGGGAATGGGATAGCACAGTCATAGTTTAGACAGTGTAACTACTTTTAGAAAAAAACTGAAGGAATTAACCTGTCCTGCGTATTTGTGTTTAAGCATTTTTAACACATTAGCTGCTAATTAACCAATGTCAATTTGATTCTGCCTCTATTAAATGCCTCAGTTTGGATCCTCTGTGGGATGTAGATGGATCTTTAAGGTGGAACTATTGTTTTTTTTTCTACATCCACATTCCATATCCATTTTTTACAAAAGATGTTTGACCAAGCATTTAATATTTACTTATACTACAAATCAGCAATTGTTCAGTGATTGGTATGTTTTGAACACTTCCTTAGTCTCAGCCTCAGACGTCACGCCCACAGAACATTGGCTAAACGTCTGATGCATATGGCACACTTATCTGGAAACACTTCAGGAGTTTCAAAGTCATCATCGGATTGGTTAGATCAGTGGTTCTCAAACATTTTACACCAAGGACCACCTCAGAAAATATTTGGCTCTCCAAGTACCACCATAATGACCAACATAAAAATACAGTAGTGTAGTAGGCCTTATTATTCAGCTACAGCTATGCACAGTTCAAAAACGGCTGTTTTATTCCTAATAAGAATATGTATTATTGTCGGACACTTTAAACATTGTAAATACAGTTTGAGCATTAACACTGCACTGTGCTTACATACAGGTAAAATAACAACTTAAATTATTCAATTAAAATGTACTGTACCTAAAAGTTAAATAAAACTGCACTGTACTTCATTTAAAAAAACTGCACTGTACTTAAATGTAAAGTAAAAAAATATACAGTACTTGATAAAAAAACACAGACATCATTTAGCCACCTTGCAAACTTTTTTAAAGTGTTTTAACAGTGTTCCCCAACCTTTTTTCTGCCACGGCACAGTTTTGATATGTAAAAAATCCCACGGCGCACCACTAAGCCTTACCAAAAAAAAAAAAGAAAGATGGATAGAAAGGGGAAACTTATGTTTTATAATTTTTTTCCCCAATAAATAAACATTTTGTCATCAGAACTTGTATTTTGGCTTTATATATGATCAGACACTTGCACTCACTTTATGAAAATTATACGCAAATGGAGTTAATGAGGTTTTTGACAGAGATCTGTGTTTTGTCCATTGTTAGAACAGGCAGTAAATTAATAGCATCACCTTTTCACCAGTTTGCAGTTTATAACGTTTATTGTAGCTGTATAGGCGCTCAGTTTCTCTTGTTGTCAATACATTTGGCCAAAATCTCACGATATAAAAGATAAACAGCGACGATATTTAAAACATACAAAAGTGTATTGGCTACAACTAGTCTGCAAAAGCTAAGAATCTTCTCTGAACTTTATACACACAAAAAGATTAGCTTTTATAGACAGCATTTATTGAGTAAAGAAAACGCTGTACTTATTTAAACATTTACATTTATTCATTTAGCAGGCGCTTTTATCCAAAGCGACTTACAATTGAGGAATGCAATAAGCGATACATTATAAAGAGAAAAAACAGACACAGGAAGTGAATGTAATGCAAATTTCTAGGCATTGTTCAGAGCAAATTCTAGCCAGACAGTGAGAAGGTAAGGGAAAGAGAGCAAATTTAAGGAAAGAGAGTGAAGTGTTTTTTTGTTTTTTTTACTGAAATCACTTGATGAAGTCAAGTGATGACGGAAGAGATAAGTTTTCGGGTGTCACTTGAAAATTGTCAGGGATTCAGCATTATGGATGGGGATGGGAAGTTCATTCCACCAGCCAAGAACGGTGAATGAAAACGTTCTGGAGAGTGATTTTGTGCCTCTCTGTGATGGCACCACGAGGCGACGCTCGCTCATCAGTTATTTTATTTCTATGTTCTTTAAACATCAGTTCTTTATTTACCCTTGTAATGCAAAGACGTAGAAGTCTGTCTTAAAAATGCGCACCGTCGCCGCACTTAATTATGAATTGAGGCGGGGTGCAGTTATAAGGTTTGACCGACAATTTGACGATCCAATGTCCTCACGAGGTTTAGTCACAAGGTCTTTTGAATACTTTTCATTGGTTAAATATTTGTAAAACCCACAAACCGACATACTGTAACAATGACCAATAGCACTGATTTAAAATAATAACGAAATATAATAGAGATAAGAAGTTTTTTGATAATTTTCCACAGCACACCCAAACACAGTGGTTGGGAAACACTGTTTTAACTTCAATTTGCATTTAAGTCAGTGATTCTGCGTATCACACTTTGAGAACCAGTGGGTTAGATTATACAGGATTTCCGGGAGACGTGGGTGTCGCGTTCTTTAACATTCTGCCTGGAAAGAAAAATGCTGTGGCACCAAACCCCCTCACGAAAGAAGAAAGCTGTCGTGTTTACAACTGACAACGAGCACTTGTCAGGATCAACTAAATACTGAATTTTCAAAAGTATGTGAACATCCCTAAACATGACGCAGCACAAAACGAAATGTGATTGGTTGCTTAACCTGTCATTCATATGGCCTCTTGGGCGTACCTTGGCCATTCAAAGCGGCCGTCAGTCTGAAGGTCTGTCTAAGTGAGACTATTTTTTTGCCATCATGGTTAAAAAATAGTCCAGTGGTTCTCAAAATGAATAGCTCCAAGGCCCCTTATTGTCCACACAAATATTCAACCAGTGAGAACCACTGAACTAGGCAAACTATTTTAACAAGCTTTATCAACTTGTGCCACTAATAAACTAGTCCTGAGATCTGCATGTCTGGTTAACTGCATGACATTTTTTTTCTCATCCTATTGACCAGTGTAAGGTGTATTGTGTACTTTCATACTGGTTTTGGATTTTGTTTACCTTTCATTGTTGCAATAGTCAAACTTTTATACTTGCTTAATAATATACTGTACCAGTACTGCTAATCTAATATATCAAAGCCTGTCAAAGCCTTAATCTAGCTAGTGATAATCTTAAATAACCAATATGTCTGTGTTTATATATATATACATACACACACACACACACACACACACATAATATCTTATGCATTTTATTGACCAGTAAATTGTGTTTTGGCCAATGTCATACTTGTTTTGCCTGTCATGCTTATGTTAGTCAAGCTGCCTAATAATAAACTTTTGTCAAAATTAAACCAACATTACCAATGTAAAACAAGTTTTTTTAAAAGAGTTTAAAAAATTAGAGTTTTTAGTAAAAAAAAACTTTTACAAACTGGAACACTAAGCTTGTTTATACAAGCTTAAATTTCCAGTTTTAAACATATTTTTTCATATGTTGTTCTACCAGCTAAATAGACCAGAATTATTAATTTAAAACTAGTTAAGACCAGCAGGAAAATAAATATGGCATTATAGACCGCACATATTTTATATGAGCGTGTATTATAATGTGTGTGTAGTATTGGTGCTTAAGTATGTGGATTAATGTGTGTGTGTGTGTGTGTGTGTGTGTGTGTGTGTGTGTGTGTGTGTGTGTGTGTGTGTGTGTGTGTGTGTGTGTGTGTGTGTGTGTGTGTGTGTGTGTGTGTGTGTGTGTGTGTGAGAGACATATGAGGACACAAATTTGTATAATAACATCAGTATGACATAGGTATTACAAGGAGAAGGTGATATATGAGGACATTTCCCCATGTTCCCATATTGCAAAAGGCTTGTAAATCATACAGAATTAGTTTTTTTGAGAAAGTGAAAATGCACAAAGTTTCCTGTAAGGGGTAGGTTTAGGTGTAGGGTTGGTGTATAGGGTGATTAAAAAATACTGTTTGTACAGTAAAAAACCATTACGCCAATGGAATGGAAGTTTGTGCTTGTGTCTATTTACAAAGTCTTAAATCACAGTTCTAAGCAGAATGCCAGAAATGTGGTAAGATGTTCCAAATGTGGGAATGCAAACACTCTCTATCATACACACACACACACACACACACACATCACACACACACACACACACACACACACACAGAGAGAGAGTGATTTAAATGTGAATGACAGACCCTGTAATCACTGTATGTGTCAAACAAGAAAGAGAGAAGGGAGAGAGTCAGAGAGAGAGAAAGAGAGAGTGTAATCTTGTTTTGTTTTGCATGCTTTCACTTAAAAATGTACAGAACAACTGAAAGAAAAAGTGAGTCACAAAGTCATTGTGTCACTCCACACAACAAAAGACCACCATCCCCCACACCCCTCTCTTCCCCTCCTCCTTTCTCTTCTCCCTCCATTTCTCCCTTCTTTCTTGTTTGTGACATTCGCCAATGAAAAGACAACAAAAGTAATTTCTTAATCTGTTGGTGCCAGTCATTGTGCGTGAGTGGAGGACCTGTCTGCATTCGATCTGCTTTCTAGTGAAAGCTTTTCAAAAACAACCCAGTGCAATTCCATTCAGCCTTAACACACTATTCAACCCAATTAAGCGTGATTCAACATCGCAGTGACGCACCAGAAAGCAGTGAGAAAAGTGGAGCTGCAATCCTACGTGTTTTTACAATGCGTAAAAAATGCATGCAATGCAGAAAATGTGGTCATTGTTGAAAGCATTCAAAAGACTATGATGAATAAATTGCATGTGATTAAAAAGATGGTCATGATTCCTGGTCAGTAAAGGTTTCTGTGTGGTTAATTCTCTAAAGCCATCACTGAATTCAATAATGAAATGCCTTGAACTGAAAATTGAGTGTTTAATCTTGTCATTTTACATTATTGACACACTATTTTCCTATTTTGATATTGTGCAGTGCTTTGTCACAATTTGTATTGTTAAAAGCACTATATAAATAAAGGTGACTTGACTTGACTTAAAGTAATATACGAACCACAAGAGAATGGGAACTTTTATGAAAATGATGTCAGCACTTGACCGTAGTGCTCTCCATGTTTCTTTCTACCGCTCTTTAAATAAATAAATAAAAACACTGTTTAATTAAACTATTCAATTAATTTAAATAAAAAATATATATTTCAATTCAAATAAATGAAATATAAGCAAAATATAAAAAGACAAAAATATGATTTTATGTCTTTTTGTGCCTGTTGTTACATCACCCGTTTTAAATACATAACATACTATGTTCTTTTTCTGTTTTCTCTCTCTGTCTGTGTATTCTCAGCTTCACGATTTCCAAGTCCTAGGCTCACAAATCGGCCCAGCAGAAAGCGACCCCTTCCCAGCTCCCCTTCCCTATCTGACCCCAGTTTTGACCTGCAGGCCATGATTCGCACCTCACCCAACTCTTTAGTCACTATTCTTAATAATTCCCGCTCCAGCTCATCCACCAGTGGATCCTATGGCCACCTCTCAGCTGGTACTATCAGGTATGTACTACAATGAATTAAGAATTTTTTTATTACTATTATTTTACAAAAAATGTATATACTTCTTTCTAACAGGCCTTAAGCCGGATTTTCCATTATTTTAATAAAAAATATATTTTTGTTAATATATCAAGGGAATTATTTATTTTTTGTCTTAAACAAGTCTTAATTTCTCACTTGATGGGTTTTAAAGTATAGTTTACCCCAAATTCTTAATTTATTTATCTTCATGTCATTCCAAACTTGGACAATGTTCTAGGTATGAAAATAAAGAGAGATGTGTGTAGTGGAATAGACAAGAGGCAAGAGAATGCTGGAGAGATTCTGAGAAAGCGATAGAGAGGAAAAGCAATCCATACTGTAAGTGGACACTCCAGCGCATCCTCCGAAGCGGAGTGATGAATGAACACTGGACGGCAAAATAAACGAAGGAACACAGAGAGCGCTATTAGTAGGAAGTGTCTGAACATATTTCTCCCCTCCTCCCTCACACTTTTCTGTCTGATATGCATCATCTGATTAATGTCCTCTCTATCAGCTGAGAAGAGCTTTACCCTAAGACTGCCGCCATGCAATTGCTCACTCTGGAAAGGAGGAGAGGAAGGGGGAATGACGAATGAAAGGGTCATGGATAGGGGGACGGAGGTAGAAAGCAAAGTCTGAGGACAGTAACACAAGCTGTAATGGGAAAGAGAGAGAATATGTTGTGGATTAATTGAATACAACTGACCTATTCATTTTCTCTGAGGTGTAATTCATGAGCAGTTCAACCTGAGGGTGTTCGCTGATCATCCTGCCTTCTAATCACATGTTTATCTGATTCAAAGACTAAATAATTAATGTTTTTCAAATGATCCCACTTATATGGTGCACAGTCGATTTGGTCAGTTCAAAGCAGGAGTCCAGACAGACATTAAGTGGATATTAAAGAGTTTGTCACAACGTTAAGACTTATTTAAGGAGGCTATTCAAGATTCAGATACTCTTCAACAAAATGGATTGAAGCTTCATCAATTCTCCTTTAATTTAGCATATCTAAATTTGTCCCATTCACAAGACACTGCCATTTTGTGATTTACATACTACTCTATGCCAAAAAATAGTAAGCTTGATAGTAAGCTTATATTTCTTCTTGAAATAAGTACATCAACTGAGTTCTCATAGTGCTATCAATAAGTTTTTTTTTTTTTTTTGGCACGCTTCTTGAACTGCAAAATTGTACGCTACAAAATTGTACAGACAGACACTATTGTTTAAAAGTTTGGGGTCATATTTACATTTATTAAATAAAAAATACAGTAAAAATTGTAGTAATGTGAAATATTTAAAATAACTTATATTTGTATCTATTTAAAAAAAATATATATATATATACACTTGCTCTCTCTCTCTCTCTATATATATATATATATATATATATATATACTGTATATTTATATGATGGCAAAGCTGAATTTTCAGCAGTCATAACTCCAGTCTTCAGTGTCAGTGATCCTTCAGAAATCTTTCTAAAGTGCTGATATGCTGCTCAGGAAACTGTTTCTATTATTATCAGTGAGAGATTTCTGTGCACATTTTTCTTGATTCTTTGATAACTGGAACATTTAAAAGAACAGAATTTATTTGAAATGGAAATATTTTGTAACATAAAGGTTATTTTCAAAGAACAGAATTTATTTGATCAATGGCATTGCTAAATAAAGTTTTGTAACAAAAGGTCCAAAACAAAATCTTGACCCCAAACCTTTGAATGATTTTTGATCATTGAAATGCAGACTAAATAAAGTTTATTTCAAAATCAATTAACAAATTATCACAAAATGGAATTTATACTGACCCCAAACCTTTGAATGATGGTGTATGTGAAATGAGACATGCTTTCTGAAATTGTATTTCCTCAGATTAAAAAAAAATCACATTAACAAATTATCACAAAATGGAATTTATTTATTTATTTTAACATATGTTGTATTGTTTAAGACAATTATCAAAAGTGTAATGTCCCATAAGTACTATATCAGAACAAGTGATTGTTACAGATTTTGCAGCATGTCAGAAAATCAGAAGTTGTTACATTTGAACAGTTTTATAATTTCTATATCAAACTGAAGGATGGATCTAGAGCTATCGTCCCTGGCGATGTGTCACTCAGTTTGACGTCTGCCATTCAGCACTTATGAAACAATGTTACCTTATTTGGGTGGGGGTCTCAGAGAGAGAAAAGATGACAGTAATTGACCTCTTTCCTCCACTGAGAGTGATTAATCAGTGATTTTTTCCCCAAGCTAATCAGTCATATCTCATGTAAACATGTGGGGACAGAGGTGGCAGGCAAGGGTCCAGGCCTGATGAGTGATAAGACAGCTGCATCAGCCACGCAGCGTCCGGCTACATTGATTTCCTCTCTGCCTGTAATAGGACTAGTAGACGTATGAGCTCGTATGGAGTGGTCAGCATGCCCCACGATGAATGGAACCCCTTATGAATGTCTGTTATTGAGCATCAAGGTTTTATCATTAAAGGACTGTGGCATCTACTGAAGAGGAGGTGATATATAAAAGTTCAATACTGTGCTTAAATACAGCTTTTATGCCGATCAGGTGTTTCATAATTTTACATGAACTATTTTCGACTTTTTCCTTAAAAGGGTTTATGTTTGTTGTTGTTTTATTTATTAAGATTATCAGTTTAATACATGTTATGTGTAATTTTTGGACTGTAATAAAAATGGTTATTATTATTAAAATAACTGTGACAGTCTGTATTGTTAATATATTTTAATTATGTTGTTTTTGTTTTATTAAATATTTTTGCATTGTATACGCTACCTTTCAAAAGTCTGGGGTCAGTGAACCCTTTTTTTAGGAAAATAATACTTGAATTCAGTGAAGAGGCAATAAATTGATAAGAAGTGTCAGTAAAGACTTTTACATTGTTACAAAAATCTCTTTCAAATAAATCCTGTTCTTATTAACTTTCTCTTTATCAAAAATCCTGACATAACACACACAAAAATATGAAGCAACACAACTGATTTCAACTTTAGCAATGATAAAAAAAAATTTTTTCTTGAGCACCAACTCATAATAGAATGATTTCTGAAGGATCATGTGACACAAAGGCTGAAATAATGGCTGCTGAAAATTCAGTTTTGTAATCACAGAAATGTTACATTTTAAAATAGATTAAAATAGTTTTAAATTGTAATAATATTTAGCAGTATTGTTTTTACTGTATTTTTACAGTTTTTTTATCAAATAAATGCAGCCTTGGTGAGCATAAGAAACTTCTCTCATTAAAAACCTTATGGACCACAAACTTTTGAACAGCAGTGTATCATAAATAATATCAAATGATGAATCAATTAATATTAAATAATAAATATTATATAAATGAAGGAGTTTATAATTTACTACATGACCAAATTTTACTAATTTGTAGCATAAACTTAATTTATTAATTTAATTTTAAAATGAATTATTCTATTTATTTTGCCTTACAGCCCTGCACTTAGTTTTGCATATCCTCCAACACCTGTGGCACTGCAAATGCATCAGCAGCTGATCAGTCGGCAACCAGGCATCATAGGTTCTGCATTTGGACACAGTCCGCCCCTTGTGCACCCATCTCCTGCCTTTGCCACCCAGAGACCAGTTCCTGGCATTCCTCCCTCCAGCCTGCCACCTTGTTCCACAGCCTCAAATGACTCACAGGTCAGTTCTCATTTCTGTATGAATTATTTTATTGGTTATTAATAATAATAGTAGAGAAGATATGATGGAAACAAGTCAGTTTAACACAAGCTGCTCAGTTTTTGTGGAGCATGTGGTTCAAACCTTCACAAGTTAGAATACACAATACAAAGCAGGAAGAACTTAAAAAATTAAGGAGATTTTCATTTGTAAGTTTAAACAACACAAAGTATTTTTAAATAATTTAACATGATTGCTTTTGGGCGTTCTTGTATTAAACAGCAACATAAATCCTTTAGTTCACACAATGATTTTCCTCCTCAAGGCTTTAGCAATGATAAGAAATGTTTCTTGAGCACCAACTCATAATAGAATGATTTCTGAAGGATCATGTGACACAAAGACTGGAATAATGGCTGCTGAAAATTAAGTTTTGTAATCACAGAAATGTTACATTTTAAAATAGATTAAAATAGTTTTAAATTGTAATAATATTTAGCAGTAGTGTTTTTACTGTATTTTTACAGTTTTTATCAAATAAATGCAGCCTTGGTGAGCATAAGAAACATCTCTCATTAAAAAACTTATTGACCACAAACTTTTGAACAGCAGTGTATCATAAATAATATCAATAATGCTTTTGGGTGTTCTTGTATTAAACAGCAACATAAGTCGTTTAGTTCACACAATGATTTTCCTCCTCAAGGCTTAAATTTATTCAGCCCTTATCATCACAAGTGCTCGTGCTATTTATTATTGTGTGTGGTTCATGAAAACACATCACCAACACAACAGCATTTACAGGCCTCATGGGAGTTTTTCCCTTGTGTGCGCATAGTTTCTGTGTTGTGTCTCGAAGTGGAGACCCGGTGAGCTTGCCCAGAAGGCACCTTTGAGAAATAACACCCTGCTTGTTAGCAGCAAAAATCTTGCCACCTCCCCCATTAATCAGACTCAGATACATTCCCAAACCTTCTCTTTGAAGGATGAGCATAAAAGTGTTTTTCTTCTACAGTTTTTTTCACCTGATCATGCCTTGTCCATTTATACTCACCCGGTTCGCTGGATTAAAATCTGTAGAGTGCATCGTTATTTTGATCTGTCTTCGTATCGATTCCTGTTTTTTTTTGTGCTTCAGTAACAGTTAACTCTTAGTGTAATGGTGAATTAGTTTTCTCAAGATTTTTCTCAATGCCAGTCTGTCCTTTCAAGCCATTACAGCCTTGCTGCTCTTTCCTAGATCAGTGTCATCTATTTCCCCCCCTCTAACCCCAGAGACAGCACCAGCTTCTTTAATAGAATGGCATCATGGAACATTTGTCTCACCATGTAGTCAAAAAGGAACAATTAATAAAAAAGGAAAGAAGGTGGGAGCATTTCTTAAAATGACAGACAATATCAGATCATTGGGGTTTACTGGATCTCTATGCACTTTAAGATCTAAAGTTATATAAATGTGGTGTACAATATATTTCTAAGATTGTCTTTAAATTTATTATCATGCATACTTAGGCTTAAGGGAGATAGTTCAACCAAAAATTAACATGTTGTCAACATTTACTCACCCTCGTGTGATTCAAAACCTGTATGATTTTGCAGGGTTTGTTGTCCTCTGCGAATAATGAATAAATTAATTTTCTCTACTATACTCAAAACTCAATGCAAACAGATAATTTTCTGGATATGTATTGGGTACATCTATCAAATTTAATACACATTAGTACACACATTAATTAAAGAGTCACAAAACTGGCAATTAATATTTTAACGCACAAATGGTCACCAACCATTTATGTATTTTATGTGCTTTAAAAGCAAAAAAAAAAAAAAAATAGCAAAGTTAAATGATTTGCTAGAGGAATCTGGCAGATTGAACCTTCCTTTAGAGCCAAGGAATCTTGCTCTCTCATCCAAGGAATGTTACTTTTTTTCTCTTCCACCGAGTGCTTTTTTCTTTACTCGTAAGGGACTTTCAGTCGCAAGGGACTTCCATTGGCAGAGAGAGAGAGAGAGAGGGGCAGTGAATGAGTGGATAGAGTCAGAGGAGGGGTTATTGCTGTTTAGGGAAGAATTGTGAATAATATCTGTGGCATTTTTTTATAATGTCAGCGAATATTGTCAATGAATAATGTTTTATTGGTGTTATTTTTTTTTCTGAAGTAGATTTGTAATATATGCATATTATTACACTACCAAAATAAATGTATTTTTTAGGACTGGTACCATGTTAATATAATGCATGTACCATTACAGTACCGTGTTATACTCTAAAGTACAGTGGTGATATCACTATTAAATTATACTTACTATTTTAAATATCATGTTTTGGACATACCAATTATATTATACCAATTAATATAGTGATTTTTAGTCATGTACCATATAGTAGTACCTTACTATAGTAGTACTGAATGTGCACTTTTAGTCACTTTTAGTCAAATCTCAGAAGTAAATTTTAGTATACTACAGATAATATAATATTAATGAAATAAAAGGCCACTTAAGTGTAAAATTCCACTTTGATGATCATATCTATGTCTCTTAACAGCCTCAATAAAGTGTATATTATGTACACTTTTAAAAAGTAGACATTGTCAGCTTGTCAGTACATTCAGTAGTACACTTTATATTTATATTTATAGTAGTACACCATATTAAAAAAATAGTAGAAGTAGTTATTTTATCCTTTTTTCCAAACTTTTATCGAAAGCGACTTACTATATTCAGGCTATAAATTAGTTTTTTTCAGTATGTCAGTTATGAAACTGAAGAAACATTAGTTTTGTCAGTTATGAAATTACATATAAACAATTTCCACCCTAATAAGTACCTATGTTTTTGATGATGATTATTATTATGTGGTCATATTTTATTTGTGTTTCTAAAATATTTGCTTCTAGAGTAAACCCACCAGTGAGTCGGCTGTGAGTAGCACAGGGGACCCCATGCACCACAAACGCTCCAAACTCAAACCAGATGAGGAGCCGCCCAGTCCCAGAGCCATTAGCGTGCAGGTACGCACATGTGCACACACACACACATGCACACACATATATATATATATATATATATATATATACAGTGCTCAGCGTAAATGAGTACACCCCCTTTGAAAAGTAACATTTTAAACAATATCTCAATGAACACAAAAACATTTTCCAAAATGTTGACAAGACTAAGTTTTATATAACATCTGTTTAACTTATAACATGAAAGTAAGGTTAATAATATAACTTAGATTACACATTTTTCAGTTTTACTCAAATTAGGGTGATGCAAAAATGAGTACACCCCACAACAAAAACTACTAAATCTAGTACTTTGTATGGCCTCCATGATTTTTAATGACAGCACCAAGTCTTCTAGGCATGGAATGAACAAGTTGGCGACATTTTGCCTGATCTATCTTTTTCCATTCTTCAAGAATGACCTCTTTTAGAGATTGGATGCTGGATGGAGAGTGATGCTCAAATTGTCTCTTCAGAATTCCCCATAGGTGTTCGATTGGGTTCAGATCAGGAGACATACTTGGCCACTGAATCACTTTCACCCTGTTCTTCTTCAGAAATCCAACAGTGGCCTTAGATGTGTGTTTAGGATCATTGTCATGTTGGAAAAGTGCATGACGACCAAGGGCACGGAGTGATGGTAGCATCTTCTCTTTCAGTATAGAGCAGTACATTTGTGAATTCATGATGCCATCAATGAAATGCAGCTCCCCGACACCAGCAGCACTCATGCAGCCCCACATAAGGACACTGCCACCACCATGTTTCACTGTAGGCACCATGCATTTTTCTTTGTATTCCTCACCTTTGCGACGCCATACAGTTTTGAAGCCATCAGTTCCAAAAACATTTATCTTGGTCTCATCACTCCAGAGTATAGAGTCCCAGTAGTCTTCATCTTTGTCAGCATGGGCCCTGGCAAACTCTAGGCGGGCATTTTTGTGCCTGGGCTTTAGGAGAGGCTTCTTTCGTGGACGGCACCCATGCATGCCATTCCTCTGCAATGTACGCCGTATTGTGTCATGGGAAATAGTCACCCCAGTTTGGCTTTCTACTTCTTTAGATAACTGCAGTGAACTTGCATGTCGATTTTCTTCAACCCTTCTCATCAGAAGACGCTCCAGACGAGGTGTTAACTTCCGTGGACGACCTGGACGTCTCTGTGAGATGGTTGCAGTTCCATCTTTTATAAATGTTTGTACCACTTTTTCTACAGTATTCTGACTGATAAGTAAAGCTTTGCTGATCTTCTTGTAGCCTTCACCTTTCTTGTGTAAAGAAATGATTTTCTTTCTCAGGTCTTGTGACATTTCTCTTCCATGTGGTGCCATTGCTGACAGCATGAAATGGGAAGGGGTTTTCTTTAAGTAACACCCTTTTATAGTCAACTGTCACCTGTGTAATGAATAATTAGACTCACCTGTGGTTGAATTCTTGTTAAATTAGACATTTGTAGTCTAAAATTTAGCTTTGCTCCAGAGACTTTCAGTGGGGTGTACTCATTTTTTCATCACCCTAATTTGAGTAAAACTGAAAATGTTGTTCTCTAAGTTATAATATTAACCTTACTTTCATGTTATAAGTTAAACTGATGTTATATAAAACTTAGTCTTGTCAACATTTTGGAAAATGTTTTTGTGTTCATTGAGATATTGTTTAAAATGTTACTTTTCCAAGGGGGTATACTCATTTACGCTGAGCACTGTTTATATATATATATATATATATATATATATATATATATATATATATATATAACACACACAGATACTTGATAGACATATATGTGTATGGCTAAAAAGCACTCACACAACCTCAAGGAGACACTTACCACACACACACGCAGCAAGACCTTTGAGACCAATTGTGTGACGCACTGTAAAGCTATTTATTTTCGTGTTTGATTTGATTGCCTGTTGTGGCACTGCTTCAGATGCGATAAGCCCCATTGATCTCCACAGCTTCAGAAGGAAATAGTTTTTTCTTTTAATCAGATGCTTAACTGAATAGAAAAATGAAAGAAATGTTAGATGACACATTTTCTACAAAGCTCCATATAGCTGATGGTTGGATGACTGCTGGATGGCTTAAATGGACTTTATACTTGTATTGTTTTTCTTATTTATTTTTCTTCAAGCACTTATTTTTTATTATTTTAGAAGTTATCATTCATTCTCTCTCTCTCTCTCTCTCTCTCTCTCTCTCTCTCTCTCTCTCTCTCTCTCTCTCTTTTTTAAAATTAAAATTGTATAATTATTGTGTAATTTGTGAATTTAAAATAGTTTTGTTTGTTTGGTGTTTTTTTTTGAGGAAAATGTGTAAATGCTTTTATTTATCTAAAAGAAGAAGAAAAAAAAATAATAATAATAACAATGAAAAAATTTATTGAAATAGTTAAGAAAAACTGTTAATAAAGGAGTGTAAAAAAAACTATCTCTTCTCATTCTCTCTCTCTCTCTCTCTCTCTCTCTCTCTCTCTCTCTCTCTCTCTCTCTCTCTCTCTCTCTCTCTCTCTCTCTCTCTCTCTGTATCTCTGTCTCTCTTCAAACGGCCCAAACCCCTTGTATATCTTTTTTAATTTAGACTGGTGTTTTAGTAACCCATTAGTACAGGGACCAATTCTCACTATTAACTAGTCATTTATTAGCATGCCTATGTTTAGCATATTTAACATATTGGCTGTTTATTAATACTTATAAAGCATTAATTCTGCATGAACATATTCTATATCCCTAATCCTACCCAATACCTAAACTTAACAACTACCTTACTAACTATTAATGGTTTGTCAATGATGAGAACTGAACCTTAAAATAAAGTGTGATCTGTATTTTTAGTGATACTATTCAACAATTATTGTACTCTACAGATAGACAGGCAGATGTTGCAGCACACAAGACCTTCTCTCCAAATAGACCTCTGAATTCACAAATCCTAATTTCTATTTCCAAAGCTGTTAACACTTCTAGAACTTCTGAACAACTACCAATTCTGCATAATTTGTGGAACTTGCCAAGTAAAGTGTTTTTTCCAGGGCTCTGTTTTTTTCTTTAATAAAAAATAACATCGTTATTTTGTTAATTTGAATTGTGTTATTGATACAAATAAGGTATGAGGACTCGTCTGGCTGTCACATACTCAAAATAACATAATTTATCATCGTCTGCACTATTGAATAATTCACATTTACCAGGTGACACATACATTTTTTATCCTAGAATTAAATAATTTCCTTCATGCTGCTGTAACACACATTAATATAAGTTTGTATGACCCTTTGCACTATCAGCAATAAATTGTGATAAAGCGACTGAATGTATTTAATTGTAACAAAAGTTGTTTATTTGATGCAACAGAGTTCAGCTTTACACTAATGAACAGTGCTTTCTTCATTATAATATCAGGACAGTTGTACCACCCTGACATTTTTGACAATTATAATCATAAATCATTTAGAAATGCAATCGATCAGAAATTAAAACCATTCTCATTACAGAAGAGGTATATTCAAGTTATGCATGAATTAAATTTGTATTTTTGAATAAATAAATAATGACAAAAAATTGGGTCATGTTACTGACCCATATGCCCTCACTATTTGTGTTTGTGCAGGAGCAAATGGATGGAATGAGGCTGGTGAAAGAGGAGGGTGATAAAGAGGAGGGCAAGCAGGAGCCAGAGGTGGTGTATGAGACCAACTGCCACTGGGAAGGTTGTTGCAGGGAGTTTGACACCCAAGAGCAGCTTGTGCATGTGAGTGGATACCACATTTATGCTTAATCAATTCAGTCTCTTAATAGAGTCATTCATGATAAGGCTCTCAAATGGATGGAAAGAAACACATACACACAAAAACACCTTAAAATCCTACATTTGGCTTCAGACATCCCATTTGTTACAGCCACTCCCAAGCTTAACCAGAGGGTAAAACGACATTAAAGCCCACTTTCTGTGAAAATACACCACTGTCCCTTTTAACCATTTCTCTCTGGACAACACACACAGCCATTCTTTAACCACTCTTTTCTCCTATAATCCACACAAACACACACATTCAAAGAAACACACACCAACCCCAAAGGCATCTGATAGAAATATTCCCAGTTCTCCACGGCTGTCTTTTCCTACTCTGACATGGCAATCCATGGCAGCCGTGCTAACCCCTATCTATAATTGAAAGCCTCCAGTTGGAATGGCCTGCCTCACACATTTGAAGTCTTGTCCTCAAAGCTTAAAGATCTTGACAACATCTTGCCTGTGCCATTGAAAGAGTGATATAGGTACATTTTGCTATTTGTAACAATTATTTTTAGGTCTTAGGCAAAATCTTTAATTTAGTATTTGAGATGACAAACTACACAGACATTTATTATTATTTCCTTATATATTTTTTTTAAATTACACTTACCCTATATATATATATATATATGTGTGTGTGTGTGTGTGTGTGTGTGTGTGTGTGTGTGTGTGTGTGTGTGTGTGTGTGTGTGTGTGTGTGTGTGTGTGTGTGTGTGTGTGTGTGTGTGTGTGTGTGTGTGTGTGTGTGTGTGTGTGTGTGTGTGTGTGTGTGTGTGTGTGTGTGTGTGTGTGTGTGTGTGTGTGTGTGTGTGTGTGTGTGTGTGTGCCTCGTATTTCCTAGGTTATGTATAACATATAGTGTAATACCAGTAAATTTTGGCCTTGTGGGGACTTTATTTTTTCAAAAAAGAGAGAGAACCAAGGTACTGTAATGGTACATGCATTATATTAACATGGTACCAGTCCTAAAAAAAATATATTTCTTTTGGTAGTGTAATAATATGCATATATTACAATATCTCCATATTACAAAGCAATATAAGGCCACTTCCCATATTGCACAACCTCAATAAGATTTTTTGGAGGGGGAAATAAAAAAAGTAAGAATCCAAACGTTCTCATCAAATGTTTATCAAACTTTTATATAAATTTACTACATCAATGATGTTCTAGCAGTTTTAGTATTGTTAAATTATGTTAAAAAATATTATAGTGGCTCCGTGATTTTGTTTCTATGTCACTGTATTTAACATTTCCCTACATATCACAGTCTAATTCTAGGTTGGAATTTAGTTTTTTGTGATGCGGGTGTGCGTTTTCAGCTATGTGAAACATGCTCGCACCATGACGCATGTCTCTGGGCTCTTTTAACAGTACAGCTTTAGCGCTTACGATAAGATAAACATCAAATCTCTGCAACTTAGCACACTTATCTGCTCTACACAGTCAGCATAAACCAGCCGGGTGTCAATTTATGCTGATTTATTTAATATTTTTTTTACTTTTTCTTTCTTTATATTTTACTTATTCCTTTGTATTTTCAAACACTCTGGCCCTTATACCCCTACTATAGGTGCCTTGGTTCTCTCTCAGTCTTTCTCCTTGCCTCCTTCTCAGTAGGGGTACTCTAAAGTATAGGGGCTCTTTTTTGTTGCTCATGCGTGTGGGTTTGCTGCTAAAACCAGGCTGCTCAGTGGTGAATGAAATAGAGAGACATGAAATGTTTGTAATCCCCCTAAAAATAGTGATTTTTCCCTGTCCCACTTCTGAAGGATTGACCTTCTTCGACCGTATCCAACCATTAAAATCATACAACAGTATAAATGTTTTGACATTTTGACATTAGTTCTGTTGAACTGATATTCAATTTGTTGTTGTAAAATACTATTTTTAACTCATTTGAGAGAACTCATTTGTGTCATATTTAGCACTATACCCTCCCTCCAGAGTCCATTTGCTGTTTGGCAAGAGTTCATTTCAGATCCTCTCTCCCTCCACCCTAATGATGGTTCTGTCTGATGGTGGCGCTGTGGGGTGGTCTATGTCCTTGTGTGTGTATGGTAAGAATAGCACATTTAAGCTACTCTGTGCTCCTCCCTGTGCTGGGGGAGATAAACTAGGGCTGAGTTGGAAGGCGGACTCCTATCTGGCTGCTAGCAAGGACCCTTTAATTGGCAAAATGTAGATTTTTTTTGATCAGGCAGAGGATTAGACACCTTATCTGTCTGGAGTATCTTACACAGAGATGAAAAGGCTGCGCTTAATTACACATGCCAATTGACTCCCCCCACGCACATTACTATTGTTACTCTCTCATACTTGCTCTCCCTCTTGCTCTCCATCTTTTTATGCCTCTTGTCAGCTTTACTCACTTTTTTCATTGCTCTTTAGCAACTGACATGAGAAAAGATAGCATGATTTATTAGTGTGTGTTTGGTAATGCTAAACGCTGTTACAGATCCCGGAGCTTTGTGAAATTGGCGTGAAAACAGGCACTTCTCATGTATGGCTGCATTTTAATGGTGCGGGCCACGGCCTAGAAAAACTAGCCAGATAAGAAGACAGTACAGAAGAATTAAGAGAACTGCAATTTAGGGCAGTCATGCATGTGTGCTCTATGATAAAAAGAGGTAATCTGAAAATATTCTACTTCATACACTCATACACATTTTGCTAAACAGTAAGGTAAGAAAACAAAATGTATATCTGGAGTTATGCCCCTATGTGTATGTGTTTGTATACAACAAACAAATAAAAGTAAGCATCTTGTTCCTTCCTACGAATCTGGGAGTCCCAGCGGTTGCTGTCGTCCTGTATCGTGGCAGGCCGAAGATGAATAGATCTCTCCTCGGAGCTGCGAGCGTAGCATCAGCCACATGTTAGTCTATTTCCCTCGGCCGCAGCCACACTTGCTTACAACAATGCCATCATCTGCTCAATAACCATTGCCATTACATCAGGCCATCAGGGCATTAGTGTCACCCCCTCCCAACACTTCCCTCTCTTCCTTTTCCATCCTTTTATCAGCATGGCCAGGTCATGCATCACGCACGACAGCATTAAGCTCATTTGTACAAGTGAGTGTACCAGCATTCAGGGATGTGTTGCAATCTCTCTCTTCAGCTATTTCTCCGCATTATCGAGCGACAGAGTAGGCAGATGGATCACATGCCACAGGGAATCCCTCTTGGAGTGAGGTATAAAAGGGAGGATAAAAGAGTAGTTTTAAATCGAGTGTTGACAAATACACATTAATCCAATGGGATGTACTCAAGTTTGGAGGTTTTATTTACTATTCCTAGACATGTTTAAAATATGTGATTTCCCCCCAAAAAATTGAAAACGTCATATGCCTTTTAAAAGATCCTGTGCCACCATTAGGCATTTTAGCTTATTGAATAATGTATGTACATAAAAAAGAAAAAAATGTAATGCCAAGATTTCCGGTGTGCTTTTAGGGGTGGGAATCATGTCATTCTTGTTTAAGGAAATGATTCACTAATAACAGAACCTTCATGCCGTTTTTCAAAACTCTAGACACATAATTCACAACTGAAGATCAAAATGCACTTTTTTCAAAACACTTTTTTCCAAATGCTTGGATACAATACACATAAACCAAATATATTTTGTTCATTGAACTAAAATCACAGGTTCCAAATAACACAACTTAATATCAAAGTATTACTATTTCAAAACTCGCACATTACATCTGAATTGAGTGTCTATTAATTTCATTATAATGATCCAACTATTAATTGATACAACTGCTCAAAATGCTATGTAACGGTTGCATTACTCTTGAAGCATAATTTTATGTAAGATTTTGAACAACATTAAGAAAGTGAAGCAACTGAGGACTGAGTATGTTCAGGTATGATGAGTTTCAAGATGCCTGTTGTTGGGAGAGAGAAAAAATCCCCCAAATTCTATATGATTATTATCAGTATTTGTTTTTCCTACAGTAAATGTATTTTTAGAGGGTGATACAGCTGAAAGCTAATGAAAATCATTCATATTTTTGGATGAGGCAGGCCAAGAGATGGAGGAGAGTTTGAGAGCCCAGCGGTTGAGAGAGACCCAGGACGATGTTCTCTGTGGGGATTTCTCTGAAATTAATTTTCCATTATGATGTGGATGAGAACCTGTGGCCAAACTCACAAGACAGGGTTGATAAAAACATAGAATTGCAGTGAGGGACACTGCATTTGACATTTTACTGTAGGCCTACTGTAGTTTTATCTTTTTTTTCTTATCTAAAGTATTTTTTTATTGATTATTTGATTCTAATTGATTATTTCATCAATAATTTTCAGTTTCCAGTGTCTGTACTTTTCTCTCTAGTCTATTACAATAATGTATAGAACCATAATAATAATAATGGGTAGAACTATAATGAAAGCTGCATCATGTGTTTTGAACAAATATATTTAATGATTGTACTAACAACTAAACAGTGAAACTATGGGTATATTGTGTGTGGGTGATCTAAAGTAATGTTCCTATGATATTTCATAATAAATTTGTATTTTGAACCAATGCTTTTGTAAATGCAAGGCTTCTTTAAAGAAATGAACGCATTACGCAAAGTTTTGAACATAGGACAGCCTGTGTTACAAATAAAGACTGTTTTGAGTTTTGTGTCAAGAGTTTTGAAAAATGACATGAAGGTTCTGTTATTAGTGCAAAAATGATTGTAAAAAACTGTAGTAGCGCAAACCCCAAAGTATAATTCATATTCATATTTACGTATGCGAGGGTATGCATACAGTGCACATGCTGTAAATTTCATCATCAGTATGTGTGTACTGCAAACATACTGCCCGTTATTTTAAAACCATGCATACTCTGTACATTTAGCTCACACAAGCATTTGTCCACATGCTAGCAACACTGGCCCGGCCTGTTGTTTCACAGTTTCACAAAAAGAAACAACAACAAACTATTTGGGAAGGTAACAATGAACATCCCCGTTGATGAGTGCTTGTGTGACGGGGTTGAAACTCATTACAATCTCATTGAAATGGGTAAAAATAAATATTTTTTTGGTCATAACTTCTGGTTAGAAATAGTACAGACATTGGACAGAAATTAAACACTGTAGTGCACATGTTGACTGCCTGTGTTCACGCACACTATTGAGTGGAGTATAAAGGCTATGCCTTTGGCTGTTCACATATGCTAAGCATTGTGTCAAAATTGAAATATACTTTGACCTTATAAAGTATTTATATACACCATTTTTTTATAGGTGAAAATAATTAGATGTTAAAACAAAAGTCTGTTGGACAATTGCTTTAGATTAAGGACATTCTCATGGTGATCATTTGCCGTAAAATCAACCCAGACAGCTGACTGAAGTTTGACTCTTTGCCTAAAAGGGAAGGTTTGAATGACAGTTCGACTTCGACTTCTAGTGATGTAAAAGTGCAAAAAATAGAGTGTGCCCATACACACTCACTCGTGTACACACAAATGTGCATGTTCCTGACCCAAACTCTGTGAAAGTTTGGCTGCAACTGCAGCAAGGTGACAGGGAGGACTGTGATGCAGGCCGCCTTTGTGTCATGAAGAGGAATAGAGGATGAGCTCTGCTCTCTGTCTCTGCTGCCACCTCTCACTTTTTTTTAGAAGCTGATTTACTCTTCCTTTTCTTGGCCTTCCTGCTGTCACTCTGGTCTGTCCACTCTTCTGCTCTGTATGTGAGGGAAGTCAACTCCCTGACTGTCTTTATTTTTTCTGTTTTGTCTTTATCTTTTGGCTTGTCTGTCTGTCTTTCTCTTGTATTTTCTTCCCTGTCTTCCATCCAATATTTTCTGTCTCTTGCGGAGATGCTCCATTGCTTTGGAATTCATTAATCCCGCTCACTTATGTTCAGGATATTGTTCCTGTCCTTTTGAAATCAAATGGCTTCAGGACAGGAAAAGCACTCATAAGTGCTGCACACTGTTGTCTTTGTGTGGATGCCAGATGTTGACCTCATCTGCTCAGTTTGCATGAAAATGTGTGTTTTTCTTTGAACCTGTTCAACTCTTCACAAATCCTTCACTGCGTGTGTGTGTGTGTGTGTTTGTGTGTGTGTGTGTGTGTGTGTGTGTGTGTGTGTGTGTGTGTGTGTGTGTGTGTGTGTGTGTGTGTGTGTGTGTGTGTGTGTGTGTGTGTGTGTGTGTGTGTGTGTGTGTGTGTGTGTGTGTGTGTGTGTGTGTGTGTGTGTGTGTGTGTGTGTGTGTGTGTGTGTGTGTGTGTGTGTGTGTGTGTGTGTGTGTCAAGTTCAAGTTCAATTTTATTTATATAGCACATTTAAAAACAACCATGGTTGACCAAAGTGCTTCACAATGTCCGGATAAGCTCCCACACAAACAAAATGAATACAGTAAAACGTCACAATGTCTCAACTCAACTCAAAATAAAAGCCAAGGAATACAGGTGTGTCTTAAGAAATGACTTAAAAATTCCAACACTCTGAGCAGTTCTTATGTGTACAGGTAAACTATTCCACAAATTAGGTGCTACCACTGAAAAAGCTCGGTCACCTTTATTTTTTAATCTGGCTCTCGGAACATCCAGGAGTACCTGATTGGACGACCTCAGTGCTCTAACAGGAGTGTGGACATGTAAAAGCTCTGATAAATAGGCAGGTGCCAACCCATGTAAAATCTTAAAAACAATCAATAAAATCTTAAACTCAATCCTGAAGCGGACAGGAAGCCAGTGTAGTGAAGCTAAGACTGGGGTAATGTGCTCATACTTTTTTGTCCCAGTTAAGAGCCGAGCTGCTGCATTCTGGACTAACTGTAAGCGTTGAAGAGATGACTGATCCAAACCAACATACAACGAGTTACAATAGTCCAGTCTAGATGTTATAAAAGCATGTATTACACTTTCAAACTCCTTACGCGGCAGGTAGGGCTTGACTTTAGCCAACAGTCTCAGTTGGAAAAAACTGGCCTTTACAACAGAACTAATCTGTTTGTGTGTGTGTGTGTGTGTGTGTGTGTGTGTGTGTGTGTGTGTGTGTGTGTGTGTGTGTGTGTGTGTGTGTGTGTGTGTGTGTGTGTGTGTGTGTGTGTGTGTGTGTGTGTGTGTGTGTGTGTGTGTGTGTGTGTGTGTGTGTGTGTGTGTGTGTGTGTGTGTGTGAGTGTGTGTGTGTGAGTGAGAGAGAGAGAGAGAGAGAGAGAGAGAGAGAGAGAGAGAGAGAGAGAGAGAGAGAGAGAGAGAGAGAGAGAGAGAGAGGGACAGCCAGACAAAAAAAAATGTTAAACAGAGAAAATGAGAAGGACCTAAGCAGTGGCAGCATGTTGAGAGAAAGATAGAAGAAATGCAACAGGGAACTGATGGCTTGAAGGAAAGAAAAATGGCAAATGAAAGAGAAAGAGAGGAAGTATTGGGGTTTGGTTAAGCCAGAGGTGACAGTATCAACAGGAGGGTTGAATTAAGGTGCTAGGCTGCAGTTGGAAAGCTCTGGCATTAGAAATGCTTTCACTAAACTTTTGATATCTTTCACCCCAAATGCATCCCCCACTGCTGCTCCACCCCTCCCGATGCCTTAGATTGAAAGTTGCCATGGTAGCACAACTGTCAGCACTTGTCATGGCAAGGCTATAGGTCTATAGTGATGGGAAGTGACAGGGTTTTATTTGAAATCCTGTTTAAATCGGACACTGAGACTCACGAACCATGCACACTCACAGCAGACTGAGCATACTGAGCAGATGAGAGAGGGGGGGTGGTAAGAGAAGAAAAGGAAATTGAAAAATGAGAAAGAATAACAGTGTGAGGAGAAGCAAGGGTTTGTAAAAACAATTAAAAGAATGAAAGGATCATACAAATGTCTGAATGGCTTCACGTGAAACTAACCAGAAAAAAAAATAGTTTTAACAATTACTTTTCACAAACATTCAAACACAAACACTCAATTATATAAATGTTTTCCAATAAAATAAAAGTAATTGAAAGTAAGTATTCAGAACTAAATTATTATAAATCCCATGAAGGCCATTTCCGCCACATACACTATTTAAAAGGATCATGATCTGGTAAATCACGATGACATAAAAAGTCAAAACTATGACATACTAATTGACATACTATTATGACATACTTTTGTCATAATTAGCCTTGTATTTTACAATTGTGACTCTTTATGTTATAATTATGATTTAGTATGTCATAATTTTGACTTTATTTCATAATTTTGACATCACTATTTCGGACATTTACGTTATTTTCATTATTTTTTTTTTATATAAAATGTTTCAGAAAATGTGGCAGAAATGTGTTTTTATATATACAAACTGCATGTAAAGCATGACGAAAGACACACTGAAGATAAAGACAGGCTCATGTAAGATGTCTGAGTAGTTTTTTATTCTTTATTTTAAACAGGCGTTTCAATGTTGAGATTGTTATGTAAATTCGCTTAAAGTAGGGTGCAAACTACGGGGGAGCTAGGTGGAGCTCGGCTCCCCTTAATAAGACATGGGCTCCCCTGAAAACGTGATTTGTGAAATTTTGGGGGGTCTCAAAAAATATTGACAATGTGTTAAAATTGCAAAAAAATCATTAATTCATGCATGACGGCGATTTAAACCTAATTCACTTCAATAAAGATAACTATACATGCTATTCTTGTCATGAGCATCATCAAGGTGTGGGGACGCTGCGGTGCAAATTCCACTCATGTTTAGTACATGTTAACTCAAAGATTCGTAGAAAAAAAAGGCTGTTGATCTGTGCGCGAAGTCCTTGAAATCCATTCTGCAGTTAGCATCATGTACCCACCATGGCAAAAAAGAACACAAAGCAGTTTAATTAATTTAGTTTTTTTACAAAGAAATTGTGTAGTGATGATGTTAATAGCACGACCGATTCACCGACTCCCAGGCCTCTGTGGTGGATTCTGTGATAATTTAAGGCATGTTATTCGCAATTATGTGTTGTGGCTGGGTTGTTATGTAGGTCTGCGTGTCTCTCGATTAGGCCTAATTGAACGGATGAATTATGGTATTCTTCTGTAGCCTGACGAGTAATTTTAATCGTTGTCCATGTGAACTAAAAGACAGCCTGATGCTTGGTTTATAGACTATTTTTGGGTGGCTGTTTTTTGTTTCACCTATCAATTTGTGTCGATAACGTATAATAGGATAAATCCTGTATAGAGATTTATCCTATATAGTGCTTGCATAAAGCAAGTAGTGCATACACTTGTAGCTGTTATGTATATTTGTAAGTCAGTAGTAAGTCCATCGCAAGCGCACGAACACCCCCCTCCCCCCATTATATAAAAAAGTGGGCTCCCTAAAATCCACGGTATAACGTAGTTCGAACACTGCCTTAAAGACTGTTGCTACTCACCAGTAGACAAGACACTTTAACCTTAGACATCCTCCTTAGTGTAAACTCTATTTTAATAATGTTGAATCTGTTCCATACGTTAAAATATAACATAGATATGATTAATGTGTTAAAGTGTGCGGTGGTTAAGCAGTTAATGAGCAGTTGTTTAAGACTACATTTTGTGATCATGTTGCCCTCTTGTGGCACGATAATGTAATTGCATATTTCACCTTCAAAATAGATGGGTTAGTAGATGCAGACTCATATTTAGAAATGTACAACTTTTTGTTAATGTAGATGGAAGCAAAATATTTTAATCAGAGCATACCATAGAATTATAAATGTCTTTAACATGAACTTTGACCTTCTCTTCCTCTCACAGCACATAAATAATGATCACATCCATGGAGAAAAAAAGGAGTTTGTGTGTCGCTGGGAGGAATGTTCAAGAGAGCAGAAACCCTTTAAGGCCCAGTACATGTTGGTAGTGCACATGCGCAGACATACAGGAGAGAAGCCTCATAAATGCACGGTGAGAATTATATTAAATACAATTAATATTTTTTTGTTTTCAGATACTCATTTTAGTATGTAGGTCAACTTTTGATGTGGGCTTACCTGAGAAGCTACCAGCTTAAACAAGCTTGGTCTGTCTAGAACAAATCAATGTAACTGTGTGTCCTTTTCTCTCTCAGTTTGAAGGCTGTTCAAAGGCCTACTCCAGACTGGAGAACCTGAAGACACATTTGCGTTCACACACAGGAGAGAAACCCTATGTGTGTGAACATGAAGGCTGTAACAAAGCATTTTCCAATGCGTCAGACCGAGCCAAACACCAAAATCGCACACACTCTAATGAGGTAATTCACACACATGAACATACCAAGTATTAACAAGGTATTTCACTTCTAACTCTCTCAGGTTTGGACACAAAGTTATTATAGTCAACATGAAATCAATTATTTGACATTATTGCAACAGAAAAAAAATAACAGTGCCTTTAGTAAAGTACATTTTTCATCCAAAATGTGATGACTTGCTCCTACTCTAGAACATTGCATTTTGGCTGACATCACCAAGGTTTTTTGATTTCAGCCCTTTCAACTTCAAATTACATCATCCTGATTTTATTGTTGAATATTATTTTCACAAAAAATACATAAAATGTTTGAAATGGGTTGCAATAACCAATTATGTCGACTTTAAGTTTTTTAGAGTTAGCAGACATTTATTTATATAACATGACAATGCTCCCTATCTCTTTATTTATCTCAGAAACCCTATGTTTGTAAAATCCCTGGTTGCACTAAACGATACACTGATCCCAGCTCTTTACGGAAACATGTTAAGACTGTACATGGTCCTGAAGCACATGTCACCAAGAAACAGCGTGGGGATACTTACCCGCGTCCCCCACCTCAGCCCCGAGAACCTGAAGGTAATGGACAAGGTCAATCACCTGGACAACTGCCTCTCAGAACGATCACTGACCAGAGGGAGTATAACCATTCTACCTCGAAACAGGACGAATGTCTACAAGTCAAGTCAATCAAAACAGAGAAGCCCATGGTAAGTGTCCTTCCATGTTAAAAAAAATGTTAGTGTGCTATGGTAAAGTTTCAACTCCATAAATAACTAACCTTTTAAAAAAACTAAAATGTTATGTCTTTTGTCTTTCTACTGTTTCTAACTAATCTTAAAAAACTGTCCTTTTATGTATTTTGTCTTACTAATGTTTACCCTTCCTTACCTGGTTTCATAACTGCTCAGCTAAAACTTGCTTATAGCCAGCTACCTCTTCCTGAATTTATAACTGAATCTTTTTTGTCCACTACTACATGCATTACTTTTCCTCTCTTACTAAGGACAGTGGGTGATCAGGTGAGAATGGTGATATCATTATAGGTCTGATCTTTTCCTTTTTCACTGCTCATTCTTTCCATTCAATTGTGGGCTATCTGGAACAATTATTCAGTCAGTGGTCAACAGCATCATGTCATCTCTTACATTATTATTTGTAATGTTTTTTTTTCTGTTGCATGGTGCATACTTTGTTGTCACAATATTCTTGCCTTTGGTCACATGAGTATTGTATCAGCTTGCATGATAAAGCTACATCTAGTAACTGTACAGTCATGGCCCAAAATATCGGCACCCTTGGTAAATATGATCAAAGAAGGCTGTGAAAATTAATCTGCAATTAATCTGTATTGTTAATCCTTTTGATCTTTTATTTAAAAATAAAAATATGTTATTAAAAAAATGTTAAACCCCTTTCAATGGATAATAATAATTTAAAATGGGGTGAAATATAATTATGAAATAAATGTTTTTTCTTTAATACACATTGGCCACAATTAATAGCACCCTTTTATTCAATACTTTTTGAAACCTCCATTTGCCAGTTTAACAGCTCTAAATTTTCTCCTATAATGCCTGATGAGGTTAGAGAACACCCGACTAGAGATCAGATACCATTCCTTCATCCAGAATAATTCCAGACCCTTTAGATTCCCAGCTCCATGTTGGTGCTTCTTCTCTTCAGTTCACCCCACTAATTTTCTACAGGGATCAGGTCAGAGGACCGGAATTGCCATAACAGAAGCTTGGTTTTGTGGTCAGTGACCCATTTTTGTGTTGTTTTTGAGGTTTGTGTTTGGATTATTGTACTGTTGGTAGATCCAAACTTGGCCCATTATAAAATTTCTAACAGTCTAACATTTCTATTTCACAGTCAGTCACTTGTTGATTTTCTTATCTGTTGGTATTTGATAGAATCCATGTGTCTAAATAAGATGTCCAGGACCTCCAGCAGAAATATAGGCCCACAACATAAAAAATACAGCAGTATTAGGGCTGTGAATCTTTGGGTAGACAGCGAATTGATTCGATTCACAATTCATAGGTTTTCGATTCGATTCAAGGAAGATTTTTGCAAATTCAGAACAATTCAATTCGATTCAATTCACAATCAAATTTGATTCGATTCGATTAATAATTTGATTCTGCATTCTTTAAGTGCATTCACAGGATTATTTAAAAGCTTCCCCTAAATTCTTTAAATGCTTAGTCAGAGGGCAAATTACACAGCAGCCTTTATGGTTACCATAGGTTAGAGAAAAAAAATACTTTTGTCCATTGTTAGATGCTATTTTAATGATACTATGGCATGACATGGCATATGTAGTCGTGGCTGTAGGGGCAGTCGTGGCCTAATGGTTAGAGAGTCGGGCTTGTAACCTAAAGTTTGCAGGTTCGAGTCTCGGGCCGGCAGGAATTGAATTCAATACCACGACTGAAGTGCCCTTGAGCAAGGCACCGAACCCCCAACTGCTCCCCGGGCGCCGCAATGTTGGCTGCCCACTGCTCCACTTGGATGGGTTAAATGCAGAGATCACATTTCACTCCTCATTATACTCTGTATAATTGTGTATGTGACAAATAAAAAATGTATGTAAACCAAGATTTTAAAAAGAGCTTTAAAAGTATTATGTATAGGCTAACATTGTCACACCAGGGGCACAGCCATCATTTCAGAAGTGACAGAAATGTCAAATACAATAATTTTTTTTTTTTTTTTTCTTACTTTGAATTTGCTATTAGAAATCAAATACACTGCTGGACAATAATCAATCATTTCTAATCAATAATGAACCCTAACCCTATTTAACCCTATTTAAATGTTATGATTGTGTTATAGCCTATACTACAAACAATTATGTCAATTTTCTGCACTGAATAAGGTAGAAATTTTACTTTATAGCATCTGTATAAATAAATGATATGTCAATTAGAACTGCATCATTCATAAATTGTATTTATTTCTTGTGTTTATTGTCTTAATAATGAAGTCAGAATGAACCGAATTAATTCAAGATCATTTTTTTTTGTATAGCGCTTTTTACGATACAATCGTTGCAAAGCAACTTCACAGGAAATTAAGTTTCTAAAATATATTTATATTGTAGAAACTCAATATAAGTAACTTATGGCAAAATGTTAATCCCGTGGCAGAAACAGATAAACAAATAAAGACAATTAGCGTAGCAGTTGTTCCATCCAGGAACAACCCTGAATGAAATTCAACCCAAGCTAAAGCATAATAATGTGCGTTTGATCAGATATACTGGCAGTACAAGATTGTGAGATGCATTATATGAATGCTTGGCTAAATAGATGTGTCTTTAATCTAGATTTAAATAGAGAGAGTGTGTCTGAACCCCGAACGTTATCAGGAAGGCTATTCCAGAGTTTGGGAGCCAAATATGAAAAAGTTCTACCTCCTTTAGTGGACTTTGCTATCCTAGGTACTACCAAGAGTCCAGAGTTTTGCGACCTTAGGGAGCGGGTTGGATTGTAGCGTGATAGAAGATTAGTTTGGTAGGCAGGAGCTAACTCATGTAGGGCCTTATAGGCAAGTAATAATATTTTGTAACTGATACGGAACTTAATAGGTAGCCAGTGCAGAGACTGTAAAATTGGAGTAATATGATCATATTTTCTTGACCTGGTAAGGTGTCGAAGTATCGATTACTGTCCGAAATCAATGATACACGATTTAAAAATACAAAAATAAATTCATAATTTCATTCTGCTTTTTATTCATCGCAACTGCAGATATAGCCTGGCATGTTCTTTGAGCGAGATCACTTCTCTTTCAGAGCGAAAACATCTTTATCTAATTTTCATAAAATAAAATGCTATATTATTAAACTTTTCCTCTCCATCGGCGAATGATGATTCTGAAAGAAAAGGTGCCTATGTCTGTTTGCTATGGCAACAAACGCTACTTTCATGCATCTGATTATTAGATACTCCTCGCGCTTTTATTTCAAGGTTGTTGTTAATGCTGTGGTTATTTTAACAGTTTCCTTCATACATTCGGTTCAACGGCATTGTTAAAACACATGTATCATGCAATGGAACTGTGTGTATGCTTTAGAGTTAGACACTTAAATTTTTTTCTCCGTCCATGCAATAAATGCGAAGCCTTCGACTGCTCAGGTAATGTCATCGGTATCATCGGAAAAACTACAGAAAAGTAAAACCACTTCACCATAGCATTACTGGCCACGAGTACTAAGAGATCACACATCAGCTGCTGATACAAAATGTATCAGTGAGACGAGCGCAATGCTGTGACAGGCGGTTAAAAGGGGAGCGCGTGCAAGAGAAATGTGAGCCACGAACACTGTTCAAGGTCTCCATTCATTCGTGCTTGTAGTTATTTAATATGTATATATTTTGAAAGCATTGAATCGCTATAGAAATCGCGATTCATTCGATTCTTAGCATTTTAAATCGATTACTGTCCGAAATCAACGATACACTATTCAAAAATACATGTTTCAAGATCGATGCATATGCATCGTCAGGGTTTGTAATCGATGCATCGAGAAAACGAGTGAATCGTTACACCCCTAAGCAGTATATTTAATTGTACACATGGGGTACTTTTTATCCCTGTGTTCACCAAACCCATCTTTAGTGTTTGCTGCTAAAAATATATTTTTTTTTTCATCTGACCATAGAAGCCAGTCCGATTTGAAGTTCCAGTCGTGTCTGATAACTGAATATGCTGAATATATGAGTTTGTTTTTGGATGAACTAGGATCATTTTTATCAACATGTGGTGACGTAGGTGCTGTTTGCCAATTTTTTGTTTTTAGGTTTTCTGACCCGAGACTCAACTATTTTCTGCAATTCTCCAGTTGTTGTCCTTGGAGAGTTTTTAGCCACTCAAACTCTCCTTCTTGCCGTGCATTAGGACGATATAGACACATCCTCTTGCAGGCAGTTTCGTAACATTTTACGTTGATTGGAAATTCTTAATTATTGCCCTGATGGTGGAAATTGGAATTTTCACTGCTCTGGCTCTTTTTTTAAAGCCACTTCACTAATTTGTAAAGCTCAATTATCTTTTGCTGTACATCAGAAATATATTCTTTGTTTTTTTTCTCATTGTGATTGATGATTAAGGGATTAAGGCTATTTATATTTCTGTGAAACAGGAAGCCATGGCTGGATAATTTAATGTCCATAATCACCCTGTAGTGCTCAAAATTGTGAATATGAATTGGAATATACTTCAGAGATATTTTACTCATAATAATTTCTAGGGGTGCCAATAATTGTGTCCAACGTGTATTTGAGAAAAACATTTATTTCATAATGCTATTTCCCCCATTTTAAATTCTCATTATACTATGAAAGGTTGGATTTTTGTGAATTGTTTTAATGAAAGCTAAAAAGGATTAACAATGTAGATTTATTCTCATCCTTCTTTGATCATATTTACCAAGGCTGCCGATATTTTTGGCCATGACTGTATATGTATTTGACTCTGCAACTTGGTTTTAAATCAGTGAGCTGTGCCTGCACTTGTGGTTTCATTGTGTTCCGGTTCATTCTTTAGGTAAATGCTGAGAAAACGGCTCCCTGTAATCACAAAGAAAAATGCAAGCTTTCTTGCACACCTACTAACAAGACAGCTCATTCTTTAGCAGCCGTTATCCATTTGCAACATAGACATCAACCTAATTAGGACCCAACAACTCGAAAGGGTGATCATTGTCCATGTGGCCTGTTTTCTTAAAATGGGGCAAACAAGCTTACCTATACTTCCACTGTTGGTTATTTACTTCTGGTAAAACTGGTTTCTCACACTTCTGTGATTAACTTTAGCTTGTATTCTGTGTAAAAGCAGAGATGAACGTTATTCAAACAGTGTTTTTATGTGGAGAGCTAAATACATTTGGCATAAAAATGTGTTAAAAGTGTTATCGCTGACATTAACTACATATACCTTTAGAGATCCACTGTCCTGCAGAGTTTAGCTACAATCCTAATCAAACACCTGAACCAGATAATCAAGGTCTTCAAGATAGTTTTAAAATTACAGGTTTGGACAGTGGGTTTCCAGGAGCAGGGTTGCAGACCTCAGTTCTATTAGGTGTTATTACATGCCAGAATATGAGAAAATTAGAAACTTTTCTCCTCGTTGCATTCATCCATTTCACCTGTAAAAATGTGGCAGAATATCAGGATTGTTGTTGTTTTTTTGTGAAAAATTGAATAAAATGTGAAATATATGGTCTCTCTTCTCTTCCCCTCTTAGACGTCTCAGCCAAGCACTGGGGGTCAGTCTTCATGCAGCAGTGACCAGTCCACCAGCGGCCCCCATATCGGCCGTGGAGTCCAGCTTGCTGTGAACAGCATTGGGCTTGCGAGGGAGGAGGCAGTGATTGAGGACCAGGAAAATAAAGAGGAGGAGGAGGAAGGAGAGGGAGAAGAGGAGGATGCCCCCATTATGGACTCTACAGTATCTACTGCAACAACCACAGTGGCAACACTAGCTTTGCACACTCGTCGAAGTGTAGGACGGCCCCTACGCTGGATGGAGCATGTTAAGATGGAGAGGTTAAGGCAGGTGAATGGAGCTGTGCCTTGGCTAGGACATATGTCCCCAAAACCGCCCACTAAAGGCCAGGCCCTGCCTGCCCTCACAGGAAAGGGTAAGTCTGAGGGTGTACTTACACTAAGCAGTCTGAACCATACCCGAACACATTTGACCCCCAAATTCTAGTTCAATTAACTAGTGTTCCCTGGCCCACTTGAAGAGGTGAGCTCAGACACGGTTCATATAGTATAAGCGCTAAAAATACCAAGACACATGACATCAATTATGCAGCTGTTCAATTTAACAAACATCTCTTAACAAATCTATCAACACAGATTTTTAAACAACATATAACGCAAGTGAGAGGACCATGTGTCACCACACACCAAATAGCTCAAAACAATAAGCCACAGAGTTAACATTACTTATGTATTCTGTTATGCTTAGTGAGAGTGCTTTTGATCCTGTTTTCTCCAAAACAGTTGCATCATAAAGACGTGCTCAGGCCCGAAACATTGAAGTACAATAGGAATGCAGTAGAGTAGTGGGGAGGGTGTACAATCATGTTTGGGCATGGTACAATACACCTGTGCCTAGTGCAAGTACATCCTTACTTTCAGAGCTTTCTCAATATACTGATTTTTACATATGTAAAGGGTTAGGTCAGCCAAACATGAAAATTAAGTCATCATTTACCCACCCTGATGTTGTTTAAATGCCGTATAGCCTTCTTTTTCGGACCATAAAAGGAGAAATCAGGATAGATGTGAGAAAACGTCCCAGGTTACGTATGTAACCATGGTTCCCCAAGGGAACGAGACGCTGCGTCGAGACGCTATGGGGAACGCCATCAGCGATGTCCAGCTCTGAATCATATGTGTAATCAGTCAAAATTGACGGCCAGACGTCAGGTGCGGGTGACGTCATGACCAGGATGCTTAAAAGCACGTGATGTGCAGCCGGCGCCAGCTTCCAGGAATGAAGCATAGCTCTAGTAGGGATGCCAGAAGTATGGCCCTGTGACGCAGCGTCTCGTCTTGTGCTCGCACTGGACACATACAATTAAGCTTTTCCTGGTCGAGCTCCCTGAAGGGACAAAAAGCCTGGAGTACAACAGGCCGTGGTACCGAGGAGGGGACCTTAGGGACGTACCCCACACGAGGATACAAAAAAGCTTTCGCCAGACTGGGCGCAAAGTCTATAAAGGAAGGGGCCACCGAGAGGGCCTGCAGATCCCCAACTCTCTTCAGAGAAGATATGGCTAAGAGTAGCACCGTCTTCAAGGTAAGGAGTCTGATACCTCCTTGATGGGTTCAAACGGAGGTTTGCAGAGAGCCTCTAGCACCACAGCGAGATCCCAAGGAGGGACCCTGGACCGTACTCTAGGCCTGAGCCTCATCACACCGCGGAGAAAACATGTAATCAGGGGGTCTTTGCCCACTGACTGTCCACCCATAGGGGCGTGGTAGGACGCTATAGCTGCCACGTAAACCCTCAGGGTGGAGTGGGATAACCCTGCGGAGAACCGAGCCTGCAGAAACTCCAGTACTGTACCAACCGGGCAGTTAACTGGGTCGAGCTGGTGGTCTCCACACCAAGAAGTGAAGAGTCTCCACTTGAGGCCATACAGTTTCCTCGTTGAGGGAGCTCTAGATTGGAGAATGGTCTCAACAACCTCGGTTGAGAGACCTGAGGCTATGAGTTGCGCCCCCTCAGGGGCCACACCCACAGCTTCCATAACTCCGGGCGGGGGTGAAAGATCATACCCTCCGCTTGTGAGAGGAGATCCCTCCTGACTGGAATCTCCCATGGAGAGCCGTCGAGGAGAGAAATCAGGTCCGAGAACCATACTCGGCCCGGCCAGAACGGGGCTACTAGCAACAGCCGGACCCCGTCCCGGCGCACTCTCTCTAGAACTCCCGGGAGCAGAACGATCGGGGGAAAGGTGTACAGATGAAACCTCGGCCACGTCTGTACCATAGCATCCAGCCCCAGTAGAGCTGAATGAGTCAGAGAGTACCAGAGGGGACAGTGCGATGTCTGATGAGTCGCAAACAGATCCACCTGTGCCTGGCCAAAAACTCTCCAAATCTGCTTCACCACCTCGGGGTGAAGCCTCCATTCCCCGGGCCTCGGCCCCTGCCTCGACAGGATGTCTGCTCCTACATTGAGATGCCCAGGAATCTAGACTGCTCTCAGCGAGAGGAACTTGTCCTGGGACCACACAAGGATCTGGTGCGCCAGCTTGTATAAGGGGCACGAGCGCAGACCTCCCTGGTGGTTGATATAAGAAACCACAGCTGTGTTGTCGGTGCGTACTTGCACATTTTGATTTCTTAGGTCCTGAAGAAAATGTTTCAGTGCTCGAAACACGGCCAGCATCTCCAGGCAGTTGATGTGCCACGTGAGATGGTAACCACTCCACAGACCGCGGGCAGGGTGGCCACTCATGACCGCCCCCCAACCGGTCAGGGATGCATCCGTCGCTAGCGTTACGCGGCGGCAAGGAGCTCCCAGGACCGGGCCCTGAGACAAGAACCAAGGTTTCCTCCACATGTCCAAGGCACGTAGGCATCGCCGCGTGACCTTGATCATGCGGAATGGGTTTCCCCTCGGGGAGAACTCCTTGGACTTGAGCCACCACTGTAGGGGTCTCATGTACAGCAGGCCAAAAGGTATCACGTTGGACGCTGCTGCCATCAGACCCAGCAGTATTTGAAACTGCTTGACCGTGAGTGACAGGCCTTCTCTGACTCTCCTGACTGTGGTGAGAATCGACTCGATCTGAGCAGGGGACAACCGTGCCTGCATCGTGGTCGAATCCCACACCGCGCCTAGATAAGTGGTTCTCTGTAATGGAGACAGCACACTTTTCTTTGCATTTAGTCTTAACCCCAACTCTTTCATCTGAGCGAGAACGTCATCTCGATGTCGAATCGCCATCTGCTCTGAATGAGCTAAAATCAACCAATCGTCGATGTAGTTGAGTATGCGGATGCCCTGGAGTCGCAGAGGAGCCAGGGCAGTATCCACGCACTTCGTGAAAGTTCGGGGTGAGAGTGTTAGGCCGAAGGGAAGAACCCGATATTGGTAAGCTTTGCCCCTGAAAGCGAACCTCAGGAACTTCCTATGACTGGGAAGGATGGATACGTGGAAATAAGCGTCTTTTAGATCTATCGTGACGAACCAGTCCTCAGATCTGATCTGAGACACGACCTGTTTTACAGTAAGAATTCTGAACTTCAGGCGCCTGACTGAGTGGTTCAGTAGCCGCAGATCTAAAATTGGACGTAGCCCCCATCCTTCTTTGGAACAACGAAGTACCGGCTGTAGAACCCGGACTCTCTGTCGAGAGGAGGGACCACCTCGATGGCCTCCTTCCTCAAGAGAGAGCTGACCTCCTGTTCTAATACCAGAGCCTGCTCGGGACTCACACACGTGAGAAATAACCCTTTGAAAGGTGGCGGCGGAGCGCCGAACTGAATACGATAGCCTTTCTCTACAGTCTGCAGGACCCAACGAGATACATTTGGCAGTAGTTTCCACACTGCTAAACAATCTACTAAGGGAGCCAGTCTCTCGAGACTGGCCTCTGGTGTGTTTGGAGCTGCTAGATCGATGCACTGACACGGAGGACCGGCAGAAAACAACCGACGTAGCTGCTCGGGAGATCCCTGAAGGCGTGGCGAGGCTCTCAGCTCCGCTACGTTTCCAGGCGGAAAGAACTGAGAGAGGCACTCGCGGGAGACCGCTGCGCCCTGGAACTCTGGCAGGTTTGGCAGAACGATCTCCAGAGGGCGCTGAGGAGAGACAGACACCGTGTAATGCGGTGCACCCCGCTCTTCCCCAGCAGGGGCCGCCCTCAACAGTCCTGAGCCGTAAACGTCAGGACTGCTTCATCGAGGACTTCCTAGACTGCCGTCCCAGAAGGCCTCGATTTTTTAGGGCGTTGTTGACCTCGGTCCCGCTGCGGGGGAGCACGAGAGGCAACGCTCTGCCTTTGGATCTCCCTATATGAGGAGCTGGTACACGGTTGGGGCTGCTCCTGCCCAGCAGCCCCTAGAGCTATAGAGCGGCGAGGGAGAAACCGCTGAAATGCTGCCGCCTGTTTATGTGCCTCCTGGTACCTGTCGACGACCGAGTCAACGGCGTCGCCGAACAGCCCAGAAGGCGCAAGCGGGGCATCCATCAGGCAGACTCTGTCCTTCTCTTTCATGTCGGACAGAGTCAACCATAAGTGCCTCTCCGCTGCCACCAGCGCTGCCATGGACCGCCCAATGGCACGGGCGGTCTCCTTGGTGGCGCGGAGAGCTAAATCAGCGGTTCTCCTCAGTTCTCCGACATCACTCGAACTGATTTGCTCGCCCTCATCTAGCTCTTTCAGCAGGTCTGCTTGATATGCCTGTAGCACAGCCATGGTGTGAAGGCATGCACCAGCCTGACCTGCTGCCGTGTACCCCTTGCCCACCAGCGCTGATGATACGCGCAGCGGCTTGGTGGGCAAGACCGGAGCCTTCAGAGACGATGCCGCACCGGGTGACAGATAGCCCGCGAGCGTCTGTTCAACCCGGGGCATCGCTCTGTAACCACACTCGCTTAGCCCCGCCACATTACCATAATAATCGGAGGCGGGGATAAATAAGCGGGATGAAAAAGGGTTTTTCCACGATCTCGACACCTCAGTGTGAAGATCGGGAAAGAAAGGCAGGCTCCGGCGTAGAGGTAGTGACTTACTACGCAGAAAGCGTTCATCTAATTTACTTTTCTGTTTTTCAGTCTGATCATCGGCGGGCCAATCGATGTTCAACTTGGCAACCGCGCGAGTGACTACCTCTAATAGCTCCTCGTATTGTGGGGATTGAATGGGCGAATAATCAGCGCTCTCCACATCTTCCTCCTCGGAGGGAGATAGGTGAAACGTTGAGCCCGCCCTTTGAGGGGAAGAAACCGCAGACCGGCTTCTGATCCCAGAGAACGGGCAGTGGATCTGGCAGGTGAGGCTAGAGATAGGGACCCGCCCGTCTCCATTCCCTCTGCCAAATCCAATTGCGAGCCCCACGAATGCAGCCGCCGCTCTGCCTCAGCGGAGGCAGGGCCAGCACCGTGAGGAGCGCTAGCGAAAACTCCCTCCTCGAAGAGAGTTCTCCGGAAGCGAAGCATACGCAGTGGAAGCCGCTCACAATGCGGGCAGCCGCCCCCCTCAAGAGCCGACTCTGCGTGCTTCACCCCCAAGCAGACCACGCACAGACTGTGTGTATCCCCGCTCGTGATAAAGCGTGGGCAGGGAGGAACACACTGTCTGTACTGTGAACTACTTTCGCCCTTCTTAGATTTATAAGATGCCTTCGACATGTCTGCTTCTAGTCTTTCTTTGATAGTAACAGACTCACAGAACACATTCGACTGACACACACAGAGAGCTTTGCTGAATGACAAAAAGCTGGCGCCGGCTGCACATCACGTGCTTTTAAGCATCCTGGTCATGACGTCACCCGCACCTGAAGTCTGGCCGTCAATTTTGACTGATTACACATATGATTCAGAGCTGGACATCGCTGATGGCGTTCCCCGTAGCGTCTCGACGCAGCTCGATGTTCCCGGAGGGGAATCAAGATTAATAAGACGTGACACAAAATACAATCCATGTACAATCCAATCCATTTCTTGATTTTGCATTTACAGTTTCATTTCTGGATGAACTTACCCATTAATGTCTAATTATGACCATAATTGCATCGTAATAATAACAATAACCTCACCTAATAAGAGTATTTATCATTATTAGGTTCATGCCTTGGTAGGAGTGGTTCTGTAGGAGTTCCCCAGCCTCCTCCACGTCCTGAGCCGTCCAACACAGAACTGACGGTGTTAAATTTGCTGCGTGAACGTCGGGACAGCAGTGGCAGCAACACCAGCTCTGCCTATCTGAGCAGCAGTCGTCGATCATCTGGCATCTCCCCCTGCTTCTCCAGCCGCCGTTCTAGCCAGGCCTCGCTGTCTGAGCACAACCACCATCGGCATATTCACAATCTCAGTGCCACTGACTCTTATGACCCTATCTCTACTGATGCCTCACGACGCTCCAGTGAAGCCAGCCAATGTGGAGGTAGAGGAAGTTCAGGTGGAATGGTTTACAGTGGAAGTGGAGGTTTTAGAGGAAGTGGGATGGGGGCAAGAGGTGTTCTCAACCTCACACCAGCTCAACACTATCACCTGAAGGCCAAGTATGCTGCTGCTACAGGTGGGCCTCCTCCTACACCCTTGCCAAACATGGAGCACATGAGCTTAAAAACTCGTCTGGCTTTGTTGGAAGATAAACAGAACATGGGCCAACTTACTCTACCACCACTGGTCAGGCCACGTCGCTGTAGTGATGGTATGCACAACTTACATGCCAGTCAAGCAGTGTATCAACGAAGGGGACTGTACCCTTTTGAAGGTCTAGGGAACAGTGATCGAAGAGCCAGTGACCCTGTGCGCACACGGGATAGTAGTGCTTTTGGTTTGCCACAGAGACAGCGTTTCAGCAGTTTAAACAACATTCATTTTGCTGGTAATCGTTATTTAGATGGAGAAAATCAAAGTCTGAGTTTCCAGAACTACATCTTTCAGAGAAGTCTACATTCGCCTTGCCCTCCCAGCATCATGGAGCAATCAGCACTTGAGGACTTGGCAATGGACCAAGATGGTCTTCTGTTACATGTTGATGAAGACATTCTGCCAGATGACTTTGTGCAGTATGTTCATTCCCAAGATCAAGAATCGGATCACAACCAAGACAACCATAGCAGTGATTCCAGTCCCCATAGATCCAGTTTTGATCAGGGTGCTGCTGATGTCCAGAACTTCCTCAACCCACAACAGCAACAGGAGGAGACAGAAGGGGGAAGTACTAGTACAGATATAATGCCTATCCAGTGGAATGAAGTGACCTCTGGTAGTGCTGATGTTTCTCCTCCCAGGCAGCAGTCTCAGAGGTGCGGAAGATGTTCAGACCAGAGTGGCATAGTGAGCAACACCTTTGGTCGCTTTGGAAATATGGTTGTGCAGCAACAACTGCATACAGAGTTCATGGATCAACACTCAACTCTTTGTAGAGATGGTGTCAAACACATGGCAGGTATGAACTACAGATGCATACATCCAGAGCAGCATCAACAAATTGCAAAGCCATCCCAACAACAGCCCAGGACAAATCCAGACATTAAGACTGAGTCTTCTTCAAACTCCAAACTGGAATCAAGGCCCAACAACTTTGGTCGACCAGACTTCTCTCATATCTCTTTGGCCCCCCTCCGTCCTAGCTGTACCCAGCAGATAACTATATCCCAAAATAACCTCAAGCAAAATCAAACAATAACACATCAAATCAGTAGCAACCTTTTGTTGCAAAGATCAGCTAACTGCAGCTTGTCTCCGTCAACACTACTGCCTCACCAGGCCCAACATCCTATGACTCACCAACCTGTCAATAGTTGCCATAGAGGCTTATATCACACACAACCCTACTTCATTCAGCAGGTTATCAATGGTCATAATGCACATTCATGCCAGCAGCAAAGCTTGAGAGATGGAAATGGAACCAATTGCTCTCTTGCAAATCAGGTTTCAGGATTTAAACTTGAGGCAGATGATTACCTTCAAACCAACACATGCTTTTCTATCCAGCGAAAAAAGCCTGTGTTTATTGCTGAGTGTTTTGACATGTCAGAGTCCCAATATTCATCTTCTCATGATACAGCACAGTCATGTTTAATGGAGTCCTTGACAGCTGAGACAGAAACACCTTCTGAGGCCCTTCTGTCCCCTGGGGTTGATCAGGTGACCAGTACAGTAGAAGAAAGCCTAGGTGTCTTAGATAATGTTGGTTTAGATATTTGTTCCATCCTTGAGGATGGTTATGAGCAGGGTAGTGTGGTGTCTGACATAATCAGTACCAGTGTTTACCAGGGTCTGTCTAGAACTTCCTCTCGGCTGACTACTCCCCGTGTTTCAGCTCCATTTCATCCAGGCACTAACAACATGGCTATTGGTGACATGAGCTCCCTCCTCACCACTCTCGCAGAAGAGAACAAATTTCTAGCTATTATGCAGTAATCGGTGCACTCCCCCTCCAACAAATTGTTACGCTGTTATAGATCAGATAAATTTAACAGACTTGTGTATGTAATGTAAAGATGTGGGATGATAAAGAAAGTTATTGCTTTATATTTATTAAAATAGTTTATTAGGTGATGTTGACAAAGAGTTGGTACACAATCTTGAATATGTCTTATCTTCCTAGAGGCAGTGACCAATAAATCCATTCCATTTCTGGAATAGAGGCTATTTTAAAAGCTCTTCTTTTATATCGTTATATGATGATGACAGATGGAGACACTGGTCTTCTTTTCATCACATTGAAACTATTCTCTGTGTTGTTGTTGATATGTTTATGTTTTGTTGTACATTGTAGCTACAAGTGCATGATCATATTCTTACTAAGTGTACACAGTGTTCACTAAACTGAGTAGATTAACTCTATGTATTATGAATCTTTGTTGTTGAGTGCATTGCATACTACACAAACAGTGTGATATGCACAGACTTAACTGTCATCAGGTCAAGACAGGGGGGAATATCACTCTTAACAGGCCCAAGTGCAGAGCCGATCCTCCCTATACGCAGAATATGCAAGCTGCGTAGGGCCCCCAAAACACCAGGGGGCCCCCTTGCTCTCAAAGATGTTTTCATTTTAGTTTTGTTTTGAATTTATTGTAATGTGGTGCTGTCGCCCTTTCTACTTTCTCATATTTTGATTATTATAAATGTCTTTTTAAGTGTCATATCAGAGATGTTGCAGTGATTATAATATAAGTCTTACCAAATGTTGTTGACCATTTTTTCCCATCATGGCAATTAAGAGGGACCACTTTGTTGTGTAAGGGTATGAAAATTCTAGAGCAAAATGCTAGAGCTGATCACTTAATATCTTGATTATATTGACTGTATCCTTGTAAATAAATATTAATATTTTTATTCATTTTTTATATTGCAAAAAAATACATTTTGCATAATTTTGGTCATATTGTTAATGACTGGTGCTGCTGTTAAGCAATGCATTACATGGCAAAAAACAAACAAACAAACAAACAAAAACATTGTGGTCATTTTAGTCAATCTCAACATGTTGCTTATTGTACAAATATTTAATTTTAATTTGTGGCCGAAATGTGTTGAAAGCAATGGTATCAATGAATGTTTAAATTTATGTAAATATACCAGTAATTTTATTTGTTATCTTGTTTACAACAGTCAGTTGTGTGCTGTTTTTGTCACAGCAGTGCAGTGAATCTGTAGTGAGATCTCATTTATGCCATGGCTTTTTAAATCAACCTGTCTTTGCTTATTAATGAAAAAACTCTACCTTCCTCACTTCTGAATAAGGAAATGTATAAACACCAAGACACAACAAGCTCCACTACAAGACCTAAGGACTTTTTAGCAGTATTAAAAATATCCTGCCGTTTCTACCTGCATATGTATAGATTTTAAAGGTGTACTCTCATAATTAGGTTCTGTTTATTTTTGTATGGTTATTTGAAAATGTTCTTTAGTTGTGTATCAGTATCTTTTTTAGTTTTGCACGCAGAGGTGGTATGACCTTTTCCTCTTTAAAAGGACTAGAGGCTTTGAACCTAAGGTATGTGCCTTATTAACGCTTATCCATACAAAAGAGACACCGCCATTTTCTTCTTTCTCCTCCTCTTCTCACTCTTCTTCTTCTTATTATTTTTTATGTTTCTTTTTTAAGGAATTGAAGATAAAAAAATGTGTATGGAAAGAGTCCTGTGACTTCACATGGAACTCTGTTCTGTTGGTTGCGCATTGAGAAATGTGATGTGTAAGCAATGTTAGTTGCTTTTGTTGATGTTTTTAATAGTTATTACATTTGTTTTTATGTTTGTAAATACATATTAATTCTGTAGACTGTAGTTAAGAGTTTAGGTGGCATCAGGGTTCAGAATTAGTATAAATATCCTACTCAAGGCAAGAATCCCTGTGCCCTGTCTTACATTCAAACAAGTGATCAAAATGGAATCACGGTGCCTAGCACCCTTAGACTGGGAACAAAGTCTGAATTATCTTTTTATAAAAGATTAAAACAAATGTTTGTATGGTTTTAATAAAAGAAAAATGCTACAGTTGTCTTTGCTGGTGAGTATTTGATGTTAATGTACTTACTGTATAAGTGTCAAAGTGACAAATTGTGTCAAAGCTCTTGGGGAGTCCCCCTTTAAAAAAAAAAAAAAATAAAAACTATTGGCCTATTCATATTTCTCAACAAAATCAATGTAATAGCAAATTTAACACATTTATTTTAATCTCTCGTCATATTGTTATGTTGGGGTTTGTTTAAATAAAAAATAAAATAAAAATTCTTGTCCTTGATACCTTGAGAAAACCTTAGAACCTAGTGACTGTTTGTCGGTTCTAAGATGAAAGCTTATTCAATATCAGTTAATTAGGTGTACCAAACAGTCATTAAACAAAGAATAATTAGTATAATAACAATGGCGGAATTCCCACTTTTTGAAAATTTCCCACTTCAGCTTGATGCTTTATTTTTGATTTGTTGTGTGCATGTGTTTTTAAATTTAGCCAGTTTAAGCATTCAAAATATTTTAAACAATCCAAGTGCAAGAAAAAGATAATACTAAATTCAGGACCGTAGATACACCCAAAACCTTCACAATAGAGAGTCTCGTCTTAGACAGACAGTACAAAAGGCGGTAGAGGCAGTTGCTTAGTTGTCAATTAATTTTTTTAGGTGTGTTCAACTGGAAGCGGCTATGCACAGACAGATCTGTGTTTGACATTCAAAGTACCGCAAGAGCTATAGAGAGCAAAAAGTTCTGCATGCTTTCAAAATGCTCTTGCGGTACTTTAATGTCCTACGCGATCAGAGTGCAACTTCAAGCCGCACACACACACCTCTGACTACATAACTATGGATGATGCACCAGGGCTGTGTACAGGGGCGCAAATATGGGGTATGCAGTATATGCAGTGCATAGGGGCGCCACACGGAGGGGGCGCCATTGTGCCAAAACAAGTCTTTGAAAATTGTATTTAATAAAGCTTTTAAAATATTTGAAAAATGATATTTGTTTAGAGACAATATTGTTTAGCATTTTAAATGAGTAAAAAAATAATATCAATTTTATCAACAACATTTTCATTGTTTGTTAAAAATGTAAACTGAGGTTCTCACCACCAAGCACAACCTGGTTATTGGGTGCTTGCCTCATCCAGCTTCTTATGTCCAGGGGTGCAATTAATGCATGACCACCCCCCCTCCCCCGCAATGTCTTTTTTTCTTATTGTAATTCTTTGTCTTTGAAAATATGCTATATGTACTCTACTACTAGTGTTACTTAACTTGTGTTTTGTTTTGTTTTGATTTGTATATATCTATTCCTCCAGAATAAAGCTTAGCTTGTCAATGGCTTTTTTGTGCCCTTTGAGAATTCGGCTTTCAGGGTACATTTATTCATTTAAGCAGACACTTTTTTCCAAAGCAACTTACAATTGAGGAATACAATAAGCGATACATTATAAAGAGGCAAACAGTCACAGGAAGTGCTTGTCATACAACATTTCAGGCATTGTTCAGGGTAGATTTCCTGATTAATGTCTCTTGATATGTCACTTATTGTAAGTGCACCTCAGTGCAGATTCCTCCAGTTCTTCTTTTGTCATGGATTCCATCTTGATTAAAAAACTAAATCTGTCAGAGACATGGCCAATATTTTAAACCTGACACTAAGTTCCTGGATAGCTGTGTCAACAATTACATTAAACAGCTACACCTAAAATTAGCTTATCCAAGCTGAAAGCGCAAGGCTTTAACATAATCTAGTTTAGCCTCCCACCTGGTGTCACTCAGTGGCTTCAGTGTAATTTCTCTGGGTCATCAAGGACTCAAATCACCCTGGTGAACGTCTCTTCATTTTACTGCCATCTGGCAAGCGCTTCCGGAGCATGATGGCAAAGAACTAAGAGACATAGGAGGAGCCTCTTCCCACAGGCCATCAGGCTCCTAAACTCAAACCCGGTCTCAAAACATCAACATGACTCCATTTAATAATCAGTAATATATTAATTATTCTCCACCATCCGTTAACCTTGAAAACCTTGAAAGATAAGCATCTGTATGATGGTTACTTATTTCATGAAGCTTTCTTTGACTACAACAACCAGTCTCACTCAGTTCTCTCCCCATTTGATTATAAGCGATAAAAGAAGGCTTTTGAAAATCGCCTGTAACTCGCCTCAGATCTAGGATATGGCCCATCAGGACATTTCAAATGTCCTGTCTCAGTCATGTTTTGCCTAATAGTGTCAGTAATTTGATAGGGTGCAGGCCAGTCTGATGGGTCCTATTTGTAAGATCTTCCCTCTGCTTCCTCCTCTGTTGCATCTCTGCATTCTCCATCTAACTCCTCTCTTCTGATGTCATCCTAAAGATGTGGCTCTCCATCTTTCCCTGCACTTTCTGCAAGACAAACCAATACCTTTGCCCTAATCTGTAATGTCATTCACAATATCCTGGGCCTCATTCATTTAATTTATAAAAACAGTCTTTGACATGGAAAAGTGCTTTGCGCCACGACAGAATCCGAGCAGACGTACGCACTTTTTCTTGTCAGAGTTTACCCCTCAGCAAATGTGCAGTTGTGCCCCTGGCTGTGTACAGTGCGGCATATGTGTCGAATGTATGAAGAAATCAGTTGTTGTGATCAAATTTACCTCAGTAGAACACGTGCATGGGTTTGAGCCTGTTTGAGGTCTTGTTTTTTTATGACCACAAGGTGTCACTGTGACACTGCCCTGCTCTCCTCTCACTTCCTGTTTGGTCGTGCTGCTGAGAGGTTTGCGTTTGTAGCTCTGTGTAGTTTTGTTTTTCTGTTGAATCTCTATCTTACTTTCACTCTCTGTTTAAGTAGTAAAATATAACTTAATTCCCACCATATTTCTGATATTATCTATCAAGCTAATCTGACTAATTTGATTGTTCGCTTTTAATCTAAAACCTTGAGTGCAGCGCATTAGCATTTTTTAGCCGGTTAGATTGTCATTCATGTTTCTACTCCCGTCTATTACTGTTTTCTTCTTGTTTTCTCACTCCATTTAATTTCTCTCTCGCTCCATTTTCACGAGTTCATCAAACAGTGGTAAGTGGTAAGTTAAGTTGGAATCATTCATCAATCACGGTGAGTAATAGCTTCTTCTCCTGCTATAGTTTTTTGCACTGTTTGCCACATGTATAGCTTTTCTATCTCTGTCAACAGCAAGGGATTCACATATGATAAATGCAGGGAAATAGTTAGGCTGACAGAGAAGATTTTAGAACTAGATCCAAACTTTAGTTGAGGATAGTAAGAAAGTGAGGGCTGTAGATACGGCTCTGGATGCGGCTAGCCCAGGGAGTCCTGTACATTGTTGGGTTCTGGATAAGCCCGTGCAGCAGGGCAATTCGGTGACTGTGCGGCGGCTTAGTAGCGGGTCAAAACACCGCTCTTCCGTTCCGATTAAAACTTTAAACGGGTTCTCCCCACTCAGTGACGCACCCACTGCGATGAAACCTGGTTTCAAAACCTGATGAAAGTGCTCTAGTTATTGGCGATTCTATTGTACGGAACGTGAAAATAGAGACACCAGCCACCATAGTCCATTGTTTACCGGGAGCCAGAGCATCTGACATCTTGGCAAATTTAAAAGTGCTGGCTAATGCTAAACGGAAATTCAGTAAGATTGTTATCCAAGTCGGCGCTAATGATGTTCGACTTCGCCAGTCGGAGATCACTAAAAATAATCTTAAAGAGGTGTGTGAACTTGCAAATACGATGTCAGACACTGTAATATGCTCTGGCCCCTTCCCTGCTTACCAGGGTGATGAGATTCATAGTAGACTGTTGTCACTCAATGGCTGGATGTCTAAGTGGTGCCCGCAGAATAACATAGGTTTTATAGACAACTGGACGAGTTTTTGGGGCAGACCTGACATGTTGAAAAGAGATGGTCTTCATCCCTCTCTATTTCATCCCTTCATCACTCTCTCTATTTAAATCTAGATTAAAGACACATCTCTTTAGCGAAACATTCATATAATGCATCTCATAATGTTGTACTGCAGTTATATCTGATCAAATGCATATTATTATGCTTTAGCTTGGGTTGAACAGATAATTTTTGCCTGGATGGAACAACAGCTACGCTAATTGTCTTTATTTGTTTCTCTGTTTCTGCCACAGGATTAACATCCCATCGTAACTAGGAATTATACAAGCTTCAGTCTGGATCCAACCCTTAAATGATCTGAGATGACCGAACATCTCAGAAGAGATAATGCCAAACCCTCAGAGGACCTCAGAGGAAGCCAACCATCAGCGATTATACTGAATTAACCAAATTTTGCCACAAGTTAATTATATTGAGTTTCTACAATATAAATCTATTTTAGAAACTTAATTTCCTGTGTTGTTGGAAAAAGTTGCTTTGCAACGATTGTATCGTAAAAAGTGATATACAAATAATCTTGAATTGAATTGAATCCCTCCTGGGGTGGTGCCGCTCTTCTCTCTAGAAATATGGCACATAGTCTTAGAGTTTGTACTTGACTAACTGGGGCCCAGGTCAGGAAGCAGACAGACTGGCTAAACCGACCGTCTGCTAACCGCCTCACGTCACAAAAATCAGTTAATTCTCAGCACATATAGACCCTTTCACCTAGATATCACACTATAGAGACTGTGTCTGTTCCCCGAACTAGAAAATACAAAAAACGTCCAAACCAGTTTGAGTAGTAACTGAATTGATGTTTAACAAATGAAAAATGTAAATAACACAGAGAAACAAATTATAAAGCTTAGCTTATTGAATATCAGGTCCCTTTCTACAAAAGCACTTTTTGTAAATTATATGATCACTGTTCATAAACTAAATGTGCTCTGTTTGACAGAAACCTGGCTAAAACCAGATGAATATATTATTTTAAACAAGTCTGCCCCCCAAGATTACTGTTACAAAAATTAGACACGTCCAAAAGGCAAAGGGGGACAGGCTTTAAGTATTACTCCTTTGAAGTAATTGTGCTTCATATAACATTACCTAGAGAAAAAAGTATTAATGATAAATCCCCTGTAATGTTTGTAATGGCTAATATATACAGGCCACCAGGGCACCATACAGACTTTATTAAAGAATTTGGTGATTATCTATCAGAGTTAGTGCTGGCTGCAGATAAGGTCTTAATTGTGGGTGATTTTAATATCCACATTGATAATGAAAAAGATGCATTAGGATCAGCATTCTTAGACATTCTGAACTCTATCGGGGTTAGACAACACGTGTCAGGACCTACTCATTGTCGAAATCATACTTTAGATTTAATACTGTCTCATGGAATTGATGTTAATGGTGTTGAAGTTCTGCAGCAAAACGATGATATATCAGATCACTATCTAGTCTTGTGTAAACTCCATATAGCTAAAGCTGTAAATTTTACTCATTACAAATATGGTTGAACCATCACTTTTACCACAAAAGACTGCTTTGTAAGTAATCTTCCTCATTTATCTAAATTCCTTGGTACATCCAACAGCGCAGAAAAACTTGATGATGTAACGGAAAAACTATGGATTCTCTCTTTTATAGCACTTTAGATACGGTTGCTCCTTTACGCTTAAGGAAAATTAAGGAAAAGAGTCCAACACTGTGGTATAATGAGCACACTCATGCCCTAAAGAGAGTAGCCCAGAAAATGGAGCGCAGCTGGAGGAAAACAAAAGTAGAGGTATTTTGTATTTCTTGGCGGGAAAGTACCCTATCCTACAGAAAAGCATTAAAAACAGCTAGATCTGATTACTTTTTGTCTCTTTTAGAAGAAATCCAAACCTAACCTCAGGTATTTATTCAATACAGTGGCAAAATTAACAAAAAATAAAACAATCAACTGGTGTTGACATTTCCCAACAGCATAGCTGTAATGACTTTATTAACTATTTTACTTCCAAAATCAATACTATTAGAGATCAAACTGTAACCATGCAGCCGCCAGCTACAGTCAAGTCAAGTCACCTTTATTTATATAGAGCTTTTAACAATACAAATTGTAACAAAGTAACTGCACAATGTCAAAATAGGAATATAGTGTGTCAATAATGTAAAATGACAAGATTAAAAACTCAATTTTCAGCTGAAGGCATTTCATTATTGAATTTAGTGATGGCATCGTCCAGCTCAGTTCAGTTTAAATAGTATCTGTGCAATGAAGTCGATGATATTGCTGGAAATGAAGTGTCCCCAACTAAGCAAGCCAGAGGCGACAGCGGCAAGGAACCAAAACTCCATCAGTGACAGAATGGAGAAAAACCTTGGGAGAAACCAGGCTCAGTCGGGGGGGGGGGGGTTGTTCCAACTGCAGCAAAGTCAGATTGTAAGTGGTCCACTGGTTCCAGGGTTCTTTTCCCGATGGCTGTCTAGGTGACGGGGTCCTCACTGGGCATCTGTCTCTGGGGATCATCTATGTTTCTTAGACTCAGCTGACGTGCAGGGCTGTAGGGGCTGTAGATGTTGTCTCTAGGTGCTGATCCACCATTTATGGCAAAATTTGGTTAATTCAGTATAATCGCTGATGGTTGGCTTCCTCTGAGGTCCTCCGAGGGGTTGTCATCATCTCTTCTCAGGTGTTCGGTCATCTCAGATCATTTAAGGGTTGGATCCAGACTGAAACTTGTGTAATTCCTAGTTACCACGGGATATTAGTCCCGTGGCAGAAACAGATAAACAAATAAAGACAATTAGCGTAGCAGTCGTAACCCTGGAGGAAATTATCAGTTCAACCCAAGCTAAAGCATAATAATGTGCGTTTGGTCAGATATACTGGCAGTACAAGATTGTGAGATGCATTATATGAATTCTTGGCTAAATAGATGTGTCTTTAATCTAGATTTAAATAGAGAGAGTGTGTCTGAACCCCGAACGTTATCAGGAAGGCTATTCCAGAGTTTGGGAGCCAAATATGAAAAAGTTCTACCTCCTTTAGTGGACTTTGCTATCCTAGGTACTACCAAGAGTCCAGAGTTTTGCGACCTTAGGGAGCGGGTTGGATTGTAGCATGATAGAAGATTAGTTAGGTACGCAAGAGCTAAATCATTTAGGGCCTTATAGGCAAGTAATAATATTTTGTAACTGGTACGGAACTTAATAGGTAGCCAGTGCAGAGACTGTAAAATTGGAGTAATATGATCATATTTTCTTGACCTGGTAAGGACTCTAGCCGCAGCATTTTGTACTATCTGTAGCTTGTTTATTGAAGATGCAGGACAACCACCTAGCAGTGCATTACAATAGTCCAGTCTAGAGGTCATGAATGCATGAACTAACTTTTCTGCATCAGAAACACTTAACATGATCCGTAGCTTGGCAATGTTTCTAAGATGGAAGAATGCTGTTTTTGTAACATTGGAAATATGATTTTCAAAAGATAGGTTGCTGTCTAATATAACACACAGATTTTTTACTGTAGAGGGAGTAACAGTACATCCATCTAGTTGCAAATTGTGATCCAAGATATTCTGTGTACAGTTTTTAGGTCCAATAAGTAATATCTGTCTTATCTGAATTTAATAGGAGAAAATTATTGGTCATCCAATCTTTTATATTTTTAACACACTCTGTTAGCTTAGATAGTTTAGAAGTTTCATCTGGTCTTGTTGAGATATATAGTTGAGTGTCATCAGCATAACAATGGAAACTAATCCCGTATTTTCTAATAATATTACCAAGGGGCAACATGTATAATGAAAATAGCAGAGGACCTAGGACAGATCCTTGTGGTACTCCATACTTTACTGGTGATAATTGCGATGCCTCCCCATTTAAATAAACAAAGTGGTAGCGATCGGACAGGTAGGATCTAAACCATCTTAAAGCCTGCCCTTGAATACCTGTATAGTTTTGTAATCGATCTATGAGTATGTCATGATCTATAGTGTCAAATGCAGCACTAAGATCAAGTAAAACTAGCAATGAAATGCAGCCTTGGTCTGATGCAAGAAGCAAGTAATTTGTAATTTTAACAAGTGCATTTTCTGTGCGGTGGTGGGGCCTAAAACCTGACTGAAATTCTTCATAGATATCATTTTTTAGCAAGAAGGAGAACAATTGAGCAGACACTACTTTTTCTAAAATGTTTGACATAAACGGAAGATTTGAAATGGGCCTGTAATTTGCCAGTTCACAAGGATCTAATTTTGGTTTCTTAATTAGAGGCTTAATAACCACCAGCTTGAATGGTTTTGGGACGTGACCTAAAGATAACGAGGCGTTAATAATATTGAGAAGCGGTTCTTCTGCTACAGGTAACAACTCTTTAAATAATTTAGTGGGTACAGGATCTAATAAACATGTTGTTGGTTTAGATGCAGTGATAAGTTTATTTAGCTCATCCTGTCCTATGTTGTAAAGCACTGTAGTTTTTCTTGCGATGAATGAAGCTGAAGTACTAGACGCTGTAGAATCTACATTTGTTATTGTATTTCTGATGTTATCTATTTTATCAGTGAAGAAATTCATAAAGTCATTACTATTAAACTGTGAGGGAATATTTAGATCGGGTGACATCTGTTTATTTGTTAATCGTTTGTTTTGTTTGCGGATATGCTCGGTCCTGGCAGCTTTTAGAGCCTGTCTATAGCTGGACATACTGTTTTTCCACGCAATTCTAAAGACTTCCAAGTTAGTTTTTCTCCATTTGCGCTCAAGATTATGAGTTTCTTTCTTGAGAGAATGGGTATAACTGTTGTACCATGGCGCAGCACGTTTTTCTCTAACCTTTTTTAATTTGATGGGGGCAACAGTTTCTAATGTATTAGAGAAGATAGTTCCCATGTTGCTAATCATTTTGTCTAGTTCATCTGTAGTTATGGGTACATAGAGCAGTTGAGATAAATCCGGCAGGTTATTGGTGAATCTGTCTTTAGTGGCTGGAACAATAGTTCTGCCTGGACGATAACGCGGAGCCTTATAGTTATTATCAGTAATGTGCAGCATGCACGATACAAGGAAATGGTCAGTAACATCATCATTTTGAGGTACGATATCTAACAGTAAGATCAATTCCATGCGATATAATTAAATCTAGCGTATGATTAAAATGATGAGTGGGCCCGGTGACATTTTGCTTGACACCAAAAGAGTTTATTAGGTCATTAATTGCAAGTCCTAACGCATCATTTGTATTATCAATGTGAATGTTAAAATCTCCAACAATTAGTGCTTTATCAACATTAACCAATAGGTCTGAGAGGAAATTTGCAAATTATTTTAGAAAATCTGTATATAGCCCTGGCGGTCTATACACAATAGCCAGAGCAAGAGATAGGACAGATTTATTTTGCATATCTGACAGTGTAACATTAAGCATAAGTATTTCGAATGAGTTAAACCTGTATCCTGTTTTCTGAGTAACATTGAGAATATCACTATATATTGTTGCGACACCGTCGCCACAACCAGTCTGACGAGACTCGTGCTTATAACAGTAGCTTGGTGGAGTAGATTCATTTAGACCAAAATAATAATTTGTTTTAAGCCAGGTTTCAGTCAGACAGAGTACATCAAAACTATTATCTGTGATAATTTCATTTACAATAACTGATTTGGGTGTGAGTGACCGGATATTTAGGAGCCCAATCTTCAAAATTTGTTTTTGTTCATTTATTTGGCATTTTTCTGGTTTAATCACGATCAGATTTGTTCTGAACCTGCATTAAATTTATATTTTGACCTCACTATTCGGGGAACAGACACAGTCTGTATAGATTGGACACTGCACGTACCTCTATCACATCAAATTGTGCAGTGTAGATCCCCTGAGGAACAATTCCACTCATTCTCTACTATTGGAGAGGAAGAATTGTATAAAATTGTTAAATCAGCTAAACCAACAACATCCATGTTAGACCCTATTCCATCTAAACTACTAAAAGAGGTGCTTCCAGAAGTCATAGATCCTCTTTTGGCTATTATTAATTTGTCATTGTTATTAGGGAATGTCCCCAAAACCTTTAAATTGGCTGTTTGATCGTAACCCTAACCCTGAGCATAACTTCATTAAACTACAAATACCAGCACTGCGTTCTATTGATAGAATGGAAGAGGCTCATGGATAATGTTGTTTAAAATGTTTAATAATAAAATGGGGGAATATACAATCTTTTTTAACAACGGTATATTTAAACATGTTCATTGTGCAAAAATGTATGACACTTGAGAGGAAGGCTGAAATTTGTTATTTTACTAAGAGCACTCTTTGAAACACCTTTATACCACCTTTCCATACATGTTTGAAACCTCTGTCCAACATTATTTAATTAAAACAGCATAAGTAGTCCTGCCAAAATCTTTAAAACTATAACCAGCCATTTGAAATGTGTTTTTTTTTTGCTCTTCCAGGGGACTCTACTGGGCCCCTGGGGATGGAAGGGCAGTAAAACATACACATATCTATTCTCAATATCACAACAAACTGTGCTGAGTCACAATATTTACATTGTCTTTTCAGCAACTTGCCACTATGAAAGTTGCAAGTCATAGATATCTTAGAATAAGAATAGACCCCCAAAACAATCTACATCAGTGCCTATTTGGAATGTGCTCCATTTATTTCATTAGATCAGGAGCAAGAATACAGTGTTGATAGTAAATAAAGACACCAATTTAAACTAATATATATTATGAATTTACATTGTACTGTAAGGCCAATGTGTCATTCAGTAAGACAAGGCACAGACAGTGTGTGGTTTATGATGCAAAAAACATACAATTCATAGAATCATAATACAAAATACGTAATTTGTGTGTCAGAAAGGCCTCATGTTTGTCCTCGTCAGGTACTAAACATCAGTGATGTCCATTGAAAATTGAGTACAGTTGTGCATGAAGTGCCTGAAGCAATAAGTCCATGCAGTCTCTTCTAATGCATCTTTCAGCATTCCCATCTTGTAATGGAGTCATTAATATGACCAAATGTTCATGTCTTAATTAGAACAATCATAGCAATTATATGTATTGTTTACAAAATTAAATGGTGTATTTACCAAACACCTTCCCTAATAGAGATTATTTACTTCATTATCCAACATGTACAGTACCATGCTGGAGGATACAGCATAAAGATAGCTAAAGTAGCATATTATAATACCCATTCCATAAAAAGTAACTAAGTAACATAATTAGTTACTTTTTTAGGGAGTAACGCAATATTGTAAGGCATTACTTTTAAAAGTAACTTTCCCAACACTGCCTATTACAATCTTCTTCCATGTCATAAACAATTTGCAATTGTTATCCATTACACTACAGTACAACTGATGAAAAAAAGACGTGACCAATTCAAATCAAATCACTTTATTGTTACTAAACCATGAACGCAAGTGTACAGTTGGTGAAAAACTTTAGAGCAAACTCTGCAGCATGATAATATGGATGACATGTATTGAATATATTTGCAACACAAATATATATATAGGATAGATACAATACAGATAGAGAACAATATATAGTAAATATTATACTATACAGAGAGCATGAAATGAAAACAATACACATAATAATCACAGTACATATATACCTTTGCAGTGCAGTACGGTAGGATTTAGTGCAAAAAGAAGGTCAGGGTGCAGAATAATAGTGATTCAGTCAGTGTAACTGATAGAGTGCAGTACATATGAGGTTGGTGGGGTGTGTGTGCTGTTACTGGTACGAGGTCAGTTCAGTCTGATTGCCTGTGTAAAGAACTTGTCTTGCAGTCTGCTGGTGAAGAATATCTGTCTGGTGGTAACGGTTAGAGCAATCCATAGCTCGGTGACTGGAGTCTCTGACGGTCCTTCTCACACTCCACCTGGTGTAGATGTCCTGGAGGGACAAAACATGTATTTAGGGTGTGGTAATCAATAAACAAAATATAGTATTTTTAATTATTGCACTGGACTTACCATTGATTCTTGTTGGAGGTATGGCCTAAAAGAATCCCTCCACCAATATCTTGCAGTTGTTCAGATGTGAAGTTTCTTCTATAGGCCGTAACATCTGAGCTGTCGCAGTAGAGCTGTTCGTGAATGCAGTCTTTACAGCAGATATCTGATGGGTTCAGATAGCATTGCAGCACTTGGTGGCCATTGAATTGATATCTTCATCGACTGGCTTCATCCTCATTCAAACAAAGAGACAAAACAATAATTAAACGATAACTCCAGATAAATAGTGTAGGTGAATACAGGTGCAGGTGTCAGTACTCACCATATTCAGTCATCTCCTGCCCAAATCCCAGAGATGATGCACAGCTGATTTGCTCATTCTGGGAGCAATATAAAGATGTATATGTGAAAAATGACAACTGCTGAGTATAACTTGATGAGTTTTTTGAGATCAACATCAAATGCTGTACCACATGTAACTGCATATCTTGAATGCATACATACCAGTGGAAATGTGCAACTTTTCTTCTGTTTGGGCACAAGTGTAGGCCATGGTCATTCTTCATCCCCAACAGGACTAGTTTGGTCTTTAGCTGTAAAAAAAGAACATATCTATTGACCCCATGTTTAATTATTATTGCCATTTAAACATAAATTAAGCAGTTATAATTATATACTTCAAGCTCAAGTTCCCTGACAACTCTAGCGGGCTCCTGAGTTCATCTGTATACATCAGATTCAGAGTCTGAGAAAAAGGCCATCATGCAAATTCTCAGTTTCTACCTTACAATAGAGTATAAAAGAATGTGTAAGTGAGTGACGGAGTAAAGGAATAAGATGAAGAGAAACAGACAGTTAAAGGCATAATTTTGTGTGTATGTTTAACAGAATAAGTACAAAACCGCATTAGAAAAAGCTGTATTCTTCAATAGCAAGCAATATTAATATGAATTATTTTACATATGATTACATGCTTGGCAGTATTGTAACTTGTAAGCAATTTAAAGGCATCTTCACACCAGGGATGAGTCCACACCGTAGCTATTTAACATTTAATGACACAAGTCAAGTCACCTTTATTTATATAGCGCTTTTAACAATACAAATTGTGTCAAAGCAACTGCACAATATCAAAACAGGAACATTTTTGAGTTAAAGGCATTTCATTATTGAATTCAGTGATGTCATTGTCCAGCTCAGTTTAGTTTAAATTGTATCTGTGCAATCAAGTCTGTGATATTGCTGGAAATGAAGTGTCCCCAACTAAGCAAGCCAGAGGCGACAACGGCAAGGAACCAAAACTCCATCGGTGACAGAACGGAGAAAAAAACCTTGGGAGAAACTCAGGCTCAGGAACACAGAGGAACATTATTATTGGAATCTCTTTGACTCTTTCTGAACAAATTTTTCCAGCTGATGAACAATAAAAACATTGACAGCCAATCAGAATCCACCTGATTTTAAAGAGCTTGAGCATTTAAATGGCAGACAATCGCAGTGTGCATTTATAATAAACAGAGCATTATTGTCTGTTGGTGTGGATGCTAAAATAGTTATCATTACAGTTCTTGTTCTTGGTGTGAACAGCTTTAAGTGGTCAGATTTGGCCAAATTAACTGAATATCTGATTTGTCACGTGATAAGTTAAACTAGCATTTCCTAGCAGTAAAGCAGTAGCAGTAAAAGCAAGGTGTTGTGGTTATTGAGCTTTAACTACAAATACCACAGTAAAACTACGGTTACTGTGGTAAACACATAACATGTGAAATGTTGTGGTTACTGTGCTTTAACTACAAATACCACAGTAAAACTATGGTTACTATGGTAAACTCATAGTAAGTGTTGTGGTTATTGTGCTTTAACTACAAATACCACAGTAAAACTACGTTCACTGTGGTAAACTCATAGCATGTGACATGTTGTGGTTATTGTGCTTTAACTACAAATACCACAGTAAAACTACGGTTACTGTGGTAAACTCATAATATGTGTTGTGGTTATTTTGCTTAAACTACAAATAATACAGTAAAACTATGGTTACTGTGGTAAACTCATAATATGTGTTGTGGTTATTTTGCTTGAACAACAAATAACTACAAATACCATAGTATGTTTTGTGGTTATTTCAACTACAAATACCACAGTAAAACTATGGTTACTGGTAAACTATAATATGTGTTGTGGTTATTTTGCTTTAACTACGAATACCACAGTAAAACTGTGGTTACTGTGGTAAACTCATAATATGTGTTGTGGTTATTTTGCTTTAACAAACAAATACCACAATAAAACTACGGTTACTGTGGTAAACTCATAATATGTTTTGTGGTTATTTTTCTTTAACAAACAAATACCACAGTAAAACTACGGTTACTGTGGTAAACACATTGTATGTGTTGTGGTTATTTTGCTTTAACAACAAATACCACAGTAAAACTGCGGTTACTGTGGTAAACTCATAGTAAGTGTTGTGGTTATTGTGCTTTAACTAAAAATACCACAGTAAAACTACAGTTACTGTGGTAAACTCATAATATGTGTTGTGGTTTTTTTGCTTTAACAACAAATACCACAGTAAAGGTTCAAGGTTCAAGGTTTCTTTATTCGTCACATAATAAATTATACAGGGTATAATTAGAAGTGAAACGTGTGTATTCGTCGTGTTTCCTGAAACAGACCGGCGTCAGTGCGATGGTGTCACGGATTGTCTGTCCATCCACGGTTGTGCATTAGTAAATGTGCCTTTTGTTACCGTTTCAGTGGCAATAAGATGTGCAAATACCAATTCAGTAGATGAATAAGAGGGATGTGCAGAGGGTCGCCCGGAGCAATGTCCCAGCAGCAATCGACCTAGAATATGAGAATATTTACAGTTAGCATTGGTGGGCGGAAACTGGGTTTGTGTTTAGGAGCCGGACCGGCCTTCAGGGAAGAAGCTGAACGATCCTTTGTTTGTATCATGGTTGCCGGGATGGTTACCGGGGTGCTTGGGCTATGATTTTGCAGCTCTGCTTTTGCAGCAATGATAGTGTATTCAGTCCTTTGGTTGGACAGTATGTGCTGATGAGTCCTGGTTTGAGGAATTTCCATACCACACTGAGATGCTGTTAAAGTCTCCCGTCATACATGCAGCGTTTCTATGGCCCCAAATAGAAAGTTTTCTTAGCTCAGTGGAATTTCCTCAGGACAGAGCCAAGCTGTCGCAATGTGTCTTTGGTGGCTATATAAACGGTTAACGAATGTGTGTAGTCTTTCCTCGGAGGGCAGATCGAATAGATAATGGAGAGATGTTCTTGAAGCTATGACCACAGAGGTCCCGCTGATCATATGCCTGGAGTCAGGAGTGTAGGGCCGCTGCTGTCTCTCCTGATCCACGATCAGAAACACACTCCACCACCTTTGTTTTTTCCGGCCTCGGCTGTTCTGTCCATCTCACGTTATCAGACGAGACAGTACCAGCGTGTCCGGGATGTGAGTCTCGGCGTGATAAAGTGTTATCCCTAATGCGGCCTCGTTGTGTAATGAGCCAGAACCACAGTTCATCCGCAAATTTTGACAATTAGCGAGCAGAATAATTGGTAGAGGGGGACTGTGAGTCAGAGCCGGCGCCAGCGCAGCACTACAGGGGGCTCAGGACACAGGGGCGATGTACGTTCAAGTGATGGAGTTGGAGGTGAACATGGCCGATGTGGCCCATTGGTGGTGACTATTTGTCGGTAAACAAGCACAGCTATATAGTAGTGTTTTGTGGCTTAGTTTTAGCAGCCTTTATTCTTGCTGTCGATGTGAGTGAGGGAGGAGTGCAGTACAGTGTAGATGGCATCAGACAGTAGACCGTGATTGGCCGATACTGCAAACTAAGAGGGTGTAGTGGAGGAGCAAATGTGTTTCTTTAAAAGTCTCTCAAAAACCTTCATGGATATAACTCACATCAAATTCGAAAAGCTGATGTTTTAGTTTTTACCACAAATACGGGCCGCTTATGGCCAAATGGAGGTGCCCTATTGTATTGTTGTGCAAACCAGCAAGCTGATCAGCACAGGACCTCATGGAAGTAAAAAAAAAAAAACACGGCCAGTAATCAAAATAGACGTTCATAGTTCAAATAAATAAAGTAATTAAATTGAATTATTTACCTCCGGACAGTCCTCTGACAAGGTGATAGCCTATGGCTATGATTTTAAGTCCAAAGCATGTCTGCTGCTTCCTGACACAGAGTTGCACCGCATTAAAAAGCTGTTTAGTTCTTCGGCCAGCAACGGATCTGCTCTTAAGGAGTTATTTCCAGAGGCTGGCTACTTCAGTGCCACATGTCGAGAGTATTTTGTGACTCAATTAACGGCTCTTATTGCACGACTGAGAAGCACGAAGCTTTGTATTCCTCGTGTTTCCTGACCTTTGGTGCCCTTTGCAACAGACCGGCGTTTGTAAGTGCGAATATGTAGCCGCATACATAAATTGTATATTTTGTTGACTGTATTTTAACAGTGTTATGCAATGAAACCTTATATGATTATAATAATTAACCGTTTCATGGCTTATTGCCTCATGTTTTATATAATGAAGCTTAATGTACATCCGTTGCTTTGTTTGCTTAGGTCAGATGAACTTTTTATACCACAAAAAAAAAAAAAAAAAAACATCTCAATATTTATTTGCAAAACCACGGTTAACTTTGTGGTTACCATGGCTACAAGAACATGGAAACTCAAAGAGAATATTAAGGCCTGATGGTGAAATTATAGACATCCTCAGTCAAAGCCAAAAAAGTTTCACAGGATGAACGTACATGCCAAAAGCCGGCAGTGAGTGGGCTTTGTACTTCTTGGGCTGGACTGATCGAATTCTCATATGTGCTGAATTTGCATTCAGGGATATGACGTGGTGCGGGAAGGCGCGTGTTATGTGCGATGCATACTCAGGATATTGATGTAGCCGCTTAGCTCATAGTTTGGAGGCTAGAGCCAAGCTATGTTTATATTTTTATTTATGTAATGTATATATTAATATAGAACGAATTAATAAAATCAAAAATAAAAAAATATTTTTTGAGCAGGATTGTGCCCCCCTGGGAATGCAACTGCATGAAAATTCTCTGCTTAGGGAGCGGCGGTAGAATAGATAATGGAGAGATGTTCTGTGAACAGTTTTAAACACATGGAGTCACACCATTTCTGTTAATTCCCTGAAAGAAACACACTCCACCACCTTAGTGGCCCATTTAACAGGCCTGCATCATTTTAAGGTTTCTGTCCATTGGTAAAACAGAGAAGTTATCAGCTTTAACCACGAAACAAAAACATGTTACATACAATGTCCCGTTGGAAACTTATCCTGTCTAAGTGCTGCATCGTCCACTGCGTTTATTCTCCAAGGTTGCTCGGGAATTTGTGTGTCAGATTAGTAATTAAAATGGTAAACTGTGAGCCCTTAAAATTTTCTATAGTGCGATGTATTAATGCCTCCTGCGTTTCGTTTGGCATTCAGGTTTTTAAATAAACCATTATATTTCATAAATAAAATCTATTTTCACACTCATCTTGCTAGTTCCGAACGCCCCCTCACGCCCCCCGTGGCGCCGGCCCTGCTGTGAGCCTTATCCTCAGTCTGTTGCGTATAAAGTGTTCCGTCTCCCGCAGGTTAGTGTAGCAATGTGGTCAAAAAGTATCTTCTGTCATACATAATCATTGGCCACGCTACACGTCCGCGGATAAAGTGTTCTGGAAAAAAAAAACACATAAAAGCACAATTCTGTTAGTGTAGCGCTGTCCACTGAATCTTCTGTCGTACATAATCATTGCAGACGATACACGTACCAAAAGAGAAGTAAAAAATAAAATAGGTAAAAAAAACCACATAAAAGTGGTAGCTAATTCACAGGCGACTTGCTTCAGCAGCGCCACCGAAATAACAACAAATACCACAAATACCACAGTAAAACTATGGTTACTGTGGTAAACTCAGTATGTGTTGTGGTTATTTTGCTTAACAACAAATACCACAGTAAAACTATGGTCAATGTGGTAAACTGAGTATGTGTTGTGGTTATTTGCTTTAACTACGAATACTTTAACTACGTAAAACTACTACACTAAACTCATAGTACTAACTAAACTCAAATAATACAGTGTGTTGTGGTTATTTTGCTTTAACTACAAATACCACAGTAAAACTACGGTAAACTCATAGTGTGATGTTTGGTTATTGTGTGTAAAACTATTTTGTGGTAAACTTAAACTACCACAAAAACTAACAGTAAACAGTACTGTGGTAAACTGTGACGGTTACTGTGGTAAACACATAGTGTGTGTTGTGGTTATTTTGCTTTAACTACAAATACCACAGTAAAACTATGGTTACTGTGGTAAACTCATAATATGTGTTGTGGTTATTTTGCTTTAACTACAAATACCACAGTAAAACTACAAATTCACTGTGGTAAACTCATAGCATGTGGTTGTGGTTATTGTGCTTTAACTACAAATACCACAGTAAAACTATGGTTACTGTGGTAAACTCATAATATGTGTTGTGGTATTTTGCTTTACTGTGGTAAACAAAAATACCATGGTTACTGTGGTAAACTATAATATGTGTTGTGGTTATTTTGCTTGAACACAAATACCACAGTAAAACTATGGTTACTGTGGTAAACTAGTATGTTTTGTGGTTATTTCTTTAACTACAAATACCACAGTAAAACTATGGTAAACTCATAATATGTGTTGTGGTTATTTTGCTTTAACTACAAATACCACAGTAAAACTATGGTTACTGTGGTAAACACACAGTGTTGTGGTTATTTTGCTTTAACTCACAAATACTTTACACTGTGGTAAAAATATGGTCTTTAACTACAAATACCACAGTGGTAAAACTCAGTTACTGTGGTAAACTATAATATGTGTTGTGGTTATTTTGCTTTAACTACAAATACCACAGTAAAACTACGTTGTGGTTACTGTGGTAAACTCATAATATGTGTGTGGTTATTTTGCTGTTACTGTTACTGTGGTAAACTGTAATATGTGGTTATTTTGCTTTAACAAATACCAAGTAAAACTACGTTACTGTGGTACAGTAAAACAACAAATACCACAGTAAAACTGGTTACTGTGGTAAACTCATAATATGTATGTTGTGGTTATTGTGCTTTAACTAAAAATACCACAGTAAAACTATTACTTGGTAAACTTTAACAACAAATACCACAGTAAAACTACGGTTACTGTGGTAAACTCAGTATGTGTTGTGGTTATTTTGCTTTAACAACAAATACCACAGTAAAACTATGGTTACTGTGGTAAACTCAGTATGTGTTGTGGTTATTTTGCTTTAACTACAAATACCACAGTAAAACTATGGTCACTGTGGTAAACTCAGTATGTGTTGTGGTTATTTTGCTTTAACTACGAATACCACAGTAAAACTACGGTTACTGTGGTAAACTCATAGTATGTTTTGTGGTTATTTTGCTTTAACAACAAATACCACAGTAAAACTGCGGTTACTGTGGTAAACACATAGTGTGTGTTGTGGTTATTTTGCTTTAACTATGTGTTACTGTGGTAAACTATTTTGTTGTGGTTATTTTGCTTTAACTACAAATACCACAGTAAAACTATGGTTACTGTGGTAAACACAGTAATTTTGCTTTAACTACGGTACAACTACTTACAGTGGTAAACTCACTTTAACAACAAATACCACAGTAAAACTATGTTACTGTGGTAAAACTTGTATGTGTTGTGGTTATTTTGCTTTAACAACAAATACCACAGTAAAACTACGGTTACTGTGGTAAACTCATAGTAAGTGTTGTGGTTATTTTGCTTTAACTACAAATACCACAGTAAAACTACAGGTGGTACTGTGGTAACTCATAATATGTGTTGTGGTTATTTTGCTTTAACAACAAATACCACAGTAAAACTATGTTACTGTGGTAAACTCAATATGTGTTGTGGTTATTTTGCTTTAACAACAAATACCACAGTAAAACTACTGTGGTAAACTGTGGTAGTATGTGTTGTGGTTATTTTGCAGTAAAACTATGGTTACTGTGGTAAACTAGTATGTGTTGTGGTTATTTTGCTTTAACAACAAATACCACAGTAAAACTACGGTTACTGTGGTAAACTGTGTGTTGTGGTTATTTTGCAACTAAAATACCACAGTAAAACTATGGTTACTGTGGTAAACTCATAATATGTGTGTTGTGGTTATTTTGCTTTAACAACAAGTAAAACATGGTTAGTAAAACTATGGTCCTGTGGTATAATATGTGTTGTGGTTATTTTGCTGTGGTAACAAACAAATACCACAGTATGTGTTGTGGTTAAACTACCACAGTAAAACTATGTTACTGTGGTAAACTTGTATGTTTTGTGGTTATTTTGCTTTAATACGACAGTGTGTTACTGTGGTAAACTCAATGTTTAACAAACAAATACCACAGTAAAACTACGTTATTTAAACACATTGTATGTGTTGTGGTTATTTTGCTTTAACAACAAATACCACAGTAAAACTACGGTTACTGTGGTAAACTTTAACTAAAAATACCACAGTAAAACTACAGTGTTGTGGTTATTTTGCTAAAATAATATGTGTTGTGGTTATTTTGCAAATACACAGTAAAACTACAGTACTGTGGTAAACTCAGTATGTTAAACTCAATATGTGGTTATTTTGCTTTATACCACAGTAAAACTATGTTTAACAACAAATACCACAGTAAAACTAACGTTATTTTGCTTTAACTCATAGTAAGTGTTGTGGTTATTGTGCTTTAACTACAAATACCACAGTAAAACTACAGTCACTGTGGTTAATAGTACTGAGACTGCTCTCATTAGAGTGACAAATGACCTGCTCTTATCATCTGATTGTGGTTGTATCTCTCTATTAGTGCTCCTGGATCTTAGCGCTGCGTTCAACATTATCGATCACAACATTCTTTTGAATAGACTTGAAAACTCTGTTGGCATTAGTGAAAGTGCATTAGCATGGTTCAAATCGTACTTATCTGACCGCCATCAATTCGTAGCAGTGAATGAAGAGGTATCATATCGATCACAAGTGCAGTATGGAGTACCTCAAGGCTCAGTACTAGGGCCGTTACTTTTCACGCTTTACATGTTACCCTTGGGAAATATCATCAGGAAACATGGGGTTAGCTTTCACTGTTATGCTGATGATACTCAGCTCTATATTTCTTCACGGCCCGGTGAAACACACCAAATTGAGAAACTTATGGAATGCATAGTCGATATAAGAAACTGGATGACGAATAATTTCTTACTACTAAATTCTGAAAAAAACAGAGGTGTTAATTATCGGACCTAAAAACCTATTAATAATAAGTAATAACCTAGAACATGGTCTAACACTTGATGGCTGCTCTCTCGATTCATCATCATCAGTCAGGAACCTAGGGGTGCTATTTGATAGCAATCTCTCATTTGACAGCCACGTTTCTAGCATTTGTAAAACTGCATTTTTTCATCTTAAAAATATATCTAAACTGAGACCTATGCTCTCAATGTCAAATCCAGAAATGTTAATTCATGCATTTATGACCTCAAGGTAAGATTATTGTAATGTTTTATTAGGTGGTTGTTCTGCACACTTAATAAACAAACTACAGATGGTCCAAAATGCAGCAGCTAGAGTTCTTACTAGAACCAGGAATTATGACCACATTAGTCCGGTTATGTCAACACTGCACTGGCTCCCTATTAAACATCGTATAGATTTTAAAATCTTGTTAATTACTTATAAAGCCATGAATGACTTAGCTCCTCAGTATTTGAGCAAACTCTTATCGCATTATAGTCCTCCACATCCGCTACGATCTCAAAACTCTGGCCATTTGATAATACCTAGAATATCGAAATCAACTGCCGGCGGCAGATCCTTTTTCTATTTAGTGCCCAAACTCTGGAACAATCTACCTAACACTGTTCGGGAGGCAGACACACTCTGTCAGTTTAAATCTAGATTAAAGACCCATCTCTTTAACCTGGCGTACACTTAACACACTAATACGCTTCTAATATTCAAATCCGTTAAAGGATTGTTAGGCTGCATTAATTAGGTCAACAGGAACTGGGAACACTTCCCATAAAACACGATGTACTCGTTACATCGTAAGAAGAATGACATCTACGCTAATATTAGTCTTTTTCTTTCTTATTCCGAGGTCACCGTAGCCACCCGATCCAGTCCTTATCCAGCCCAGATGATCACTGCAGTCAACAGATCCAGTCCGTATCCAGATCAGATGGTGGATCATCACCTAGAGACGACCTCTACAGCTCTGAATGTCAGTGGAGACTAGGAGACCAGGACACCTAGATGAGCCCCAGAGACAGATCTCCAGTGAGGACTTCGTCACCTAGACAGACATGGAACCAGTGGAGTACTTAGGGTGAATCCCATTTCTCTGTCTTACCCCTTCCCCTTCGTCTTACCCCTAGCCCTTGTCCCTCGAAACCGAGTGGTAAGCGCTAGGGGTGAAAACATACCCCTATGAAATGAGACGCCACTTGGTTACTGTTACGTCATCATACATCGTCGCTAGCTGGCTACTACGTCACCAGAGGCGACAAGTGTTGATTGCAAACTCTCCGTCTAAAAGTGTGTGTTTGTTGATTGCGTGGGTTTAAGTGATGTTTTCTCTATTCAGAGAAACGCGGGACTGTTGTGCAAATCAGCAATGTAACGTTAGCGTGGAAAAATAGCGATTTTTAAAAACGTTTCAATTAAGAGCATGGTTGCAAATATATACAGTATATGTAAGTTACAGGACTGTGTAGAGCACAAAACAAGACGAAAATACTTAAGCCGAAAATATTTAAGTCGAAAATAGTCTCTGGATGATCTAGTCACAGTGTGTTCTGGGTACCCCTTGGTTTCAAGTAAGCTCGCGAAAATTCTTGGTTTTAAGGGGTATCTACCCCTTCCCCTTAGCCCTACCCCCTCGCTCAAAACGAGAATTGGGACAGCCCTTACTCTCACGTGAATGCGCAAAACTAAGGGGAAGGGGTAAGACAGAGAATTGGGATTCACCCTTACACTGACTTTGCTGCAGTTGGAACAAACTACTGGTTCGTCTGGCCAGAGGGGAACTGGCCCCCCGACTGAGTCTGGTTTCTCCCAAGGTTTTTTTCTCCGTTCTGTCACCGATGGAGTTTTGGTTCCTTGCCGTTGTCGCCTCTGGCTTGCTTAGTTGGGGACACTTCATTTCCAGCGATATCACAGACTTGATTTTAACTGAACTGAGCTGGACAATGACATCACTGAATTCAATAATGAAATGCCTTTAACTCAAAAATGTTCCTGTTTTGATATTGTGCAGTTGCTTTGACACAATTTGTATTGTTAAAAGCGCTATATAAATAAAGGTGACTTGACTTGACTTGACCTGACTTGTGGTAAACCCATAAAAAGAGTAGACATTAAACACTGTTACTTTACTATGGTAAAATCATGAAAGGGTGTGGTTACCATACCTACAAAAAAATACCACAGTAAATCCAGTTACAGTGATGCATGGTATATGTTGTAGTTACTGTGTATTGACTACACATGACATGGTCGAGCAACAGTTACTATGGTAAAAATATGGTAAATGTATGGCCTTTTTACATGATCACAATTATCAGAAATAACGTTACTGGGTCGTTGATTTGTTGTGCTGTCATCAGCCATGTCTAAAAGCTGAAGACCCATGTCACAACAGGATTCAAAATGGGTTTATTTATTTATTTCAAACAGCAACAGGTATATAACATACAGTAGAAGTTAGCTTAGGCCAGGGGTCTGCAACCTTCAATGTCAAAAGAGCCATTTTCGCCCCTTTCCTACCGAATAAAATTCATGTGGAGACACAAAATATTTGATGCCCAAATAAAGATAACACGGCATATAGCTAAAGTTTTATATTCAGATGTTACAGGGCTGAGGAGTAGCAATCATCTCAGAAGTGAGGGGGATAGAAATGTCAAATGTAGTAATAATAATGAATAAGTATTATCATATTAATGTATGTATAATTGACAAAAAAAAATCTAATTTTAGTTGGCTCAGAAATAAAATATACTGCTGGACAATAACCAATAATTTGTCTTATTTTTGATAAATATTTTACTAATGACAATTTTATGGTTATGAGTGTACAATCAGTACATACTGCAAACACTTTTTCCATTTTTATCACAGAATAAGGAAGAAAATATATGTGACCCTGGAGCACAAAAGCAGTCTTAAGTGTAGCAATAGCCAAAAATACATTGTATGGGTCAAAATGATCGATTTATCTTTTATGCCAAAATCATTAGGATATTAAGTAAAGATCATGTTCCATGAAGATATTTTGTACCGTAAATATATCAAAACTTCATTTTTGATTAGTAATATGCATTGCTAAGAACTTTAATTGGACAACTTTAAAAGCAATTTAGATTTTTTTGCACCCTCAGATTCCAGATTTTCAAATAGTTGTATCTCCTAACAAACCACACATCAATGGAAAGCTTATTTATTCAGCTTTCAGATGAAGTATAAATCTAAATTTCGAAAAATTGACACTGAAGACTGTTTTTGTGGTCCAGGGTCACATATTTTATAGCTTCTGTACTGTAATTAATGCTGTCCATTACCACTGTATCATTCATATTTATTACCTGGAGAAGACTTGAAAAACACACAAACCATTTCGTCTTCAGGTTTCATCTGTTAATTTTTATGCTTGTTATTCAGCTTAGCTACAGCGATAGCAGGATGCCTGTCAAACGTTACTATTACTTCTCATATGAGTCCGTTTTAGACTTTCTGTGCGAGAGCGCCCTCTGGCTTCGAGAATGTATGAAACATGCACCGCGTGAAGGTGCGTACACACCAGACGCGAATGAAGCGAATAAATTGCGCTATTCGCGCGTAGTTGGACGCTTGAACATTTTGAATTTACTCGCTTCATTCGCGCGTGAAATTCGCGCCATTCACACGTGAAATTCACTACACAACAGACGCGAATACGCGTTATGGGAGGGGCTTCTGCCAGGCAGCTCCAGTCTCGTTGCAAAAAATGTATTCCTGTTTTTGTAAAAGTACGAAGATGTATATGTAGCTCCGGGTACCCACATACAACCACAATTAATTTGTCCTCCATTGTTGTTTCGTATTTTCTGCCTCCGCTCGTAATTACGTCACTGCTAGAGCAAGCTCCTGATTGGTTAACGCGACGCGAATATCCGGCAAAGTTCAGATTTTTCAACTCGCTCAATTCGCGCCGCCTCATTCGCGCGAATAGCACCGCAGGATTGTCTATCGCGTCTTTGCATTGACTTAACATGTAAATCATTTGCGCGTAACGCTTCATTCGCGTCTGGTGTGAACGCACCTTGAGAGTGTTCAGCGCTCCGTGATGTTCACATCGTTTTGGATACGAATAAAACGCATCCAAAACAACGTTACTATCTTTTCTCTTTTAATTTAAATCTATATTTACTCACATTGGCCTTTGAAAACCTCTACTTTAACACACTTGACCGAGAAAAAGTGCAGGGTAAGAGTTTAGGTTGTATTAAAAGTCGGGGCGGGGACACCTCCCCCGCTTATTGTACACCCACACTACAGGGAGCCACCGCATAGGGACGAAAGAGCCGCATGCAGCTCGTGAGCCGCGGGTTGCCGACCCCTGGCTTAGGCTAATGCCAATGGCAGGCTACCAGCTGTGCTAAGCAAGCAGCCCACTGTTCTACTAACAACTCATTTGAACGCATACGCTGCCATTTTAACACATTACCTCATCTAACGTGATGCAGAAACACTGAAATAATTAAAATAATACCGCCAAACCCATGATCTCTTTACATAAAAAGATTGTTGTCCTTACCTGTTTAGGTGCGTTCACACCAGATGCGAATGAAGCGTTACGCGCAAATGATTTACATGTTAAGTCAATGCAAAGACGCGATAGGCAATCCTGCGGCGCTATTCGCGCGAATGAGACGGCGCGAATTACGCGGTGCGAATTGAGCGTTTGACACGCCATTCGCGCGAATAGCGCAAGTTGAAAAATCGGTACTTTGGCCGATATTCGCGCAGGATTTGAACAAGGTTTTACATAAGTTACACTCTTTAATTTCAAAAGGCACCCGCAATTCAGCCTTTGATGTTTCACTCCATTTTCCCCAGTTCACAACACCTGTATCCAAAAACCTACGGTGGCCGAGAAGTGCAAAACAAATCCCGATTCTGAAAACAAAATAACAAATTACAAACGCAAATGCAAATCTAAAAAATAATTAACAAATCTTTCAATAGAAATTAAGGAGTCATTTGCACATAGCATATAGCACTATGTGCAAATAGTTGCTGCCTAAAAATATGCATGTACATTTACAACACTGTACTGTATTATTTTACCTTTGAATCAGAATACAAAAAAATTGTTAACGCTAATGTGAGGGTGTTTCTAATACAGTATATATGGGAGTGACAGTAAATTGGACATAGTTCTGTCAAATAGCTATAGCAGTTATTTACACTGTGCAAATACCTTTTTACACTGTTAAAATAGCATGGTTTTCTGCTATGTATACTAGGCTATTTGTTGCAAATAGTGGAAATTATGTGCACTTCAGTATTGAATTACATTATAAAACAGTATGCAATAATAACTTATTGAGTGTAAATTATAATTCAAATTCTTAAATTGATGCCACCAACAATAAACAGCCTCCCTACACCTGCCCTAACCCTACCCAATGCTTTTTTTCAACTTTTTGATTATTTCCTTAATTTCTATTGAAAATAAATGCATTTACGATGCGATATTATATCTGAAAAGGAAGAAAAAAAGTTTGGCAAAAGCCGGGCTTGAACCCGGGTCGACCGTGTTAAAAGATTGACAGGCGCGCTATTTATCACCTGCGCCACTATGGTATATCTATGGTACTGCGCCAATATGGTATATCTTATATCTTATATGTACATCTTGATTGACAGCTATCTCATCCAGTCAGCGGTGAGTCATCTATTCCTAAACCAATGGCGCTGCCTCAAACTATACCTACCTTTTCCGGTTTGTCTGAATTGTCGTTGTGTTTTCTGAATTGTTGTTTTGTTTTCAGATTTGTCGTTGTGTTTTCTGACTTGATATTTTGTTTTCGAATTTGTCATTGTGTTTTCTGACTTGTTATAATGTTTTCTGAATTGTTGTTGTGTTTTCAGATTTGTTAATTATTTTTTAGATTTGCATTTGCGTTTGTAATTTGTTATTTTGTTTTCAGAATCGGGATTTGTTTTGCACTTCTCGGCCACCGTAAAAAACACACACAAAACAGAACTCTTTCATATGCACATCTAAGATTATGTTAGCCATGCCAGTGCTTTAGAAAAAGCAAGATTACTTAAACCCAACCTTATACTCATGAGGCCTTATGCATACTTCATTGCACACACATTTAAACTTTAACACACTTACTGTCAAGCCATGCATAGTGTGCCTTCTGTCTGAACCGGGCCTTGTTTACAATTGCCCTAAAGCAACTGCATGTAAGAGACAGATTCATGTAGGCAGCATCTCCATCCTGTAGCACTACTTCAAGGAGTATCATCTCCAAGGCCTCCATTGGTAACTGGAAAGTATTTATAAAAGGATTAATCCATTTGCTTGAATGGAATATTACAGTATTCCAGCACAAAAGAAAAAAAGACATCTTACATCCAAAAGTTGCAACTCAGCAGTCATGCTTGCCTTTTGTGCCTAAAAGTATAGCAGAGAATACAAGTCAGTCTATGTATATGGTAAGAGAAGAAAACAAGTCTTATTAAATGTCTCATACATTCTTTTCAGTATGCCTCATTTGTCTTTTTGTTGCCCGTCTTTCTCCATCAGACCTGCAATGAAAAGTAGTACAGAACAGGTGTGTAATGCAAATTTTATATTTATGTAAATAAAACTTCTCTCAAAAAAAGCAAGTTTTGATCATTGAAGCTTCATGGTTTGTATAATGGGATCGTGAAGCACAGCAAAAATTAGAGTGTAAGTTCAAAAATGTAAAATAAAAAAAATAAAACAACCTCAGGGGAAATTCTCCAAAAGCAGACGACACCACCACCTTCTTTTTTACTTTACTTTTACTTTTTAGAATTTAGCAGACGCTTTTATCCAAAGCGACTTACAAATAAGAAAAAGTAACTAAAACTAAAGTTACATCTATAAATACTATATATACACACACATTTAAGAAAATTGAGAAATTAAATAAAATGACACTAAACAACATTTCAAAACTTAACATTTAAATGAAAACAAAAAATAAAGCAAACATTTCAAAATATTAAACCCATATATATATATAACATATAAGCCAAACACCCTATATATATATATATATATATATATATATATATATGGTATTTCATTTTCATGCAGTATGTTGACGTAACATTACTAAAATAAATACAATGTATTAAAACTAAAACTAAAGTAAATAACTATAAAGACATATGAAATTCATACATAATTTATGTAAAATTAAAATAGATAAATCAAATGGCAGTAGTTATCAGTAATCCTAAAAAAAGAACACTGTCAAAAACACATGCTAACAAACAACAACTTACACATAGTAAGAATTAGTTATAAAAAACTAAAACAGAAGTGAAACAAGCAGTAAGAAAGAGGATAAATAAAAAGTGATACAAATCGTATTTAAAGATATCTTGAATTGGAATTACGACTAGTCAAAACTCATTTGAAGATATCTGCAAATATTTTTCAATGGAAGTCAATGGAAGATTATGACTAGTCGTAATTGCTTTGTAGATATCTGGAATGTGAATTATGACTAGTTGTAATTGCATTGTAGATATCTTCAATGCATTTTATGACTAGTCATAAACACATTGTAGATATCTTGATTCCAATTACGACTAGTCATAATTGTAATATAGATATCTGGAATTACAATTGTGACTATCCGAAATTATATTTATGGATAGTCAAAAAAAAGTTTTAAATGTTAAAAGGGCTTGCCATAATCCGTACCGTTACCAAAACGTGACGTGTAAACTCTGCCGATCACTGATTGCCGGAGAGAATCGTCATTACTGCGTCACTGAACTTGCGACATGAGACCCATATACTCGCTAGATTTAAATCAGCACAGCCAGCGAAGGAGCGGATGCAGAAAGATGGAGTGTGTTATAAAATGTTGGCACAAATGACAGATAAAACACTGGAAATAGTGTTAAAACTGTTTAACCAAATTTGGGATACTGGACAACACCCTTTGGTATGGAAACAAGCAATAATAGTACCAGTTCTTAAACCAGGGAAAGACCCATCAGATCCTTCTAGTTACAGACCCATTGCCTTGACCTCCCATTTATGTAAAGTCATGGAACGAATGATCACAGAGAGAATAACGTATTTCCTAGAAAGTAAAGCTCTTTTATCTCCATATCAGAGTGGGTTTCATAGGGGTCGTAACACAATGGACTCTGTATTATGTCTAGAGTCAGACATCAGAAAAGCACAGACCAATAAAGAAGTAGTTATAGCTGTCTTCTTTGATGTGGAAAAGGCATATGATATGCTTTGGAAAGAAGGATTATTGATAAAGCTAAAATCATTAGGAACTGGCGGTAGAACATATAATTGGATTATGGACTTTTTATTTGACAGGAAAATACAAGTAAGGGTAGGTAAAGAATATTCCAAAGTATATTCAGCAGAGAATGGAACTCCACAAGGTAGTGTGTGTAGTCCGCTATTATTCAACATTATGATTAATGACATTTTCACTCAGGTTGAACATAATGTAGGAAAATCTTTGTATGCAGATGACGGGGCTTTGTGGATTAGAGGCCGCAATATATCATATGTGAATAAAAAAATACAAGCTGCAATAGTAGAGGTGGAAAAATGGACAAATAAATGGGGATTTAAATTATCTGTAACAAAAACACAAGTCATTTGCTTCTCAAGGTGGCATAAAATCATACCTCTCTCTTTAAAACTTTATGGGCAACCTCTGGAGCAGGTAAAAGCTGTTAGGTTTCTTGGGGTTTGGTTTGATGGAAAATTGACATGGAAAGTTAATCTGGATAAAATTAACGACAAAAGTAAAAAGGTCATCAACATACTTCGTTGTTTATCAGGACGGGAATGGGGAGCAAGTAGATCATCTCTGCAAAATATATACTGGGCACTCATGAGATCTGTTTTTGATTATGGAAGTATAGCTTACATGTCAGCAGCAGAATCAAACCTCAAGAGGTTAGATGTTTTGCAAGCTCAGGCTCTGAGAATCTGCAGTGGATCATTTAAAACATCTCCAGGTATCATCAATGCAGGTGGAAATGGGAGAAATGCCTTTAAGAATCAGAAGAGTGAAATTAATGATGGCATACTGGGTTAATCTCCAGGGACATAATGAGTTGCATCCTGTCAAAAGTGTATTAACAGATTGTTGGGAACATAATGAAACAAATTATACTAGTTTTGGATGGATAGGTAATGCAAAGGCAAGAAATATAGGATTACACCAATTACAGTACAGTAATACAGTTTCAATTTCTTCCATTCCTCCTTGGTTATTCCCTTTGCCAAATGTTGACCTCAATATTCAGCAGGAATTGAAAGATAATTCGGCACAACTTCCAACATGGTTTATAGTCCAGAATTATTTCAAGGAACATTATCCAGAATCAGTGTTTTTATTTACAGATGGATCCAAAGATCCTGAAACAGGATTTGCAGGTGCAGCAGTATATATTCCAATGAGAGATTGTTTTATTAAGAAAAGAGTAACCAATCATTTGTCAGTGTATGCAACAGAATTATTGGCAATATTACTGGCCCTGCAGTGGATAGAGGAGAAGAAAATAAAAAACACTGTCATTGCATCAGATAGCTACTCATCACTTGAAAGTATACAATCTGGCAGGTCATTAGTTAGGATGGATATTATCAATGAGATATTCTGTAAGATGTATAATATGAAACTTATGGGTATTTCTACACATTTCATTTGGGTTCCTGCTCATGTTGGTGTGGAAGGAAATGAGAAGGTGGATATTCTGGCTAAACAAACTCTAAGAATAAAGCAAGTAGATTTTCAGGTCCCATTAAGCAAAGCAGAAGCTAAAGTACTCATAAGAACATATGCACAATCAGTATGGCAGGTATATTGGGATGATAATGAAACAGGTAGACATTTATACAATATACAAAAACAAGTTGGTGCTGGGAGGAGGGAGAGCAGGAATCGAAGAGAAGGAAGTATCATAACTCGGATGAGAATAGGTCATACTGGACTTAACAGTACACTATATAAAATTGGAAAACACCCAACTGGGGAATGCATACACTGTTGCCAACAAGAAACAGTTGAGCATGTACTACTCCATTGTAGGAAATATAACAATGAGAGACGTCACCTTATTCAATCATTGAAGAAAGTAAAACATCATGACTTCACTTTATCAGGTCTATTAAGGGAAACAGCTAGTAAGTTGTATGATGATATTATTACATTTGTGAAAGACAGTAAATTATATAAAAGAAAATAGCGTTTTGATTGTTTTTTTTGGTTTATTTATTGGGTTTATTTTCCACTTTGTTTATTTGTTTTGCTTGGTTTTTATGTTTATTTATATTTTGTATACACGCAAATATCCTGATCCATACTCCATTCCAGTTGGTGGCGGTAATGCACCGAAGCTAGGTTGCCAACCGCCAATAAACACCAAAGAAGAAAGAAGGAGCGGATGCAGCTTTTGTTTGAACAAACGCACCTTTTTGTATCCATAGATATCATATAGAGACTAGATACATTGGCCGCTTACGGCCGCCCTCTGTCGTACTTAGTTTCGTTGCGTAGCAGCAGTTAAGATGCCAGAGCACCATTTTCTTGTTCTAATCGGCGAACCACAATAGAGTCAAGGGGATTACTTTTCACAAGTAAGTTTCGTTGGTTGTATTTTGTGAATAGAATACTACCAGATAAATGAGAAGGAGCAAGGATCTTTGACAGGAATCGTAGTCAGCTAACGTTAGCTAGGCTATACTGCATGGAGCAAGAACGTCTCGGTTATCAGATACAAGATTCAACGCCATGTACGTTAGTCCACGTGATTTCAGAAGCAATGTAATACACACATGACGACGATACGCAAATGAGTTCGCTAGTTTTATTGAGATATCTTATCCCGTGTGAATTGGCCATTAATATTACAGAGAAAATTACATTATTACTCCATCTACCCTTGAAAGTTAATCCCGTCCGAATAGGGCTTTAGATTAAAATCGACACAATAATTCTATGTAGACATTGGCCAGTGAATTTTACACAAGTGTCATAGACTGTATTATCAGTGTTGGGCAGTCACTACTTGTAGCTTAGCTAGTAACTTAGTATTTTGTTGTTAGCCTCTCTATTTACTGAATCAAGTAACTTTTCAGTAGCTTAATTCCTTTATTTCAAAATAGGAGTTTTGTTGAAGAAAGGTTCTAAGAAATGTGAAGGAAGAAAATAAGCTTGACCTCCTTTGTGAAATGTTTTTGTGTACGTTAGACTCTCCAAAATCTTCCGTTTTCATTTTGAAGGTTTCCCAAGGACAAAGATGTGAGGAAGAAGTGGGAAGTGGCTTTGAGGAGAGAAGGATTCCATGCAAGTGATTCATCAGTGCTTTGCTCTCAACATTTTAAGCAGGGGGATTTTGATAGGACGGGTCAGATTGTCAGACTCCGAGATGGTGTTATTCCATCCGTCTTCAGCTTCCCGGTTCACCTCCAAAGAGTAGGTGTATCCTCATAAGGCTATTGGTATTCATAAATGTAAATATTATATTATCAATCACGGGCCAGGGTAAGATACTTATCCCTTTATACATATTTCAATATGTATTATGCTTTTTCATTTTAGTTGGAAAAGGGCAGGCCTACATCTACCTCCAGAAAAAGAAAGCAGGATGGATCAAGCCCACAACCTCAGCCTATGCCACCATATATCATAATGACATATTATATCAAAAAAACATAAACATACATAAGACATGTTGAACATGCATTGCTGACACACACACACACACAGTGCTGGCAGTTGCTTTGACAGGTGATGACTATAAGAAAGAATGTGGGCCATAAACTAGTGGTGTCAAAGTGATGTTTAAAGTGATTACAAAAGTCATTATGCCTTGACCGCTCTTAAGACCAGGCTCAATGAAGCCTTGGCAAGAGTGGAAAGTCTAGAGCGAGAGAAGAAGAATTCCGTGGCCAGAGAAAAGAGGGCAAAAACCACAGTGAAGAGTCTTGTGTGTGAGAGCGCAAATCACTTAAACTGTAACTAGTTTTGCTTCTTTATCACCTTATATCCTACAGTACGTCTGGTCACGCTGTTAGTATATTAAATTAATATTAATTCCTGCTACAACCATGTGTCCTGCATAGCTCCTTTGCCCCGCGTAAAAAATCAGTTCGTTTTACGCTGACAGCTCATTGTGGCACTTTAAGATGGCCACCGCTCGTCACAGTAGCGGTCGATAGGGCTCTATCTAATATGATGTCTATGTTGTATCAACCACATAGCAGTGTCGTTGTCTGTTGAAATACAGACGTTCAATAGCGAGGAGCGGATTTGATGGCTCCTTATGTAGACTTGCTATATTTTCAGAGTATGTCTTCCATTGTGTTTTGCTGATTAAGTGTAAACATCCACATGCCGAGATGGAACACTATTCGAACGGCACACCTGCACTCCTCCTCTACAGCCCGTGGCACTGCCACCACAGTCTCTGCTGCTGGGGGTAAATCCCAAGCGTTCGTTCTCCATTGCTGTTAAAAACATCCACATGCCGAGAATGAAGAACGCGGCCTTTACTATTCCGTCTCGATTGATGTCACGGCAGTAGAGGCGGCGCAATTATAACGACGCGTGAATAATCCCGCCCACTCTATAGCGGTATTAACTGCAGTGGAAACGCAAACCGACCCGAACTGAGCCGTACCGTTACGAGCCGCGCCGAACCGTACTGTACCATGCAGTGGAAAAGCGCCATATGAGAAGGAAATAGAGTCAGCCGACAACGAACTCGTCTTCGAGATGAACGTGTTCTAACTCATTTTAAGTCAATAAAATGTTAACACAATAGTACATATTTTACCATTATTTTTTTTACATTATAGGGGAAGCCGAGCTTCCCTTGCAGTCTTAAAGAAATCCCCACTGCACCAAAGTCATTGTGTCTTCCCTCTGTACTTGAAAATGTGGTTGATCTAGTGACTGAAAAGACTATACCATGATTCCTTGTTTATTTTACTTGAGTTATTATATTATGCTACTTAGATTCAATAATTACTCAACATTTCTAGGAACCAGGTTTAATTGCATTAAAGAAAGTATTATTTGGGTGTAATAAAACTTAAAAAAACAACAATTCTAAAAGGTAATAATAAATACATGTAGTTAAAACTGGGTGGAAATACTGCCTTATTGGCACTTTTTTCGGTCCTCCAAAACTAGGGTCCTGGAAATGCGTTCCTGGGACTGCGTTTTTCCGACTCGGTAGGTGGCGCTGTCACAAAAAACTAGGGTCCTAGAAATTCAGTCCTACAACTGCGGTCCTGAAAGTGCGTCCTCCAGTACTGCAGACGGATAATATTGAATGCAGGCACTAGAGAGCGCACGCGCTCCTCTTCGCTCTTGCCCTCCTCATTATCTTACTGCAGAAGAAGAATACAGCGGGCTGCCTGCTGCTGAAACAAAATGGGCGATGTGGAAATGGGTTTACCGAGCAAGAGACTCACTAACGGGTATGAGTATGTGCGTTGTATGGCCCCATCAACAACGCATTAAAGAACTAGGATGGGGTGTTTTAGGGAAAGGGAACAGATTCGGTCAGGGTTGTGTTGATCTCATAGTTAACTATAAAGATTTTGCTATCTATTTTTCTGGTCGGCTAGTGTTAGCGTGCTAATGCTAAATGTTCTTATACAAGAAGCCAGTTGTCAAGTTTCATTTGTTAGAGGTGATTTTCGTTGGTTTTGTGAACTCTTTCATTTTAAAACCTTTGAACTGCTGCATACCACACCCTGTGTGTTTAAATATTTTATTTGGCTAGCTTATTTCGTAAAGTAAGTTACGTTACCCATTAGTTTTCGTGTGACATGGCCAACACGCTCAATTCGTTTGTTATTTATCCAAAATTCCTATGTCGATTAGATCTTTTAAAAGTAATCCAATTAGTTATCATAGTCCATAAGCACATTAACCTACCTAGATACATTTGCTGGTGAGTTGCAATGGTCAGTGTCCTTGTTAAGAACACTGTGTTGCCTTGACAAAACAAAACACATGCATGTTATTTGGTGCCTAAATACGCGCAAAACTAAAAAAAAAAATTAAATGTCTGTGATGAGAAAAAACCCCAGAATTGTGACCCTTGTTTCTTTTTACATTAAGTTTTACTGGTTCTGCATGTTAATGTGCTTGTCATTTATCCTTACAGGCCAGAGGATTTAGAGAGTCCAGAGAAGAGTGGGAATGAGGATGAAAATGGTGACATGTCAGGAGAGGATGACGAGGAGGGTGAGGAAGAAGTGGAGGTGAATGGAGAGAAGCAGTACAGCGGTTCCAAACATCACAGCAGTGGCAGCAAACACAAGAAAAAGAAACACAAGCACCGTAGCAAGCACAAAAAACACAAACATGTGTCTGAGGAAGATAAGGACCGCAAACGGAAACATAGACACAAACATAAGAAGCACAGGCGCAAAGAGGAGCCATCCTCCTCACCACCTGAGGCCATCAACAGGAGGGCTGAGGATGGCTCTCTGTCACTGGGCAGTGCAACCCTGGATGACAAGGCGCTTCTTGAAGACCTGGAGAAACAAAGAGCACTGATTAAAGCTGAGCTGGACAGCCAGCTGATGGAGGGGAAGGTTCAGTCAGGAATGGGCCTGATTCTACAAGGTTACAATTCTGGCTCAGAAGAGGATAGAGAGGAAAAGAGGGCACGTAATGGGGAGCAACGGCAAAGAACCAGTGGGGGCAGAACCCGCTCACCTAGGGACAAGATAAGCAGAGAGGTTAGATCCAAACGGGACTCAACGAATACCAGCAAACCAAGTGTTGGTAGGGATGCTAAGCTTGAACGAATGACCAAAATTGTAAAAGAGACTAAGGAGCGTAGCAAGTCCAAAGAGAAAAAAAGTTCCCGGAGCAGGGACAAATCCAGGGAGCGTTTAAGGAATTCCCAGTCCCCGTCTATAAGAAGACGCTCTGCGGAGAGAAAGTCAGACCAGAAGGGACGTTCTGATCGGCGTTCTTCTCCCCATATAGATGAGAAGCGGGAACAATTCACACAGAGATCAAACTCAAAAGAATGCAAGAGCCGGTCACAAGATCGAAAAGATGCCCGGCTGGGTCGCTCGGAAACGGACAGAGAAAAGAGGCCTGGAAAGTCTCCATCCAAAGACACCTCATCTGGGAAAGAGAATCGATCCCCTCCTCAACGTCGAGTTCTTAGCCCGCAACGTCTACGCAGTTCCTCCCCTCGCCATAGGGACCGCCAGCCCAACCAGCCCCCATCAGGTTCTGCAGACCGGAGTTCCAAACTGAGTCACTCGCCGTCTAGAAACAAGTCACCAGTCAGTAGAGGACAAAGTCACTCAAATGAGCGTCGGAGAGATTCCCCCTTCAGGTACACATCAGCACACCGTTAAAGATTTAAAATTAAAATTGTCATCATTAATTTACCCTCATGTTGTTCCAAACCTGAATGACTGTCTTCTGTAGCATACAAAATGATATATTTTGAATAACGTCCATGCAAGTCTGTAGGGTCCAGTTTTATTTTGAGCATCTTTTATGTTCCACAGAAAAAAGTCAGTCATACAGGTTTGGAAAAACATGAGGGTAAAATTGATAACATAATTTTCATTTTTGGGTGAACTTTCCCTTTAAGCAGGGGTGCTCCTGGAGTTTAGCTTTACCCAGCTCCGACACACTTGTCTGAAAGTTTCTAGTGAGTCTGAAGACCTTGATTAGCTGGTTCAGGTAAGTTTAATTAGGGTTGGAGCAAAACTGCAGGACAGTGGCCCTCCAGGAACAGGTTTGGACAGCGCAGCCTTTAAAAATCCCAGCTAGTTTGACAAGGCAATCAGTGAAGTGAATTTGAGGCAGGGCTATTTTTTGGTTAGCTAGTAGCAGATGAGAAGTGTTTGGGAAACTTGTTTGTAAACGGAGGTTATTTTTGGTGACACTAGTGGCACAGAAATTACACGCGTTCTTGAAAGAAATCAACAGAGTGAAGCAAAAAATTATGATTAAAGATTGACCAACATGGATTTTTTGATGCATACATGCATCATACTATTTAAATGCATAAATATAATAAAAGATACACATACATCAGTTAATTTTATATTTTTATGGAATTATGAAATTAGAAAGAGCAAATACTATTAAAATACTTTGAAAACGAGGCGATATTAAAATTCACTTGATGATTTTTTTTTTTGTTATATGATTTATATTAATAAATATGATTCATATTTGAGACTTCTTGATTTTATAATCCTAATGTAGTGTTTTTTTTTGTTAGTGTCATATTTGTTGCACTGTATGTATAAAGAATAAATAAACTAAACATACACAAGAATAGCAAAACTGTTATTGTTACAGGTCAACTGGATACAGCTGAGCATAGTTTGAGTGGTTGCAGTGAAGTCATTTGAAAAAGCTAGAAGGTGACAGTAATATATTCATAGTTTCACAGTTCTCGTCTTGACTGAACGGGATGAAACGTATTGTCAGAGATCAGAGTTTTTTGTTTAGCTCTAGGGGTTTTCATTTTTGTTGGCTGGAGTGACACTGAGAGAATCAGAGCTGTTTTTAGATATCAAGTTAAAGAACTACCCGCTCAATGGAAATTGCCCTGATTGTGCCATTGAAGGAACCTAATATTTGTTTTATATTGCTGGTCTTTAATGTCTTGGAAAAAGCCTGGTCCTAAATTACAATTCTGAGATTGTAGGGTCATATGCTTGTCTTGTCTTTTTTATTACTTGTAAGTTATCATCTTAATAGGTTGCAGGGTGTTTATAATGACAGGTGGAGCTTAATGTACCTGAGTGCAACATGTTTCATTTGTGATAAACTGCCTAGCATCAGAATAGTTGGCTGTAAGATTGGACTATTTAAGGTGAATTGTTGTTATATACATATGCTTGTAACTGTTGGTTACAAAAATTCCCTAGGATGAAATAATTTATCTGGCAAATGCTTCATGTCTCTTAGGAAGCGTCTTCGTGTGGATGGAGCTGGGAGGTCACGGGAAAGGAGTCCAGCGCGCCGCAGAGTGAGCCGCTCGCCACTCAGACGTAGGTCTGTATCACCACGGCGACAGTTTCGCTTCTCACCCAGAAGACAAAGTCGATCGCCACTGAGACGCAGGTTAGACACAGTGAGGAATACTGCTATGAAATATGGATGCTCATTTCGGTTAGTTTTACGCTTGTTATCCGAACATTAACCGATAAGATTAGAATGTTAAATGAGTATTTAATAAAAATAGAATGGCCATGTGACTGAGATCTATTAAAAATAGAAACAAATATTTTTCATGGGTTTATTTTAACATGTGCAGGGGCAGCATGCAGAACCACTACCTGCAACAACAGAACCTAGATTCATCCATTGTCAAATTGTTGTGCACCTGCAGCACTTCTGAGAACAGAGAAAAGCTAAATAATCTAAATTTAAAAAGTTTAAATAAATAGGAATACACCAAATATTTTTCTGTCAAGTCACTTTTATTTATATAGCGCTTTAAACAATACAAATTGTAACACAGCAACTGCACAATATCAAAATAGGAAAATAGTGTGTCAATAATGTAAAATGACAAGATTTAATGCACAATTTTCAGTTGAAGGCATTTCATTATTGAATTTAGTGATGACATTGTCCAGCTCAGTTCAGTTTAAATAGTATCTGTGCAATCAAGTCGGTGATATCACTGGAAATGAAGTTTCCCCAACTAAGCAAGCCAGAGGCGACAGCGGTAAGGAACCAAAACTCCATTGGTGAGATAATGGAGAAATAACCTTGGGAGAAACCAGGCTCAGTCGGGGAGCCAGTTCCCCTCTGGCCAGACGAACCAGCAGTTTGTAAGGGCTCAGCTGGTACCAGTGGTCTTTTCCAGATATGGCTGTCAAGGTGATGGGGTCCTCACTGGGGATCTGTCTCTGGGGCTCATCTAGGTGTCCTGGTCTCCGCTGACGTTCGGACTGTAGAGGTTGTCTCTAGGTGCTGATCCACCATCAGATCTGGATACGGACTGGATCTGGTGACTGCAGTGACCATCTGGGCTGGATAAGGACCGGATCGGGTGGCTACGGTGACCTTGGAATAAGAAAGAAACAGACTAGTATTAGCGTAGATCTTCCACAGATCTTCTTACGATGCATGAAGTACATTGTGTTTTATGGGAAGTGTTCCCGGTTCCGGTTGACCTAATAAATGCAGCCTAACAATCCTTTAACGGATTTGAATATTAGAAGTGTATTAGTGCGTTATGTGTACGCCAGGTTAAAGAGATGGATCTTTAATCTAGATTTAAACTGACTGAGTGTCTGCCTCCCGAATATTGTTAGGTAGATTGTTACAGAGTTTGGGCGCTAAATAGAAAAAGGATCTGCCGCCCGCAGTTGATTTTGATATTCTAGGTATTATCAAATGGCCAGTTTTTTTCAAAACGCAGTGGACGTTGAGTAGGGGTGTGCGATATTGACAAAAAATAATGCGATATTGACAAAAAATAATATCTCTATTTTGGTGGCTTTTTCAGATAACGATAATCAGATGATATTTTGCATCATTCAAAAATGAGTTGTAAATGTATTTGCTCCCTTTTACAAAGTCAATAGTATATTGAGTGATGTGATGAATTGAAAAAATGTATTGAAGTAAAGGGTATTTATTATTTAAAACTGAAGCATTCATGTAAGAACAACAACACACATCACTGCTCTGCTGTAAGGTGAACGGTGCAGTACAAGCACGAAGCAAAAATATAACATTGTAATGAATGTATTTAAATGCAAACGTCTGTCAAAAACAGTACAAACACTTTGTAAACAAATTTCTCCCTTCAAGTACAGTAAAAAAAAATTTACGTCACTGTCCACCTCGGGTATCTTTAAGTAGCTCTGGATATCCTTTTCAATAGCACTGCACAGATACTCACCTCTTAATTCCTGTGGTTTTTTAAAATGAAATAAAAAAAAAAAAAAAAAAGTGGTTGCTTCATCATCATTTACAGCCAAAATACTTTTTTTCAATTTTTTTTTGGGCTGGTCATTCCTCTGTCAACATAGCCATGAGTTCTTCCGTCAAAAAAAAATGCTGTGCAGAAGAAGTGGCTTTGATGGGCCTGTGGTATGTCTTCCTCTGTAGCGATTTTGAACCATGGGGGTTCTTCCGTGTGGATGCCACCTGCTGTCCCATCCACAGTCTTCTGCAAACTTGTTCATTGTTACTACAGCTTTACTCAACAGCAGTGCAAAGAAGTTCGGGTATCCCTTCTGTAATTCAGCAGAACCAAGTTTTGCTTTGCTCACCTCTGTCAACAAGCAGAGGACCAAGTGAGTCTGCACATACTGGCCTTGTCTTGCTCAATGCCTGGGCATTTTGATTTGACGTATATCGCTTTGTGCTCCAGCTGCTGGAACTCATCACTTTCTTGTTTATGCAAACTTACTGCTATTATCATAAACATAAGCACAAATTTTGAGTCTATTGAACATTCATTGTGTGAAAGTATGGCTCGATAACTATTTTATATTATAATAATTATATTTTACCCTCTTATTATATATACGCATGGAGTCTATTGACTTCATTTTTAAACATTTCAAAAGGGATATTAGAAATATGCTAAATTAAATTATATCTGCTCAAGACTTCACTGCTCTGCTGTCTGTTGTATTGGAATGCCATTGCTTATGCCAACCTGAGCAATTTCAGGCTTTAAGAAGCAGTAATGGTATGCCAGCAACCTTGAGCACTAGGGAGAGATTAAAGATTGGTGTTGTGGCTATACTTCATTCGAGTGCTTCATTAGGGCGCTGTTTCAGAAGTATTTTCCGGTAACTTGGTTGCTGTTTTAAAACCATGCTGCTCTGGCATGACTTCCTGTCGTAGGGCTTGGGTTTGCTGATGTGCTTTTTTTCCCTGTCTGCTGATGTTCAGCCTCTGTCTCCCGAAAACTCTAATATTCATATGGTGGCTAGTTCGAAGATATGTTCAGCTGCCTTTGACTGCATTTTGTTTGCGGATCACTAACATCGATTTCAACAAACCACCTATATGATGACATGGTTTTGAGGAAGCATTTGAACGCTGTTTTTTGCTCATATGATGATGATTTTGAATGTTTTGCTTTCTACAGGCAGTGAATTTTAATTTTGATACCTCTCAATCGCACACGATATGCAGTGTATGCCTCGTTCATATGAATTTTAGGCTTTAAAAGTAATTCAAGATATGATGACCAGTGTTGATGCTAATGTGATCAACAGTTTCGAAACTAATACTATGCCTAAAGAGAGAGGTTGCAGTCAAAAAACTAATACAACCTCACTGAAGATCAATAAACAGTCAGTGATGAAATAGGATAAGAAACTAATTGCAAGCAATAGAACTAAAAACAACAATAAATAAGAAACGCTACATACATTGTGTAAATTAATTAGTCTTCACTGTGTTAATTCTATCTATGATAGATATAATTAACACGTGTATTATGTATAGATTATATACATATTATAACTATATCATTATTATTTTTATTTATTCTTATTAAAGTTACAAAAGTGATTTAGTCGAGCGGTGAGAGATTTTCTAGCAGTGTGCTATGATTAACATGAATGGCAGACAGAACGAATATTGGACAGCTTCCCCTTTAAGACCGAAGTCCGGATCCAATATAGCTAAGTTACTGTTACATATGCGTTTTCTGTTTCTGCCGTTTATTCTCTTAAGACCTAATTCACTCTATTTATGAGGATACTTGCAAAGATGGGGATTCTGACGCATATAAGTGTGTTTATGTAATTGTTCAAAGTCGTCAAAAAAGAAAAAGCGTGCTCCTCTCACACAGAAAGAGATGGCGCATGCATATAGGTTAGTGCTGGGCGGTATGACCAAAAATGTATTTTCGCCCATCACGGTATTTTTCAAAATTTTACCATCTTTCTCAACCGGTTTCACGGTCTATGACGGTATTTTTTTTTTTGTCATGCATGACCGGGTGTTTTTTTCCTGTCTGCTGAACCACATTTTCTACTTTTCATAATTTCTATATTCACTATGGTGGCTATTAAGAGAGTTGGTCGTCGAGCTGCCTTTGAATACTGCGGTCGGCGTCTTTTGACTGACTAACAATGGTAAAACCAACCACCTCCATATTAAGTGAATAAACATGACCCATTAATTCATGTTAACCAGGAGTCACTCATTTATAACTTCTGTCGCAACATCATCTGATATGTCCCGCTATCATGCTCTGACGCGTGCATGCATAACTAAAGAGCAGCTATGTGGTTCCTTATGGTTTTGGCTATTATTTTTTGTCTCAAACCAGCATGCAGCGATATATATCACTGTGGAGGACTTATATTGGGATAAGAGCTGCGTCTGAGTAAAAATTTAAAAGAAAACAAGATAAAAATAGCACATAATATTAACAGACGAACTATGCTCATATTTATAATTCCAAAAATTTACAGTCAGTTAACATTTTATATCACGACGATAGATGCATGGAAACGCTGTTTTTTTTTTTTTTAAGTACTCATTTACTGACGAGTCTGTTGCGGTACGGCCAGCTGAATGCGCTGCTTCTCTACCGCTCACTGCTCAGAAGAGACGCCGAGAGAGGCGACACTGCACCGGGAGAGTCCCTGGCACTGGGGCAGTACTAGAGACATCGTATAACTGAACCATAGCTAAGGTTTATCCAGAAAAGTCGCTTGGTTTGTCAGTATGTAACATGGAAGAAAAAAAACAAACCCTAAAAGGGTCTGAAAGTTGCGCTCGTGTGTGTGTTAAATTAGTGTGTGTGTGTGTGTGTGAGACGCGGGACCTGATGGCAGTGGGCGGTGGATATAGTGTGTGTTTGCATGTGATTATATACATATTATAACTATATCATTTATATTTTTATTTATTCGTGCGTGTGTGTGAAAGACAACTGATGGCAGCGGGCGGTGGATTAGTGTGTGTGCGTGCGCGAGAGAGAGAATATTGGACAGCTTCCCTTTAAGATGGCGGTGGATATTTGTGGCTGAGTTCACGTTACTTCTAGTGCTACAGCTTCAGTTTAAGATATTTCATGCTTAGTAACACATACAGCTGTGTCCTCAGTGAAAACAGTGAAATGAGACCTGTCTCAAACAGTGTCGCGTTCCGAACGTTGCTTAAACGACATATACCGGTATAGCGGTATTTTAAAAATTCATATCATAAGAAAAATAAACACTGGTATTCGGTATGAACCGGTATACCGCCCAGCACTAATATAGGTCTGTTGTTTGTTTCAACGGCTTAAAATCGGTTGTTTTAAAACTGCAGTGCTTAAAAACGCGTCCATGCTACAGATGTAGTCCCTCGTTTAGGAACGAGCTCCTGGTTTTGTCCTGGCTGGTCGTTGTGTCTCCCCTTCACGCCCCGTGGTGGGCGGCGTATAAAGATCGCAGTCACTCAAATGATGAAAAGGTATTACCGTAAACAATGTATTTTGCAACACCACGAAATAAACGATAGAACATAATATGAAATTATACACTTTTTATTTCGTCCATCTGATATATATTGTACAGCCCTACTTCCTGGTTCTAGTAAGGACTGTAGCTGCTTCGTTTTGAACCATCTTTAGTTTGCTTAAGCGTTCAGAACATCCACCCAATAAATCATTACAATAATCTAACCTTGAGGTCATAAACGCATGAATTAACATTTCTGCATTTGACATTGAAAGCATAGGTCTCAGTTTAGATATATTTTTAAGATGGAAAAAAATGCGCTTTTACAAATGTTAGAAATGTGGCTGTCAAAGGAGAGATTGCTATCAAATGGCACACCTAGGTTCCTGACTGATGATGAAGAATCGACAGAGCAGCCATCAAGTGTTAAGACAGTGTTCTAGGTTATTACTTGTGGGGGTTTTAGGTCCAATAATTAACACCTGTTTTTTCTGAATTTAGCAGTAAGAAATTACTCGTCATCCACTTTTATATAAACTATGCATTCCATAAGTTTCTCAATTTGGTATGTTTCACCAGGCCACAAATAAATACAGGTGCATCTCAATTAGAGATCGACCGATATATGGGTTTACCGATATTTTTCCTGATATTTAAGCATTTTACCATTATCGGATATCGGTTGTGAAAAAAACTTTATTTATTTATTTTTTCAATTTTTTTTGTCACATACAAATGATGATGAGCTTTATTTGTCACATACACAATTATACAGAGTATAACCAGCAGTGAAATGTGTTCTCTGTATTTGACCCATCCAAGTGCACACACACTTGGAGCAGCGGGCACGGTTCACTCAGGAAAAGCTTCATTTGATTCATGAATCACAAGATTCATTTGTTAATTCAACACGTTGAATTATATTAACATTTGCTATAGAACCATTATTTCGCCAATAAACATCTAAATAAATACATCTCTATCGAAATGAATTATTTATCTCCGCAAGCGATCGCAGTTTGAGTATAGTTCTGTGTAAATGCATAGATAAACCGCGCTGTCAGCAGTTTTCATAATTTAGAATGACAAAAACATTTTAATAATTCTGATAAAACGTGCCAGTTAAGAAATGCAATAAAATACAATGTTTTGTTTGTTATAGCTTATTTCAATATTCCAGAGAATATTATTCAGTGAATTAACATTATCTAGTGAATTATTATTCACTCTTTAGCCTATTAAACAGCTTATAAACCTAAAACTGTAGTTTAAAATGAAATGTCTTTTATTGTTGTAATTTTAAGATTACATTTTACACGAAAATTTTAATTTTCAACAGTTTTTTGTTGTTAAGATGACAGAGGAAGAGTGGACTTACTTCACTCTATTTATTTACTTTATAACAGTAAATAAATATCGGTTCTGCATATCGGTTATCGGGTACATAAACGTACAAATAATCGGTATCGGTTATAAAAAAATCAATATCAGTCAATCAGTAATCTCAATAAATTAGAATGTCGTGGAAAAGTTAATTTATTTCAGTAATTCAACTCAAATTGTGAAACTTGTGTATTAAATAAATTCAATCCACACAGACTGAAGTAGTTTAAGTCTTTGGTTCTTTTAATTGTGATAATTTTGGCTCACTTTTAACAAAAACCGACCAATTCACTATCTCAACAAATTAGAATATGGTGACATGTCAAACAGCTAATCAACTCAAAACACCTGCAAATATTTCCTGAGCCTTCAAAATGGTCTCTCAGTTTGGTTCACTAGGCTACACAATCATGGGGAAGACTGCTGATATGACAGTTGTACAGAAGACAATCATTAACTTCACAAGGAGGGTAAGCCACAAACATTCATTGCCAAAGAAGCTGGCTGTCCACAGAGTGCTGTAACCAAGCATGTTAACAGAAAGTTGAGTGGAAGGAAAAAGTGTGGAAGAATAAGATGCACAACCAACCGAGAGAACCGCAGCCTTATGAGGATTGTCAAGCAAAATCGATTCAAGAATTTTGGTGAACTTCACAAGGAATGGACTGAGGCTGGGGTCAAGGCATCAAGAGCCACCACACACAGAGGTGTCAAAGAATTTGGCTACAGATGTCGTCAGCGGCGTCTTACCTGGGATAAGGAGAATAACTGGACTGTTGCCCAGTGGTCCAAAGTCCTCTTTTCAGATGAGAGCAAGTTTTGAATTTCATTTGTAAACCAAGGTCATAGAGTCTGGAGGAAGGGTGGAGAAGCTCATAGCTCAAGTTGCTTGAAGTCCAGTGTTAAGTTTCCACAGTCTGTGATGATTTGGGGTGCAATGTCATCTGCTGGTGTAAGTCCATTTTGTTTTTTGAAAACCAATTTCACTGCACCTGTTTACCAAGAAATTTTGGAGCACTTCATGCTTCTTTCTGCTGACCATCTTTTTAAAAATGCTGATTTAATTTTCCAGCAGGATTTGGCACCTGCCCACACTGCCAAAAGCACAAAAAGTTGGTTAAATGACCATGGTGTTGTGTGCTTGGCTGGCCAGCAAACTCACCAGACCTGAACCCCCTAGATAATCTTTGTCAGGGTTTTGTCAAGAGGAAAATGAGAAACAAGAGACCAAAAAATACAGATGAGCTGAAGGCCACTGTCAAAGAAACCTGGGCTTCCATACCATGCCACAAACTGATCATCTCCATGCCAGTAATTAAAGCAAAAGGAGCCCCTACCAAGTATTGAGTACATATACAGTAAATGAACATACTTTCTAGAAGGCCAACAATTCTTATAACATTTTATTGGTCTTATGAAGTATTCTAATTTGTTGAGAGTGAATTGGTGGGTTTTTGTTAAATGTGAGCCAAAATCATCACAATTAAAATAACCAAAGACTTAAACTACTTCAGTCTCTGTGCATTTATTTTTTTTAATACACGAGTTTCACAATTTGAGTTGAATTACAAAATAAATGAACTTTTCCACGACATTCTAATTTATTGAGATGCACCTGTATAGAGCTGAGTTGGGGCTGGGTGATATGGCTTAAGAAAAAAATCCCAGATTTTTTCACATCAGATTTACGATTTAAATAGATTTTTTTTTGCCCTACTTAAATCATTCTGCAGATGACAGAAATTGTTAAAAAATTAAAGGGACAATATGTAAGTTTTCGCCACTAGTGGTCCAATTTTCAAAACCATAACAAAGGCGAAGCTTGATGACGCTATGAAGGAGGATATTCATGAATGAGGTAATGGATATTTTTTAATTATCTGTACCTTCCACAGTTATTTTTAAACAGTGAATACAGAGAATGTGAGCACAGAACGTACACTTTCAAAGAATGTTGACTGACTTAAGTCTAGCGTGAGTTTAAGCACTCTCAAAAAACACGTAATTTTCTTTCCGAACATTTTATTGGATGTGGGGGGAGATCACGATGCTGGCTCCCCCTTATAGGCTCAACATTGTGATGTCTATCAGCCATCGGTGATGGACGATGGCATCAGGTGCAGGGTTTTTCCTGGCTCAAAATGAGATGGGGATGGTACTATTCTGATCATGTGCACACAATGTACCTACCCTTTAACTGGCTGAAACAAAAACAAAAATTTCACGCAACATTATAATTGTTGTAGTAATTATATGGTTGAAGAAAATTACAATTATAAAGTTACATTTTACAAAAATATTTTTTAAAGCTGTTGAACATTAAATTAAATACAACAGCATAACATTTGGTTGTTAAAGACTTAACAAAATTGAAAATCTTTATCTATTTTCATAAGTGGGTGTTTTTGATCCTGGAGGGCCGGTGTCCCTGCAGAGTTTAGCACCAACCCTAATCAAACACACCTGAACCGGCTAATCAAGGTCTTCAGGATGCAATTAGGTATTTTTTTGCCAGGATTTTTCATGGTTGGAGCTAAATTGCAGGAGAGTGGCCCTCCAGGATCAACGTTCCCCACCCTTGTAGTAGTAGTATGTACATTCTACTGAACAATATTCTGCCGCAGTGTCTTCAAAATTTAAAAAAAAATTATTATTTTGACGGGTTGCTGTGAATACCTTCATAGTTCTGGATGTATATGATATGACGCTATTTTACTCTAATCGAACGGTAAAATGCTCGTGAAGTGACTCTCAGAGCAGTTCTGGAGATCTTGTTCATGTATGTCCTCATTTAGTGAGATGGCAGACGCTGAAGTCAAGCGAACGTCACGCGTGCTTCACTATGTGTGGTAAATGAAACCGCACGTCTCTTTCATTCACTCATACAGAGGTGATGTAATTTGAGTTAATGCTCTTGAGATAGTGTAAATAAGTGGATATTGAATAGAAATGATGATTCTGTGTAAAAAAAAATCAAGTAAACTTGCAAATATGAAGTAAAAGCTCTAATGGATGCTGTTCAGTGATGCTTGCACTGACTGCCGGCCTGAGTTTTGTCACAACCAGAGGCCGCACAAAATTTGGCGTAGGCGGCTGCCACATAATTATCTATGCAGTAAAAACCCTGAGGTGTGTTCTACTTGAAGCAGCGCTGTGCAGAATGATCACTATGTGACATCAAATTACAGCGAGAGCGATATGAAAGCATAAGGATCCGTCTGCTCTTTACATTATTGTTTAATGTCACGCAGTGATCATTCTGCGCAGCGCTGCTTCAAGTCGAACACACCTATCGTCTATCGGCCCAACATACGGCAAACACATGGGGGGGGGGGGCTGAGCCCATTTAGAACTATGGGAGCCCAGAGTGGAGTGTCGGTGGATGTTAAAGAGAAAACCAATTTTCATTCAAACAAATCAACGTAAGCTACACATTTGAGTTAATAGATTTATTGCCCAGCCCAAAGTGGAGTATCATCAGCATAATAGTGAAAGCTAACCCCGTGTTTCCTGATGATATTTCTAGGGCTGCAACTAACGATTATTTTGATAATCGATTAGTTGGCCGATTATTCTTTCGATTAATCGGATTAAATAAAATTATTTTATATTTATTGACAAAATATTCCACATTCTGCTCAATGTCCTTCAAACAAATTGAATGCTATGGAAACATACAGTGTTTAATTTATTAAACCACCTGTCATAAAGAGAAAACAAATACTTCAGGAATCTGTCAAATAAAAGTTTACATCTAAACATTTTATTGTCATTTATTGGGCAAATTACAAACAGGAACAACTAATTAGTATATATAATAACAAAAATGGCCTCATAACAGCTTGCATTCTTGCTTGCATTGTTTATGTACCTTTTGACTGCTCTGCCTTTCTTTCATAGATAACATCAATAATTATATTATAGCATTAGAAATAGCCTACTACTGTTACTAAAGAGCTTACACATTTTGGAGGACTAACCAATACAGAAAGCTAAAACATGATTTTGGTAATCACCAATGCTGTTAGTTTAGAGCAGCAGTGGCACAAACCTTACATAATTTATTAAAAACCTTACAAACGTTTGTTTTAATAAATTTGTTAAGCACTGTAATAGTGAATATAGTTTAAATCTCTATTACAAATGTAAATAATAATAAAGACTCAGTGTTAACTAACAGGTGTGAGAAGAATGTTCTGCTGGAACACGTTCACTTTGATCACAGTCAAGTCTCTATCTTCCTGCTGATGAAAGTATTACATAAATAAAGTTAATTTTTGACATGCAATTCCCTTTTCTACCAGTAGGTGTAAAATGGAAGGTTGTGAAATATGTACACTGTCCAACACTATTGATTGGCACTGGTCTCATGTCCATAGGCCCTTTAACTAAAAAGAAAAAGCATCTCATCATCATCTATTACAAAAACACCGCCCAGTGAGCTATAGCAAAAAACGAAGAAAACGTGCACTTTCCCCACGGTCCCTTACTGAAAGCTCCGCACAGAGCGAACTCTCCCGGTTTGATGCACATTGAGACGGCTTGTGCGGGCAAGTGCTTATTACATCGAGCGAAAACTATGGAAAAGAAGGCTGTGAAACAGGATCAGCTTTGCCCTTTTGGCGGTCACACTGATTAGATTTTTTTTTTGGTTAAGTCGATTTGGAGTTATTGCCGTTTATCGCTGAACGTGTCACGAATATCGAAAACAAAACCAACCCCCCTCTCTGTATTCCGTCTGTCTGACGCGCGTGCACGCGACCGCTGCGCTCATACGGTATTTTAAACTTAACACAGCCGGTCAGGACGGACCTTTAATGCTCGCGTGAATTCGTGACATTTATAGATAAGGATATGACCGTAAACTGAACGTTTTTGCACTGAGGACGCACACGCATGTGTCACAGCAAATGTGGACCGAGGGGAAAGTGCACGTTTTCTTCGTTTTCTGCGGAGCTTTCAGTAAGGGACCGAGGGGAAAGTGCACATTTTCTTCGTTTTCTGCGGAGCTTTCAGTAAGGGACAGAGGGGAAAGTGCACGTTTTCTTCGTTTTTTGCTATAGCTCACTGGGCGGTGTTTTTGTAATAGCGTTTTAGTTAAAGGGCCTATAGAAATGAGACCAGTGTCAATCAAGAGAGGGGGACAGTGGACATTTTATACAACCTTTCATTATAGACCTACTGGTAGAAAAGGGAATTGCATGTCAAAAATTTACTTTATGTAATAACTTTCATCAGCAGGAAGATAGAGACTTGACTGTGATGAAAGTGAACGTGTGTTCCTGCAGAACATTCCTCTCACCTGTTAGTTTACACTGAGTCTTTATTATCTTTATTATTATTTACATTTTTAATAGAGATATAAACTATATTCACTATTACAGTGCTTAACAAATTTATTAAAACAAATTTATGTAAGGTTTTTAACAGATTGTGTAAGGTTTGTGCCACTGCTGCTCTAAACTAACAGCATTGGTGATTTACCAAAGTCATTTTTTAGCTTTCTGTATTGGTTAGTCCTCCAAAATGCATAAGCTCTTTAGTAACAGTAGTAGGCTATTTCTAATGCTATAATATAATTATTGCTGTTATCTATGAAGGAAAGGCAGAGCACTTTATAGTGTTTTTTTCAGATACCCAATTACAGTCAAAAAGTACATAAACAATGCAAGAAAGAATGCAAGCTGTTATGAGGCCATTTTTGTTATTATAAATACTAATTAGTTTGACAGATTCCTGAAATATTTGTTTTCTCTTTGACAGGTGGTTTAATAAATTAAACACTATGTTTTCATAGCATTCAATTTTTTGAAGGACATTGAGCAGAATGTGGAATAGTGTGTATTTTGTCAATAAAATAGAATAAATGTATTTAATCCGATTAATCGGTTAATCGAAAAATAATCGCCCAACTAATCGATTATCAAAATAATCGTTAGTTGCAGCCCTAGTGCAGTCCAAGTCAGGTCATCTGAGATGTTTACACCGAGGTACTTGAAGCTGCTCACTCTCTTAACCACCCTTAGGTTAACGACCCTTAGGTTAACAATGAGTCTTTATTATCTTTATTATTATTTACATTTTAAAAAAGATTTAAACTATATTCACTATATACAATGCTTAGCAAATTTATTGTAAACACATTGTTTATTTATGCAAGGTTTTTAACAAATTGTGTAAGGTTTATGCCACTGCTGCTCTAAACTAACAGCATTGGTGATTACCAAAATCATGTTTTACCTTTCTGTATTGCTTACTCCTCCAAAATGCGTAAGCTCTTTAGTAACATTAGTAGGCTATTTCTAATGCTATAATATACTTATTGCTGTTATCTATGAAAGAAAGGCAGAGCACGTTATAGTGATTTTTTTCAGATACCAAATTAGTCAAAAAGTACATAAACAATGCAAGCTGTTATGAGGCCATTTTTTATTATAAATACTAATTAGTTATTTCTGTTTGTAATTTGCCCAATAAATGACTTACATTTTTAAGATTTTTTTTTTTTGACAGATTCCTAAAATATTTTTCAATTTATGACAGGTGGTCTAATAAATTAAGCACTGTGTGTTTTCATAGCATTCAGTTTGTTTGAAGGACATTGAGCAGAATGTGGAATATAGTTTTTTGTCAATAAAATTATTTTATTTAATCCGATTAATCGAAAGAATAATCGTCCAATTAATCGATTATCAAAATAATCATTAGTTGCAGCTAGAGGTCGACCGATATATCGGCCGGCCGATATATCGGGCCGATATTTGTCATTTTTTAAATATATCGGCATTGGCCGATATCCGTGTTTAGTAGCGCCGATTTAAAGTCAGGCATGTCCACAGGCAGCCCCGTGTTATTGGTGCGGTGGACGTGCTGCTGCTGCCGCATTTGAAGGACCCCAAGCCAAAACTTTTGGAAGATTCAACTTGTTGTCCTGGGAGATAAAGGCAAGGCTTAATTTCTGATATTTCAAAGTACTATGGCCATATATTTACTATGTATTACTAGTAAACTATGAAGTGTTGCTTCACTCTGTGAAAGAAAAAACGAATAGCATAGATCCGTCGGGAACTGGCTAAATGCTACAGATGGTTGAAGGTTTGCTTACTTGCAGTTAACTTTAAGGACTGTAGTCAAAAACTATCAGCAGCTTGCTTGCTAACATATTAGCCCCAATGTTATAAGTTCGGTTTTGTTTGTCCTGTATCGGAGTCTGAGAATTTCTCTCTGTGCGTGGGGTGGAGAAGGCGGCAGAACGGTGTATGACATTTGTTCAGAAGCATGGTTTGATGCAGACAATAGCCGGGTTTCCATCCAACTTATTTACATTAATGAAAATTCAGCTCAAGAATATGCGCATCTGCGCGTGTTTCCATCAACTGTGTATTGAGAGTTAAAATGGACATCAGCCTAATAAAGTGATGTGTTCCAACCAACGACTATATATGTACGTCGCACTGTTATTATCTTCATTAAACCTATCTACCGTTAAGCCTCAAGCATGTCAGAAATCACTAAGGGGTTAGCACTGTCCTTGCAAACAAGGCTGTGCAACATGACAAAGATTTGTTTTTCTTGTGTGTGATTACTAGATTATAGTAATTTGGTTTGTAACTTGTAAGCAATCGGTTAACAACAAAAACAACACATTAGTGAATGGTTTTGGTTAGGGGTGCAACGGATCATAGATCCGTGATCCGTACGGACCAGTCCCCACGGTTCGGCACGCATGTGATTCGCGGATTAACTGATCAATTTAACCACCATAGAGTGAAGTTTATCATTTGCACGTGTTTCGGGGCTCGATTATAATAACCGGAACCGGTGCCGCGAGTGCTAGCGTAGATACCAGAGCGACGCGATTGGTCGAAACGCGCCTCATTCGGCCTACCGATTGGCCTAGTGTCTACGGCAAATGTAAATGCTGTAGACTCTCGGCCAATCGGAAGGGAGAATCCTCTAGAATCTACACCTGCCATTGCACAGCTCTCAGGCTCACGTCTTCTGTGCTCTTCCGCTGCCGCACACACTGAAGCACGCGCAGAGAGAGAGAGAGAGAGTGAGAGGAGCTGTAATGATTGGCCCAGCGGTCAGAGGAAATAATTACAATCAAGCTGGTCAGAGGTTTAGTGGATCCCAAAAAGGTGGTTTATTACCATGAGGTGCGAAAAAAATTACTGGTCACATACTGAAATACAAACAAAATAAACTGTACAAAACTGCAACAATGTGCAAAGAAAGGCTACACCAAATACTTTGGTCCAATTTGCAATAGGATCTCTCCTTTGGCTTCCACAATCAGCCCCCGTTTAAGCTCTGTAGCTCCTTATTTATAAGGGCTAGCTCCCTCTTCAGTCTGTACCAAATGCACAAACAGGGTCCACATACAATACATTATACGCAGAAAAACAAACGATTGAAACATTACACATATACACAAATAACAATCTGTGTAAACCCCTGGGTACTTAAACTTTACTTTACTTTACTTTTTAGTCATTTAGCAGACGCTTTTATCCAAAGCGACTTACAAATAAGAAAAAGTAACTACAACTATAAGTTACAAGTCTATAAATATTATATATACATACACATTTAAGAAAATTGAGAAATTAAATAAAATGACAAATGCATACAACAACATTTCAAAAACTTAACATTTAAATAAAAACAAAAAATAAAGCTAAAAACATTTCAAAATATTAAAACAACCAAAGGTATGAGTATAACAATTATTCTAACATGACACTAAGCCAAACACCCATATATATATATATATATATATATATATATGGTATTTCATTTCCATGCAGTATGTTGAAGTAACGTTAATAATAAACAAACCATATAAAAATGGAAAGAAAAGTAAAGAATCGTTCAGCTGCTATTCCCCCTTCCCCCAGACAAAACTATAAATGGTTCAGTCCAATAAGGGGCATGCTAATGCTATAAAAAACAGTTTGATCCACATGGTCTGTTTGATGGTGCAGCATGAGACTGGAAGGCCAACAGCCAAAACAAAGGTTTGAGGGAAATTCTCACCAGAAATAAAAGGTAGTTCTGACTTAAACTGTGTTTTGGCATTCTTTAAAAAGATTAACTGATTGAACAAAATGTTGGCCAAAAATAAAAATAACAGTATCTTACTCCTTTGAAACAGGCAAAACAATTACACAACACCATGATTATTAAAAAGGTGGTAAATGCCGGCATAATCCAATAATGATTTATGCATGTGTATCAAGTCCATGTAATTTCTTGTCTGTCACCAAGCTTACCTTGTGACAGGAGAGATTCAGATACTGCATTTCAGACAACGCCTCAACAGACGGATACATACTCAAAGTTGGTAAAATACCCGTTTTGGCAAGTATTCTGGTAAACACAGTCGGTTATATCTTAAGTTAACGTATACAGCTGAGAAAGAACATGCAGAACAGTTGTTTCCTGCATGACAATCTGCCGTTCTTAAACTGGGAGTACTGAGAACTTTCAGTGAGAGATGGGTAGAGTGAGGAAGACTCAGGGACTGCAATTGAGGTAAAAATAAAGCACATTCCTTTATATTGTTCTGTAATGTTTACATAATTTCATTCACTCAAAAATGAGGGGTTTGCTGCCATGTTATTTGCACTAAAATAGATTTTTGTTGCTGCTAAGTCAAGTGCATTCACAGTTGCTTGAAGACTTTGTTTTATATAAAAATGCAAAAAGTTGCAAAATGCAACCCCGGTGTCCTTGCCAAATTCACACCACTGGCCCTTATCAAACATGGCCTCCAAATAATCCCCATCCACTTGATTGGCTCAATGACTCTCTCTCCTCTCCACCTGTAGCTGGTGTGTGGTGAGCGCACTGGCGCCGTTGTCCTGTGGCAGCCGTCGCATCATCCAAGTGGATGCTTGAGGATGGTTGAGGAGAGACCCCCCCACATGATTGTAAAGCGCTTTGGGTATACAGCAATACACAATGAAAGCACTATATAAATGCATCATTCATTCATTCGTTCATTCATATCGGTCAATCTCTAGTTGCAGCCCAACAGGTAATCAAAAATCTAGGAAATAAATATTTTTTTGTGCACAAAAACTTACATAACATAATAAATAAAATAAAAAGTAGTGTTACACAGTAGCACCCAGCAAAAAACACAAGCCAATAAAATAACCACACTTTTATTGAAAGTAAATTGGACCGAAAATGTATTAATATCAATGTATTATTTTTATTAATTTCTCTGCAACAGAATCAGACATAACTGTTGTTGTTGTCGTTTTCGACTATCCAAACAATGTATAGTCCTGCAAACAGGGTTTTTCCTTTCTTAAAATGCGGCGGAGATGGTACCATCTTGATCATGTCATGTGCACACAATGTCCCCCTACAACTGCCTGGAACAAACTTTTTACATGCAATGTATTTTAGGTGTTATAATAATTATATGATTGAAGAAAATGACAGTTATGTTTTATTTTCTTTCACCTAATGTTTTATTGTTATTTGTTTTTAAAATAGCCTCATGAAATGTTTTCTTTTTCCTCAGAAATTCTTTGTTGTGTATCTGGTTATCAAACGAAGGCAAAAAACTTAAATTTAAATTATTGAAAATTAAACTTTTTTTTGGCAAACAAAGGGATTTCACTATTAAAATTAAAACATGTTAAAAATGTTGTGTGATCATAACCTAAAAAATATAGTTTTCATAATTTTAGTAGTAGTATGTACATTCTGCTGAACAAATATTTCTGCTACAACCAGACTTTTTTTTTGACTTTTTTTTTGACGTGTTGCCTTGAATACCTTTACATTTCTGTGTGTATATGATATGAGGATAGTTTTACTCAAATGAAATGGTGAAACGCACAAAGTGACTCTCAGAGCAGTTCTGGAGATGTTGTTCGTGTGTTTGTCCTCATTGAGACGTCACGCGCACTTCAGCGTGTGTGTGCTAAAGGAAACCGCGTGTCTCTTTCATCCATTCATACATAAATAGGATCGCGTTATATAAGTTAATGGTCATCGGATCGCGTAAATCAGTGGGAAATTAATAGAAATTATGATTTGGTGTAAGGAAACATTAAGTGAACATGTATACAAATATAAAAATCCTGGCAAAGCTGTATTATCAACGAATGTGAGCAGAGCATAGAGGGGAGCAGAGCAGTGGAGATTTGACCAGCGTTGCCCAGATCACCCAAACTGTGTACTATACAGTAAAATATACTAATGTTACATAGACATTTCTTGTGAGTGCGTTATTTGAGCGGACTTAGCTTTTCCGGTGAGTATGAGCGGTAACTGAGCAGAATGATAGAATGGAATATTGAATGGAACATCACGCGGCGCAAATGTTATTCTCATTCTCTCCAAAAGAAGCGTCATATTTAACCAATGAAATACAAGGCTAGATTAATAATGAAGGATAAGAACTTAAGTCTTACCGTCTTCTTGGGGAGTTACCAGGTAGTTCTCTCTTCAAAAAGTTAGCAGGCAGAGGGGGACATTACAGGGTTATCCGTTGTGCCAGTGGAATGGCAATCAGGAGGCAGCGTCACGTGTTGCTTGCAGACGCGGCTGTATATTAATCGGCCTAATTTGCAGCACAATCGGCCGATGCCGATTAATTAAAGAGATTTATATTTCTGATTAAAACACTCATATTTCTGCTTACAATACAGCTCAGTATATTCACGTAGTTGAATACAGCGAGTGTTTTATAATGGATGCTCGCGTGTGTTGAAGTTTGTAAGGATCAGTGGTGTTTATGTGCATACGGGCATCAGACACTCCAAACAGCTTGTTCTTACAGAGGAACTGCTAATGGCGTCGTGAATAGTGAATAATAATAAAACAAATATTTAATTTTTTATTATAAAATTAATGCATCAAAGATACAGCCCAACAAGCCTTTTTAATTATTTATTTTATTTAATATGTATTTGATCATTTATTTACTTTTCACTTGGTAGATCTTGGTGAGTTTATTATTTGAAAAGTAGATCCGCACCCTTGAAAAGTGTGGGCACCCCTGACTTAGATTAATGTCCGACCCAGAAGTCAACAGGCTTAAAACGGGCGCTTTTACTTTTCGTTTAGAAACTCTTCTGCCATAGTCTTGTCTGTCTCACCTCACTCTTCTTGTCTGTCATCTCTCTTTAAGTGATAAATGAAATCTGATCTGTGATGCAGAGGTCTGCGCGGGACTTTTTTTATGTTTTTATGACCGAGAGATAGGCCCGCGATATAATTCACTGTTTGTTCACATTTCTGATAAAAGAGAGATAGTCTGCACAAAATTTTAAAGTCTAGTCTGCACAAAATTTTATTTATTTTATCGATAACATTTTTAGTCAATAACATTTTGCTGCCAATACGGAATAAAGTGTCACAGAGAGAGAAGAAAACATTATACAAAAATTGTAATCCTTATTTTTATTCGTCTTGTCAGGATATAATTCGTTTAGGCTAACATTCAGCCTACAACACAATAGGAAATAAATGTAGGTTTAGCCTAATAGCTATTGTATTAGTCTTCAAGGTTCAAGGTTTCTTTATTTGTCACATAATAAATTATACAGGGTATAATCAGAAGTGAAATGTAGATCAAATCAGGTCCGCTCAGTGGACAGTGCAAAATAATAAAAATTGAATAAAAGTAACAACACAAGAGCATATATATATATATATATATATAGGTAAAAGGGAGAAATAAAGAGTAAAATGTGCAATGGAATAAAAAGTGCAAAACAAATAAGATGTGCAAAAACAGTATATTGGGACTTAATAAATAGTAATATGAACAAGAGGGATGAGAGGGATGTGCAAACGGGTTGTACCAGGTATGTACACATAGCAGCAATACAGAAGATGGTAAATGTAAATGAGTCTTGTAAATGTTTATGAAACTGAATTTGTGTTAAGGAGCCTGATGGCCTGAGGGAAGAAGCTCCTCCTCAGTCTCTCAGTTTTTGCCATCATGCTCCTGAAGCGCTTGCCAGATGGCAGTAAACAGAAAAGATGGTTGCCGGGGTGGTTTGAGTCCTTGATTATTTTAGCAGCTCTGCTTTTGCAGCGTTTGAGGTAGATGTCCTGCAGAGAGGGGAGAGCAGACCCTGAGATGCGCTCAGCCAGGCGCACGACTCTCTGTAGAGCTTTGCAGTCCTGGTTTGAGGAATTACCATACCACACTACACTGAGATGCACTGAGTCAGTACGCTTTCTATGGCCCCTGAATAGAAAGTTTTCAGGATTGCTGGTGAGACCCTGAATTTCCTCAGCTGTCGTAGATGGTACAGTCTTTGCCTGGCTTTCTTAACCTGAGTCTGAATGTGTGCAGTCCATGTCAGGTCCTCGGAGATGTTTACACCGAGGTACTTGAAGCAACTCACCCTCTCCACAGGGGTCCCACTGATCATAAGAGGAGTGTAGGGCCGCTGCTGTCTCTTCCTGAAGTCCACGATCAGCTCCTTAGTTTTGCTCACGTTGAGAGAGAGACAGTTGTCCTGGCACCATGATGTGAGTCTCTCTACCTCATCCAAGTATGCAGCCTCATCATTGTTGTTAATGAGGCCCAGAACCACAGTATCATCAGCAAATTTAATGATGGAAGTGGAACTGTGAGAGGACACGCAGTCGTGGGTGTATAGAGAGTATAGCAAGGGACTCAGGACACAGCCCTGTGGGGCTCCTATGTTCAGGGTGATGGAGTTGGAGGTGAACTGGCCGACTTTCACCACTTGTGGTCTGGCGGTGAGGAAATCTTGAATCCAGTCACAAAGTGAAGAGGTTATGCCGAGGTCTGAGAGTTTAACTGCCAGCTTGGTGGGGACTATAGTATTAAAAGCGGAGCTATAGTCAATGAATAGCAGCCTTACATAGTTGCCATTTTTACTGTCAATGTGTGTGAGGGACGAATGCAGGACCTGTGAGATGGCATCACCAGTAGACCTATTTGGCCGATAGGCAAACTGAAGAGGGTCCAAAGTAGCGGGGATGGAGGAGCAAATGTGTTTCTTTAAAAGTCTCTCAAAAACCTTCATGACTGTCGATGTGAGGGCAACTGGACGATAGTCATTCAGGCAAGAGGGTTTACTGTTCTTAGGCACAGGGATTATGACAGATTTTTTAAATGGGGTGGGAACAACAGAGGTAGCGAGGGACTCATTAAATATGGATGTAAACAAACCAGCAAGCTGATCAGCACAGGACCTCAGAACGCGGCCAGTAATCCCATCGGGTCCTGCTGCTTTCCTGACGTTCACTCTCTTTAGTTCCCTTCGAACCTCGTCCTCCGACAGAGTGAATACATGATCATCGCTGCTTTGTCTCTGCTCTGACGCGCTGATCGGCAGAGTCGCGCCGCCATTTCCTTCAAAGCGGCCGTAGAAAGTGTTTAGCTCTTCGGCCAGCAATGGATCCGCTTTCACCTCTGCAGAGGAGTTGTTTCCAGAGGAACAGATGGTCTTCAGTCCCTGCCACATGCGTCGAGAGTCATTGAGCTGGAAATGTGACTCAATTTTCTCACTGTACCGGCGTTTTGCGGCTCTAACTGCCCGACGGAGAGAGTAGCATTATGCCTTGTGCTCACTCATGTTTCCTGACAAAATACCGGCGTTGTATGCGGCAGTGCGATGGTTAACCGCATCACGGATTGTTCTGTCCACCCACGGTTTCTGATTTGAGAGTCTTTATTGTTACCGTTTCAGTGGCCTGTTCGGTTAGCGTGGAGACAAAGCTCAATGCTACCTCCGTGAATTCGCTGACGTCAGATGAACTCGCCCGGAACATGTCCCAGTCGACGTCATCAAGAGACGCCTGTAGCGTGGCTTCAGAGTGCGAGGACCAGCGCGTCACTTCCTTCGCCACCGGGGGAGCCTGAACTATCCGTTGTTTGTATTCCGGTGTGAGGAAAATGGCGACATGGTCTGATTTTCCTAAAGCCGGCAGTGAGTGGGCTTTGTAGGCATTTTTGAACTGGGTGTAGCAATGATCGAGAGTATTCAGTCCTCTGGTTGGACAGGATATATGCTGATGAAAGTTAGGCATGGCCTGCCTGAGGTTGGCTTTGTTAAAGTCCCCCGTGATGATACATGCAGCGTCAGGATGTTTGTTTATATATCCGCTGAGCACGTCGTGGAGATTGGACAAAGACAAGCTAGTATCTGCATGTGGTGGTATGTAAACGGCAGTAACGACGATTGATGAAAACTCCCGGGGCAGATAGAATGGGCGGCAGATAATGGAGAGATGTTCCAGATGAGGTGAACAGGAACGCGACAGAATGGAGATATTTCTGGGGTCGCACCATTTTTTGTTAATAAAGAAACACACTCCACCACCTTTGGTTTTACCGGCCTCGGCTGTTCTGTCCATCCGTAAAGCAGAGAAGTTATCAGACGGCGTTACAGCAGTGTCCGGGACCATCGGCGTGAGCCATGTTTCGGTCGAACAAAGGATGTTGCAATCTCTAATGTCCCGTTGGAAACTTATCCTGGCTCTAAGATCGTCCATCTTATTCTCCAAGGATTGGACATTAGCGAGCAGAATACTCGGTAGAGGAGGACTGTGGGCCCTTTTCCTCAGTCTGTTACGAATTCCAGCACGTTTCCCGTGGTGTTTCTTTCACCTCCTGGTATTATTGAGGTGGCCTTTAACTTCGGTGCTCCGAAGTATCTCCAATGGCCACGCTGGATCCGTGGATAAAGTGACCTGGATCAGGTTAGTGTAGCGCTGTCCAATGTCCAAAAGTGTTCTTTTATCGTACATAATCATTGCAGACGTTACACGTGTAAAATGAGAAGTAAAAAAAGGTAAAAAAAAACACAAAAAAACACAATTTTGAGCGGAGCTAATTCACAGGCGACTGATCTCAGCAGCGCCACCGGAAGAGGTAAATACTAAATTAAATACTTAATTTAGTATTTAGTCTTGTCAAAATACTAAATTAATTTAACATCTTGTTGTTAATACAGTGAAAAGTGCAGCAGAGAAAAATAAATTAATTCGACACAGTCTGTCAATTAAAATTATAGGATAAGCATAATACAAAAAAAAGGAAAGAGAGTTGAACGTCCTTCAAGGACATCGCATCATCGCATTCACATTTTGCTCCATCCTTATTCTGCTCTGCCACTCTTCACAACCTGCCTGTTCTGTTTGAGAGCCGTATATTATATCTGCCAGCCTGCTCTGAGCATCGTTGCACATGCTGTGCACAGACAATAAAACGAAGCACTGGTTCATGCGTGCAGCGCGCGCATAACGGTCCGAGTGCAGGCTGTACTGATTGATAAGAATAAAGCACAGATATGCTGTTCTGAAAGGATGACGGGAACGGGATATTGTTAGACCGCCCGCTCCCGTTCAAATTGCACCAGAGTTACCGAACGTTACCACGTTGTATTCAGGAAATTAATCCCACGGGGCAAGAAATCTGGTCGGGACAGCCGTGGCAATGCAGACCTAGATTGCTGTGATACAAGACTCGTTCGTTCGGTGCGCTGCATTGATCAGCCGCATTCAGTTTTAATTGTAGTGTCTTCTAACTGAACAAAATTATTTGTATTACTATTAATAAAATCTAAATAATGGTGGGGAACGGTGCCACGGTGGGCAAGTGACGTAACGGTTTTGCGGCTTAACACCGGTATAACCGCCATCACCGTCTATCGCGGCAAGCCTAGTTACTACAAAGATTTGTTGGACTTGTATTTTTAGAGCTTTCCGAATTGAGTTCACGTGCAATTTCTCAGTCGGGAAATAATTTTTTACATGAGGTGCCGGTGAAATGATGCTTCTTGCATCCGTTTTGGAGAAACAAAGGACAAATAGAAACCTGATGAAAGTGCTCTAGTTATTGGCGATTCTATTGTACGGAACGTGGAAATAGACACACCAGCCACCTAGGTGTGTAGCACTTCATCGATATATCGATACAATGTATGACGATACGATGCATCGATGCCACGCGTAAAATATGGATATCTGTAGTATAAAAAGTCACCTTTATTTTGGCACTGTCCACATTTTCATATAATGTCCGTCTATGTATTACCACCAACGCGTGCATTCTCGTTCAGTCTCACGTATCAGGCAGAACTCGATATAAGGACTGCCAGAATGCACGAGGCGAGCATAAAAGATGCTTGGGATTGCTGGAGTAACAGTCGTGCGCTGTGAAAGTTTCCTGCACACACATCTGAAGTGCACGCACACAGATAGACGCGTCAACTCTGCGCGAATACTAAATTGAGCTCTCCTCTGCTTTTTTGAGCATGGATGAAGAAATTCAGACAAAACTACATCAAAATGCATGTTTTGGCTAGGGTTGTGAATCGAAAATCGATTCCGATTCCAGAATCGGATACTTAAGGTCAGAAATCGGATACTTGTTGTCAAATAAAAATTTTGATTCCGCCTATCGATTCCTATGAGCTTTTTTTTTTTCATCTGTGAGGACAAGTGTGATCTAGCGATCTGCCAGGACCTTGCTCGCTAATCTAAGCGCTTCAAAGTTTGGCTGCATTTGCGATCAGAAGCCAAAAAAGCTAAGTATAATATCTGTGATAGCTAAACATGTTGCAAGAGAGGTGTCACCACCAACATGACATTAATTTAATAGATCGTTAAAGATCGCGAACATGATTCAAACACCAACGTGATTCTATTCCTAAATTAAAATGATTTGTCTGTTTCATTCCTCAACCTTTGAGATGTGCGATCACAATGTTGTGATCACTTAGCTCACCCGTGCAGCAGTGCCACCACTGATCTAAGCTTGGCCACCCTGCTCAAAACTGCAGTTTTTGTCCCCTTTTTCTTGACAAGAAAAGCCTTTATTAAGATGCGGAACCGGTGTATTTTTTTGCATCCAAATCAAACGGGAGACTTTTCAGACGCGCACTGCAGCTTTGCTTCAGCGCCAGGAGCGAGTAAAATGAGAGTGGAAAAGGTACACCAGCTAAATGAGCTTCAGTAGAACAATGAGATGCTGTTAGGCTATATGTCAGTAAAACAATCTTTCCTTTCAGCCGTCACTGTGCTCACGGCGCACGCTCTGATCGCGTCATCATAAATAAGCGCACAAGAAACAGCATACGAGTCTGTCGTCAGTTAAGACATGAAATTACCAAAAAGACGATTAAAGCTGCAAACTGTGCATGCATTTATGAATGCATTACATTTCAGAAAGTCTCTCAAATGCATACTAAAATATAGGCTCTCGTGCGATTCCAGATCACAATAAGGTGTAAGCTGATGTGCATTAAATTACAAATTAAAATACATAAGTAAATGTGAGCACAGGATATATATCGTGTGCGATTATATATCATCTGCGATATTATCGTAATTGTTGTTTTAACGATGTGCAATTTGACAATATCGAGTATTTTGCAAAAACCAAACAAAACGCCTACCGAGTGCATGCATACATTAGCCTACGTGGTGATGAAGCGGGTTAAACAGTGCACGTGCACATTTAGAGTGTGTTCTTTCACTGCATGATTCAGTTTATTAAAATGCATTAAGAATTATCGCAAAATTCAAGATATGGGGGCAGAAAATGTATATATTTACATTTCATATAGTTAAAATCACATGAAGGGTGCCGTTTTTTCTTCAAAAATAAGCATGATTACAAATGTGATATTGATTTTATTCAACAGTTCAATAAACAATAAGTTAATATTAAGAGACTTGCGTTTTAGACACCATATTGTCTGTTTTTGCTGCATTACAGCGCTGTTTCGAGTCTCAGTGATTAGTTCATAAATGATTCACTCGTTTAAATGATTCGGTTCAGTCGCAACGACTCACTTATTAACAGTGACGTGCTGCCACCTGCTGGCGGTTTAATTTCACATTTAAAGTCTATTTTCATTTTTAAAATACTCTTAAATATCAGTATTCAATGTTTTGTTTAAAATGTCAAAAATTATGCATTTGTAACTGGTTAAAGCACTCAATGTCCCTCTGAGCTGCATTAAACAGTGTGTGAATACATCTAAACACTTCTGCAGAGATTCATTTTGATGATACTGGTTTCATTTGTTTGGGAGCAGCCTAAATGTGTATTATCTTACTTGACTGGTTAAATGTAACAGTCTGACTCAAAAGATGTACACTTTTAGAAACAAAATTGCTTTATTAAAGGTAAAAATCTAATTTAAACTTAAATGAAAAGATTAATCACTGATGTGAACCGAGCACACAGAATATGAAGAATATCATAAACTGCAGCTGTGCACGGTATTCAGATATCAGCACAATAACACAATCGGCAAAATATCGTCTAATTATCGTTATCGAAAAAATCCCCAAAATATCGAGATATATATATTTTTTTAATATTGCACACCCCTACTATGAAGTTATTTGATTACATTTCTGTAGCGTACCTGAAAATGTATTTAAGACTGAGCTGAATAAACCTGAAAAGCACTGTTTATTGAACTTGTGTCTTTGTTCTATTGTATTTATTTTCTGCTATTGCTTGTAATTTGGTTCTGTAGAAAATATTTTTAGCACTGAGCCCATAGCAGCATTTTTAGATTTGTTCGGTATATATTTTTAGTTGCATTTGTGAGTTAATAAAATGTAGATGGTTGTTTAAAATGGGTATATAATATGATAATATCGATCGATATACTTCTGAATCGTATCGTATAATTTTTTGAGGTATCGGCAAATATCGTATCGCTGGGTATGAAAATCGATATCGAAACGTGACGAATCATCCGATTTACACCCCTACAGCCACCATAGTCCATTGTTTACCAGGAGCCAGAGCGCCTGATATCTAGGGTTGGGTACCAAAACCCAGAACCAATAAGGCACCGGTACCCATCTACTAGAACCGAATCAGAACGCAGATTTCGGTGCCTCATTTTGGTGCCATGCCTGAGCGATCGGTTGAAATATTTGTCCTTTGTATCTCCGAAACGGACGTAAGAAGCATCATCACCGGCAATGCACGTGAACTCAATTCAGAAAGTCCAACAAATCTTTGTAGTAACGCGAGTGTGCGGGTTTCACATTCCGACTTAAAAGCACAACTCGGGAAATGAGAGCATCCGAGGAGCGCGTGAATTAGAGATCGACCGATATGGGTTTTTCTATAACTGATGCAGATGCCGATGCCGATGGGCGATATGTGCTGCCGAGATTGTTTTTTGGTGTTTTGTTTTTTTTTCTTTCATTTTGCATGCTAAAATGTCACACTAATAATAAGTGGATGCACAACATTTCTAAATTTAACATCATTTATTGAACACTGACTTAAACCATCTCTCGAATCTTAATTTTGTGCACTGCACGGTATTCAAATTAAATATTTATCCAAAGAAATAAATAAACTGACCAAGTATTAAATATATAAAACGGTTAATAAAAATAAATAAAACTTTCAATCATTTACATAAAAGTTTTAGAGCATTTATTAAGCAGAATTGTTCAAGTTTGCTGGAACATAAATGTAAACTTAAATATACATTTAAATAAAATAAATACAACTTGATAAATAAAAATCAATTAAACTGAAATATATAAAAAATTAATAATAGTAGTGCTGCAAACACACTAGCAACCAGCAACATTTGAGTTTGGTATAAATAACACAGGACATCTAAAGTGCATTCTAACTTTCTGCTTTTTTGCAGCTTTCTGCATTTTTATATAAAACAAAGTCCTCAATTAACCAACTGTGAATAAAAACATAAAGGTTTTCGTGCACTTGACTTTCATGGGGCTGATAAGCAAGGTGTATTTTATGAAATTCTATATCTGCATTTCATCTTGTGTGCGTGTTTTGAATGTGTGCACAATAACTGAAGTGGTGTTTTAATGGAAAAGTACACATTTTCTGTTATTAAATTTTTTTAGTGGCTTCAAAAACAAGACACGTTTTTAAATTAATAATTTAAATGTAATACATTTAAGGCAACATCACCCTGAAACATAACCGTTACTTATCGGACTACTGCTTTAATTGAGACATTTATTCAATAATTTAATTATAATTAGGGGGAAAAATTAGGCCTACTGGAGACATTTAATGTCAGAGCGTGATCTGAGCGGGATTTGGTTTACGGGTGAGCGTGAGCAGAACATTAGCAGAGCGTTTGCTTTGGCTGTGAGTTTTGAGCTGAGCGTCACACCGCTTCGCTCACATGCTCTTAAACGGACATAACGCACGCCTAATGCACGATCCTGTATGTCACTGTAATTAGCTTTATCTCGATTCCAATAGTCGTCCATCAAACTTTAGTCTACTAGTGTTCAGTCTGTATTCACACAGCGCGATGAGAAACGTTTGCTGCCCCAAAACACAGAATATCACAGAATGCGTAGAGGTGGTACTGTTTATTTATAGGCTATATATTTTTTACATAACATGCAAGTCATAATATTAGTGAATATATTATATTTGAGTTTTATCTCTTGCCCCCCTGTTTGAAAACCACTGACCTAAAGTGCGATATTCCAGCATTGCCTTCGCGATCGATCTATTGGGTACCCCTGATCTAAGTGATAATGTTTAAAAAAAAAAAAATCCTTTCTCATTTATTTGGTTCCACAGTATTTTGTGATTTTTATTTAAACAGTGTGATTTATATATTTTTTTTCATTAATTTACATCAAGTTGTATGCCATCCGTGCAAACTTTCTTATTCAGTTGTGCTATTAAACGTTCTTCATTTCATAATTGTTTGTTCCTCATTCTTAACTGATTTTTAGTTTTGTATTTAAATTGTGTAAGTTATTTGTAATTTTATATTAGGCATATAGCATGGTGTATTTTTTATTCGTTTAGTTAATACAAGTTATATGTTCTACATTGTATTTTGTTGTTGCTTGAATTTTAATTTCTTCAAAGTGAAAATAAAATGCGCACGGTGCTTTTATAAGCTATTTAACCAAAGGAAAGTTAAGGAAAGAGGGAAAACAAAAAATAACTAAAAACAAACAACTGCTTGACGCCGAATTGCCGCTGATATGAAAGTCAAAGTAAAACACACGGCGCTTACAGGGTATTTCAAACCAATGGAAAGCGAGGAAAAGAGGGAAAACTCAAATGACCCTCCCATGATACCGGTATAACCGGTGTGACACGTCGATTAACCGGTAGGAAAATTTCCTCACCGTCACAACCCTAATTGACACATTTATTCAATAGCCTATTGCTTGTAGTCTGATAAGTAAATAGATCCACACAGAATATCAAATCAGATCAGTCATTTGAAAAAAGATTCAGCTGTGTTTTCTCTGTCTTTCTCTTAAAACACTTCATCAGCGCATCTCGTCTGCACTAAAGAGCTGTTGCACGGTGCTATACAAGTCTTTCGCTGGCATTTTGGTACAGTTGACAGAATTTTCACTTGCCTAATCGGGTCATTATTGCATCTTCACAAATGTAGCCTATTATGTATTTGCACATCTTTTTAAGCCATTCTGTACTCACGTGCTCCAGAGGCTATTCTGTGCGTTAGGTCATGTCCAAAAATTTACATTGGTACCTAACAAGCTCAGTAGAATCATGCACGGGCCTCAAGCATATGCCCCAGTCCAATCCTTGTCCTGCAGATTATCAGAATTACCGGCCTGAGTCCGACTGGAGCCCATGTCTTTTTTCTTTCTCTCTTCCCCAGTACACAGCTGTTCTAGCCATTCAATTAGTTAAGTTTTGTTTTTAATGGCAAAATTGTTATTTATTTTCGTTTCTTTTATTAAGTTAGTTTAGAAATCTGTTTGGAACATTTTTTTGTTTGTTAAATTCAAGTTTGTTTTTAAAGTAGCCTATGACCAAGCGTCCAGCTGCAGACAGTGAGTTTGCCTATGTTTGATCAATTTAGCCTTCTTAAATCACCACTTGACTAAAATAACATCTATATTTAAAATACTTAAAGCATATCACGATGTTAGTCTAAATGTTTAACCTAGACAAATATGTGCTTTTAGACGCGTATACAATCGTTTGAGCGGAGAGTGAAAGCTAAAGCGCGCTCTGACTTTGAGTTGCCAGAGAGATCCCTTGCATTTTTTTTCATAGTGGTAACAACTGTGATTTTTGCTCATAAAGGTAAGAGTAATATATCATTCGGGACTGTTAAGGATCTACTTTTATGCCTATTTGTGTGCACTCACAATATCAGCATACGTTGTCCTTTTTTAGAAAACGAACATGATGCGCTTTTTGCTTTCTGCTTCACAAATATGAACCGAAACGGAGCGAATATTTTATTTCCCCTGGCCCCGACACATTCATCATGGTAATTACTTGCTGGGGTTTTACGATACGCTGTCTTGCGTGCGCTTTAACGCAGAACTCTTCCAGCACTCACTGCTGCTGTGGGACACTAAACACGTCAAGCTGCTCTTGTCAGTTGCAGTAGCATAGTGTTGTTTCCACGAGCGGCAAATCCTTTTCATCACCATTATAATTGATGGATATCTAAAATACAAAATAAGGAGGAAGCCTAAAACAAGCCTGATGCCCGGCCCGCGTCTGACGTGAAAATTGTCCCAAAGCCATAAACTAAAAGTCGGGGCTGAAATATGGGGCTCTAAAAGTGCCGCTTGTTGCATTTAAGCGGCAAAAATATACTCCAAATGACGTTAAAATGGCCATCCTTGCGAGTATCCTTTTAAGCATTGTCGGTTTTTTCTTAAAATAAATAGTTGCGAAAGAGAAAAGTTTCCAAAACGAAATTCAGGTCCTGCGTCCGGAGTTAAATAAATGATTATGGCTGCAACTAACGATTATTTGTATTATCGATTAGTTGGCCAGTTATTCTTTCGATTAATCGGATAAAAATAACATTTTATTTTTTTATTTTGACTAAAAACACACTACTCCACATTCTGTCCAATGCCTTTCAAACAAACGTGCCAACTGAATGATATACTGACACAGTACATTTTGCATTGTTAAAATAACTCTTTAAGAGTTACATTTAACAATGGACCCAAGTGTATTTGGTCCCACTCAGAATTGGTGATAAAATGACTCTTGTCATAGTGTTAACTTTTCAGTGTAAAATTAACTCTGTTTGGAGTAAAAAATTAACACTCACAAATTGAGTACTCATTTTTGCTTCACCTTAATTTGAGTAAAACTGAAAAATGTGTAATCTAAGTTATATTATTAACCTTACTTTCATGTTATAAGTTAAACAGATGTTATATAAAACTTAGTCTTGTCAACATTTTGGAAAATGTTTTTGTGTTCATTGAGATATTGTTTAAAATGTTACTTTTCAAAGGGGGTGTACTCATTTACGCTGAGCACTGTATTTTCGGCTGCCGAAAATTCAGTGCATCCCTAGTAAATGGACAAAATGATTTCTCGAGGCAAATAATTTGCCTCTGATTATTTGTATTCGAGTAACTCGAGGAATCGTTTCAGCCCTAGTTCCGAACATTATTAAATGACAACGGTATTGCGGTATTTTAAAAATTCATATAAAAAAATAAACACTGGTATTCGATATGAACCGGTATACCGCCCAGCACTAGGCTCAATCATCTATTAACAAACGTGTGTGTTTATTTTAACACTTACGTCAGTGAACACTCAGCCTCACGCGGCGTCCGGTTTAGACACGGTTCACTATTCCGCCACCAAGCAAACGGGCACGTTAACTCCTCGTCTGCTGCACACGCTCTCTGTGGAATAGGAATCGTGGCGTATGTTGCCACATTTCTTGTTAACATCTTCCATTTACCACAGTCTCGTTCGTATTTGGCCAGTTTGGAAAAAGCTTCACCAATACAAACCTGACCAGCTGGGCGTTTGCGATCACGTGCACTTTAAGACACGTGTACAAACGCGGATGGGTGACATAAATGGAAATGATTCCAGATCGGCGATTTAGTATTAGGTTTCCCGACAAGGTCCATCGCTCATCACAAAATAAATTTGTTGAATGCAGAATAAACTGTATTTTCCTGCGCTCAAACCTGCCAATCTAAAGGAAACGCTGTGTATGGCGTATGAGGTAATTTGTGAATTAGCATGGATTTATAGTCTAAAAAAATGTTGCAACCGTTACTATTATTACACTTGTTTACAAAACGTTGTATTATGCTTGTTATAGAGTGTGACGTCACGTGCACTACCGCCGGTGGCAATACACAACCGTGGTAGCCCTATTATTTGTGTAATGAACTGTTCTGTTTTGAAAGGGACCGGTTTGGCCGCTCCAGGCAACGACGATCCACCTCCAGAGAGCGTGAGAGGAGGAAGAGGCGAAGTCGAGATGAAGACAAGTTCAAAGGCAGTCTGTCAGAGGGTATGAAAGCAGACCAAGACTCCTCCTCTGAAGAAGTGTGAGTAATAGTGCTATTTTCAAGGCATGAACCTACTGTGGTTGCATATGAATAGTGATGTCAAAAAAGTTTGAATCTGTAAAAAAAACTCACTGTCTGAAAGCTGACTGCTTTTGCATGATCACATATTTGTACATGCAAATGTGAAGAAAGCTTGTGGCTACATGATTACAGTGTCTCTTGGACATTTTCATCAATATAAATTGATTTGACTGACCATGGGACTGGACCAAAAGCAAACATAAAGCATATGCATGTTAAAATATATAGGCTTTGCTGCATTAACATTTTAAGAATTTACTGATGAACTAGTGCTTTGTTTTCGGTTTAAAAGAAGTCGCCGACACTGACTCGTCATCTACACAGTAGGGCTGTCAAATTGGCTGAAAAACAAAATTCAAATTTTTTTACAAAAAAATTATCAAAATTCAAATTATATTCAAATTTAAAAGGCATAAATTCAGTTAGAAAAAAAAGCTTTTGGCTTCACTCCTGAGGCCACAAGAGGGCGTATCGAGCTAAATATTACCAAATGCACGTTTCTTCAAAGTAGGGCTGAGCTAAATGAGCAAAAATTAATATCTCTGTATTTTTTTGGCTGATTTGCGGTGTACAGTACATATCTCAATATTTTGTATTTGTATTAAACAAATAAATAAAGTGAATGTAACCATGTAGGGATATATACTGTGCAAAAATGGTTAAAATCACATCACATTACATTCTAACATTGTAACATTGCGATTTAAAAACTAAAATAATGCTTTTAAAGCAAAGTTAAATTTACTAAACTACAAAATAAAAAGCACAGACTAGGCTAATTGAGTAAAAAGGACATTTTGATTACCCCATTACAGTCACTTTACAGTTAGTGCTATCATACAAATACATGTTTAAAATTTCCAACTACAAACATTTCAGCAAAACTTATATTTTAGTCAGAGTCATTGCGCTCCTTTTTCATTGCGCTCTGTCTGTTTGATGCGCATGCGCATGGCAGAATGCGTTCAGAAGCAAGTCTGTGAAGTTTAGCAGATATTCGCAAAGCAAAAGAACATGCATGTCTGACAGCAAAATGGGCATATTTCCATGGCTTTCTAACATTTACAGATGGATAATATACCTGTGAAATGTAAGTTATGCATTTAGGAAAAGAGCACATAGCTCAAAACAGCGCGTCTTTGTCAGGGCACACACAGCCTTTCTGTCAGAGCCGCTTTAAACTCAAAGATATATCATTGCTGAGACACGTAATTTATTAACATTTAATCATAGGTTTGCAAGGTTCATGTTTACCCTGTTAATATGCACGTTCGCTAGCAAGCTAGTTTCTTAATCTAGTAATTAGGCTACAAGTTTTGTGGTTTGAAGAGAGTTTTAAGGCTAGCACTATTTTGCTGTCTCGTAATTTTAACTAGAGGAAGATCACAGCAGAGACTTTGCTATCTTTACTGCATACAGATCAGTTCAGTAGGAATAGAGATTTGTTCGGTCTACTTGCTTTCAGTTGATTTGTCAGCTGATCTGGCATTTCCGAGTGTTTCCTGGAAACCTCCGGCTGCTGATGTCTTTGCGTGGTGTCACTGGGGAAACCCTCTTGTGATTGGCGGTTGCCTGGTTCCTTTGTGATGCGATGATGCTGTTGGAAAGTTTGTTTAAATTCTTATGGCTTTGACGAAGTCTTTGAGTTCTTTAGCTGGTCAGCCTGATGGTAAGGCGGTGATTGAGCGTTTCCAGCGCGACCAGTGAAGACGAAGCCGAAGCTTCCAGCGAGCGAGTGAGAGCAAAAAGCTAAGCTAAAAACTTTCGTGTCCATTTTAAACTGCTCGATTTGGGTCCACTCACAGGCAGCTGTCCCAATCAGATTGTTATTGTGGGGTGGAGCCCCGCCCCGCACTGTTCCTTTTGGACATACCTAATCTACTCTGTGATCTTCCATGTGGAGAATTGTAAGAGTTTAATACTTATGTAAAGTGTTATCACATGCTTACCCATTTATAATATCACCAAATCTGTTGCACCACTGATTCATATTTATCACGACCTTTCGTATGAAACTAAACACTAGTTATAACTTTACAGGGAACAGTAATACGTCATAGGTTAAGAAAATACCATCCATTCCAATAACACAGCAAGCTCATAAATGCCATAAAATACAACTTGAATATATATATATATATATTGTCTCTTGAGTATATTGCTTTAATAGCAGCAGCGATTATTATTTGTCCTATTGAAGCACTTTATAAATGTTTTAGTCTCTTTGTCTGCTAAAGGAGAGACAAAAGCGAGTATTCTCTAGGAATGTCCGAGGAGGGAAAGGAGGTGTCCTGAGGTCACGAGAAAGTCAGTCCCGTAGATTTGGTGATTCTCTCAGCTCGGACAGGGCTATAAGTCAATCGTTTGTGTTTACCAGATTAGTAGTTTGTGCTTAAAAGGGTCGCAGGTGTTGTGAGCCATCTGTTTCTAGACTTTCTCCAGATAAGCCGTTGTTTGTTCTTTAGATTATTATTTATGCCGCAGTTGGATGCCAGATTGAGGTGGTCCTTCTCTTAAATACATCCCATATGTTCTTCTCAAATTTCTCCTGGTTTTTAGAAATCTCCTGAGATAAGGAGATTTTAGGGCAGGAAATCGGCCAGCCAGTTTAATGAAGATCGATCATGTATTAACTCTTACGACTTGCAGATGCTGGGGGACAAATTCCTTAGAAATGTGCTGTTGAGATTATTTGTTTTGTTTTCTCTCTCCAAAGCATTACATAACCCTGGGGAATTTTATCATGATTTATCGTCAAACTGGTAATCGTTACATCCTTAAGTAGCATACATTTAAATAATGATAAACACAGTTAAAACCACGCATATAACACCTCAATATCATTGTGAAAATATAACTATATGGTTGTAATGATAATTAAAATATGAAAGCGTAATACTAACCGTGAGGAATTTTATCATAATATGGCGTCAAACTGGTAACCGTTACATCCCTAAGTAGCATAGATTTAAATTATGATAAACGCAGTTAAAACCACACATATAACACCTCAATACCATTGCAAAAATATAACTATATGGTTTTTAGTTAGCCTTTTTGTATGAAAAACAGTAGTCTAAAAACATTCAGTATAAATACACACATGCTATAGTTTAATCACAAATACATACACTATAATTATATGCCATTACTCCTGTAATGCAATTCAATATGAAAATCCCACATTTCTGCCACAATACCATGGTGCAGTGAGTGTTAGTTACTACAGTAAATCCATGGTAAATGATGGCTCTGACTTTCTTGTTGCACACAGTGTTTCTTCTGTTTGGCGTTAAACTAGTTTAAATCATTTATAATTTGTTACATTTATATTGCACTTTTCTAGGCACTCAAAGCGCTTTACATAGTAAGGGGGAATCTCCTCATCACCACCAGTGTGCAGCATCCACCTGGATGATGCGACGGCAGCCATATTGCGCCAGACGCCCACCACACACCAGCTTACTGGTGGAGAGGACACAGTGATGAAGCCAATCAGTGTATGGGGATGATTAGGAGGCAATGATGGTCAGAGGCCAATGGGCAAATTTGGCCAGGTTGCCAGGGTTACACCCCTACTCTTTTTCGAAGGATGTCATGGGATTTTTAATTACCACAGAGAGTCAGGACCACGGTTTAATGTCTCATCCGAAGGACTGTGCTTTTGACAGTATAGTGTCCCCGTCACTATACTGGGGCGTTAGGACCCACACAGATCGTAGGGTGAGCACCCCCTGCTGGCCTCACGAACACCTCTTCCAATAACACAGTTTTCACCTAGTTTTTACCGGAGGTCTCCCATCCAGGTACTGACCAGGCTCAACCCTGCTTGGCTTCAGTGGGCAACCAGTCTTGGGCTGCAGGGTGATATGGCTGCTATTTATGTCATTTGTTTTCACTGCTGAATGCAAGTGCTTCACACTGGATCTCACATCACTGTTTAGTGCTCGGGTGACCATCAGCGAGTAAACGCATCTGTTCTAGAGAGCTCGCGCTGCACGGCAGTTTGACTTTGATCCGAGCAGATGAATGGTCCTTGTGGCACGATTCAATTGAGTCACGCGGTTTCGTTCCGCTTTTTGCGCATAAACATTATATTGAACATTTATCGAACTCCATATCGTTTTGAAGAAAATTATATCGCGATAATTATCGTTATTGAATTATCGCCCAGCCCTAATACAAATGAAATCTTTTTCACATTAAAACATACACACACTCTTGTAGGGCTGCCACTAACGACTAATTTTATTTAGATTAATCTATCGACTAATTTTTCGATTAATCTAAGCGATTAATTTCCTCCCAAAAAAACTAAAATTTTACTTAAGAATATTTTATTCAACTATGTTACTAAACCAAATGAAATCCAAATTTCTATGAAATCCTTTTTTAAAGCAGAAGTAAAGTGCAACATGGACACTTGCTTATTGCACTCATCTCATAGTCCAAATCACTGAAACCAAAGTTCAGTATTATAGTGTAAGAATGACAACATATCCACGTGTTCTAGTCTAATAATACAATTATTATTAAAAAAACACTTTTTAAAGGAGTATTTAGCAGAAATAGTATTTACCAGAATTTATTTAGGTGAAAAATGTCAATGTGCAGTATTAAAAAAAAAAAAGATATATATTATACTTTAAACACTTTTTAAACATATAAAATCAATTAATTGGAGAGAGATGCTTTTTATTATTACAATTTAATAATAAAATTAATGGAACCATTAAAATGGAATCCAGAAAATAATGGAAAACATAATTTAGTAAAGATAAAACTGTAAAACTAAATTAATTAGACAGGCTTTTTGATTAATACAATTTAATTTAACCATTAAAACGGAGTATAGAAAAATGAAAATGAAAAACTGAATTTGGAAATAAAACTGATTTCATGGGTCCCTATAACTATTATTATAAAATAGATAATACAAATAGATGTAAGTGAACAACAGCTTTTAAAATGACTTAAAATACATATATAATACCAATGATGCAATAATAATTAGTTCAAATAAAGTATCAAAAGCAAGAAATCATATGGATTTATTGAACAAAACTTAAAATACACAATGCATAATAAACAATAGAGCTAATGTAGTTTACGCATGACAACAAAGGCCTGCAGGAGGTGCCAGCGGCCTGATTATTTTATTTACACATTACATAAAATGTACATTTATCAAGCAGAATTTTTCAAGTTTGTTGGACCATAAATGTAAACTTAAATATACATTTAAATAAAAATAAATTAAACTGAAAAATATAAAAAATAAATAATAATAGTCCTGCAAACACACTAGCAACCAGCAACATTTGTGTTTGGTATAAATTACACCGAACATCTAAAGTGCATTCTAACTTTCTGCAACTTTCTGCATTTTTATATAAAACAAAGTCCTCAATTAACCAACTGTGAATAAAAACGTAAAGGTTTTCGTGCACTTGACTTAGCAGCATCAAAAATCTAATTTAGTGCAAATAAAATAGCAGCAAACCCCTAATTTTTGAGTGAAGGAAATTATGTAACCATTACAGAACAATATAAAAAGGAATGTGCTTTAATTTTAACTCAATTGCAGTCCCTGAGTCTTCCTCACTCTACCCATCTTTCACTGAAAGTTCTCAGTACTCCCAATTTAAGAACGGCAGGATGTCATGCAGGAAACACAACTGTTTTGCATGTTCTTTCTCAGCTGTATACGTTAACTTAAGACATAACCGACTGTGTTTACCAGAATACTTGCCAAAACGGGTATTTTAACATAGCTTTGTGTGCATGTATCCGTCCGTTGAGGCGTTGTCTGAAAAGCGGTATCTGAATCGCCTCTCTCTCTCTCTCGCTCTCTCTCTCTGTGTGTGTGCATGCGCGCGCTTCAGTGTGTGCCGCAGCGGCTGAGCACAGAAAACAGAGCGCGAGTCCCGAAACACGTGCAAATGATACACTTCACTCTATGGTGGTTAAACTTATCAATTAATCCGCAAATCACATGCATGTCAAACCGTGGGGACTGGTCCGTACGGATCATCTACGCTCCGTTGCACCCCTAACCAAAACCATTCACTAATGTGTTGTTTTTGTTGTTAACAGATTGCTTACAAGTTACAAACCAAATTACTATAATCTAGTAAATCACACAAAAGAAAAGAAAAAACTTTGTCATGTTGCACACTCAAAGCCTTGTATGCAAGGACCGTGCTAAAGCCTTAGTGATTTCTGACGTGCTTGACGGTTAACGTTAGACAGGTTTAATGAGGATAATAACTGAGCGACCTGTATGTGTATATATATATATACAGTGCTCAGCGTAAATGAGTACACCCCCTTTGAAAAGTAAAATTTTAAACAATATCTCAATGAACACAAAAACCATTTCCAAAATGTTGACAAGACTGAGTTTAATATAACATCTGTTTAACTTATAACATGAAAGTAAGGTTAATAATATAACTTGGATTACACAATTTTCAGTTTTACTCAAATTAGGGTGATGCAAAAATGAGTACACCCCACAACAAAAACTACTAAATCTAGTACTTTGTATGGCCTCCATGATTTTTAATGACAGCACCAAGTCTTCTAGGCATGGAATGAACAAGTTGGCGACATTTTGCCATATCTATCTTTTTCCATTCTTCAAGAATGACCTCTTTTAGAGATTGGATGCTGGATGGAGAGTGATGCTCAACTTGTCTCTTCAGAATTCCCCATAGGTGTTCGATTGGGTTCAGATCAGGAGACATACTTGGCCACTGAATCACTTTCACCCTGTTCTTCTTCAGAAATCCAACAGTGGCCTTAGATGTGTGTTTAGGATCATTGTCATGTTGGAAAAGTGCACGACGACCAAGGGCACGGAGTGATGGTAGCATCTTCTCTTTCAGTATAGAGCAGTACATTTGTGAATTCATGATGCCATCAATGAAATGCAGCTCCCCGACACCAGCAGCACTCATGCAGCCCCACATAAGGACACTGCCACCATCATGTTTCACTGTAGGCCCCATGCATTTTTCTTTGTATTCCTCACCTTTGCGGCGCCATACAGTTTTGAAGCCATCAGTTCCAAAAACATTTATCTTGGTCTCATCACTCCAGAGTATAGAGTCCCAGTAGTCTTCATCTTTGTCAGCATGGGCCCTGGCAAACTCTAGGCGGGCTTTTTTGTGCCTGGGCTTTAGGAGAGGCTTCTTTTCTGGACGGCACCCATGCATGCCATTCCTCTGCAGTGTACGCCGTATTGTGTCAACGGGAAATAGTCACCCCAGTTTGGCTTTCTACTTCTTTAGATAACTGCAGTGAACTTGCATGTCGATTTTCTTCAACCCTTCTCATCAGAAGACGCTCCTGACGAGGTGTTAACTTCCGTGGACGACCTGGACGTCTCTGTGAGATGGTTACAGTTCCATCTTTTTTAAATGTTTGTACCACTTTTGCTACAGTATTCTGACTGATAAGTAAAGCTTTGCTGATCTTCTTGTAGCCTTCACCTTTCTTGTGTAAAGAAATTATATTTCTTTCTCAGTCTTGTGACATTTCTCTTCATGTGGTGCCATTGCTGACAGCATGAAATGGGATGGGGTTTCTTTAAGTAACACCCTTTTATAGTCAACTGTCTGCTGAACACCTGTGTAATGAATAATTAGACTCACCTGTGGTTGAATTCTTGTTAAATTAGACATTTGTAGTCTAAAATTTAGCTTTGCTCCAGAGACTTTCAGTGGGGTGTACTCATTTTTGCATCACCCTAATTTGAGTAAAACTGAAAATTTTGTTCTCTAAGTTATATTATTAACCTTACTTTCATGTTATAAGTTAAACAGATGTTATATTAAACTCAGTCTTGTCAACATTTTGGAAACTGTTTTTGTGTTCATTGAGATATTGTTTAAAATGTTACTTTTCAAAGGGGGTCTACTCATTTACGCTGAGCACTGTGTATGTATATATATATATATATATATATATATATATATTAGTAATTTGAAAATAAATCTGCAATGTTTATCCTTTTTACTTTTACTCAAAAAATTCACAAAATTCCAACCTATCATTGAACAATTGAAAGTGGAAAAATCTCATTGGCACTTTATTAGGTTGATGTCCCTTTTTATTCGCATTACACGGTTGATGGAAACACACGCAAATGCGCATATTCTTGAGCTGAATTTTCATAAATGCTAATAAGTTGGATGGAAACCCGGCTATTGTCTGCATCAAACCATGCTTCTGAACAAATGTCATACACTGTTGATATAGGGGATGTTTGATTTTTTTTTTTTAGGTTTCTGACCCAAGAAACAACTAATCTCTGCTTCTCCAGCTGTGATCCAGGTCTTTGGCCACTCAAATCTCCTCCTCACCGTGCAAGGACGATATATCTTTTCAGCAGATTTTTAACATCTTTATCTTATATTACCCTGATGGTGGATGCAATGTTTTAACTCTTTTCTTAAACCACTATTTTGTGAAGCTAACTTTTTCTTCACATCAGTATATTTTTTGGTTTTTCTCAGGTGATGATTAAGGGAATTTGACTTTTGTGTTCCCTCATATTTATAATCCTGTGGAACAGAAAGTCATGCTGGACATTTTCATGACACTGTGAAAAAAATAAATATGTGGGATTACTTCAGAGATATTTTACTCATAAGATCAGAAAGACATGGGGACAATAGTTGTATTTGTTTAGTGAAAGATCAAAAGGATAACTCTATTTCACAGCCGCCTTTGCATATTTATGAAGGGTGCCAATATTAGTGGAGGGCACTACGTAAAAACTGTCCAAATGTGCAGCAGAAATCAGACCAGCGCTGACTTTCACCCAAGTCTACTGTCGTGTTGACATATTCTGTTCTTTCCAAACATCTAAAAAATGGTTCTCAGTCACACTAGCTAAACAGAGGGCTGACTGTGAATGTGGCTCCTCCCCATTTCTAACAAGTGTAAAGTCCAATGTGCAATTCCAGTCCCCCCAAAACAATACAATCTTATTTCTGGTTTTGCCTTAAATTGTTTCAGCTTAATGAAAAGTTGATTTATATCGGGGCCAGTAATAGGAGCATAAACATTCACAAACAGCAGAAACTACTTATCTCTGCCCTTACAATTAACAACCTTCCTGGTTATAACTCATGTTTCAATAAAATGTTGGCTTTAATAGTAGGGGGAAAAAGCACAGCCACCCCTGCATTTAAATTAGTCCCATGACTGAGAACATGTTCTCCCTCCCACCACAACCTCCACTCAAATTCATTGCTTTGGTTACTATGAGTCTCCTGAACGAAAATAACATTCAGCTCTTTCAATTTAATTATTTCCGTTAAAAAAATATCCTTTTCCCATTCACATTAAGGGATCCCATTCTTAAGATTTCCATTAAGACGAGGGGGGGGGGGAGAAGACCGTATAGAAAAGAAAAACAGATACAAGTCAGCATGTTCATTTTGTTTTCCCCTCTTATTAGCCTCTCGTTGTGTCGATCTGCCTGATTGCCTAATTGCAGTGATAAGTTTCTTCAGGCGAAAACGCTTTTGTTGTGAAAGTTCCTTGTATAAATACTCACTGTCCGTGCCCAAATCATAGAAGAGACAAACTTATCGAGGTCAGGGAAAAACTTATGGACATCTGCACCTGCTTTACCTTTTGTTTTATCAAGAAAGGAATGTATTTCTTCAATGGAATACAAATCCTTCTTGTGTTCTCCTGCTATTTCCATAAAATCTGACCATTGTTCATCATCTTTAATGCTATCATCAGTTTACTGAGATAAACTATCTAGTTCATCAGCCAGGCCTTCCTCTGCCCCTCTAGCTGTCCTTACAACAGAGGATACACACATGACTTCATCACCGCTAGTAACATTACAGGCATTAGACCCATTATCAATTCTTCCAGTAACAGAACTAGAACCAAGCTGTTCACTGCTCACATGTTTACAAAAAACACTCAGTATTTCCAGAGCTACATTCAGGCTTTTCATTACTCATAGTAATTTTATCAAACTCACTTACCTCATTCTGTCCCTTCACCTCAGCTGCTCCATCAACCTGCTTTTCTTCCTTTCTCCTTCATATAGAGAACAGTTATGTACACTGACCCAAAGTATAAATGCAACACTTTTGTTTTTGCCCCCTTTTTTCATGAGACTGAACTCAAAGATTCAAGACGTTTTAGATGTACACAAGGCCTATTTCTCTCAAATATTGTTCACAAATCTGTCTAAATCTGTGTTATTGAGCACTTCTCCTTTGCAGAGATAATCCATCCACCTCCCAGGTGTGGCGTATCAAGATGCTAATTAGACAGCATGATTGTTGCACAGGTGTGCCTTAGGCTGGCCACAATAAAAGGCGACTCTAAAATATAAAGATTTATATTACAACTGTGGCATGTTGTAGCTATTGTTTCTAAAGGCTGTTGTTTCTCATAACAAATGCAATACAGATTAATAACAAAGTCATTATTGGCCTGGTAATGATTTATAGGCTAGCCTTATTTTGTAACAAATGCTACAGTTAAGAACTATGGTACTTTTTCATAAGAGCGAGTACAAGCCAGTATCGAGGGCCAATGGGTTCTAAAGATGAGTGATGGAAAAACCTTCAGATATTCCAATGATGGCATAGATTAAATAATTAAGAGCCTGGTTAACTTTTAAGGAGTAAGAAATAAACCATATCAATATAAGAAAATGTTAAGTTAGATTGACTTCCTATGGCGTATTGAATTATAACATTGTCAAACAAAGTAATTGTTACCAGTTCTCTCTTGGCACTCGTGCACAATGCACATCTTCACACAGAGGATCAAGCGCTTCGTTCTAGTAAAAGTACAAAGCAAAATGCACACAAATCCTTGCTCTTGAAATGCAATCACTGATGAACACCACTTTTAATGAGGTTTTAATGAGAAAAAAAACTACACGAGGGTGGATTAGAACCCGGAACCTCAAAAATATTTGACAAAAGTTCTACCACTAGACTATTAAAGAACATGAGTACTAAATTCAAATTTACATATTTATTCACTGCTGTGAAGACTCTCTGCAAAAGTTATATTTTATTATTAATATTTATATAGAAATTAATATTGTCTTAATGTGTGTGCTCCGGGCCCACCCCGCCGCATGGGCCCCAGTGCAGCTGCACTGTCTGTAGTTACGCCACTAATACCCCTTTTCCACCAAATCCGTTCCAGTGCTGGTTCGGAGCCAGAGCCTAGTTTCAAACCGGTTCTTTGTCTTTCAACACCCAAAGCACCAAGCTCCGAACCAGGAAAAACGGTTCGTAAGTAGCACCAAGACATTGCTGGGCTAGAAGGAAGAACCGCTTGCGTCAGGGGCTTGGGGCGGGGTTACCATGACCAACAAGACGAACAGAAACTTTGAACCGCCATATTTGAAATAGCAGCTAAATGCGAACACGTTTGATTCGCCGTGTTTGGATGCCGATGTATGTTCGACGAAGTACATAAAAGATTCGGTGTCCGAGGATGCCACCTCCATATGCACTGTTCGTATGGCCAAACAGGTGTAAATTACTCCATACCTTTTCACTACACTTCTTCTGCTTTTTACCTCAAAAGGTCCAAAGTAGAGAGCGACCGATATATCGGTTTACCGATATTTATAGCATTTTACCATTATCGGTAAAAAAAACAAAAAAAAAAACTTTTTTTTTTGTCACACACAATTATACAGAGTATAACTAGCAGTGAAATGTGTTCTCTGTATTTGACCCATCCAAGTGCACACACACTTGGAGCAGTGGGCACTGTTCACTCAGCGGTTGATGCTCCAGCACGGCCACCGCATGTAACTTTTAACAAGATTCACTTGTTTGAAACACGCTAAACTATATTAACATTTACTATAGAACCATTATTTCGCCAATAAACATCTAATAAATTAATTATTTATTTTCTCCACAAGCGATCGCAGTTTGAGTATAGTTCTGTGTAAATGCATAGATAAACCACGCTGTCAGCAGTTTTTATAATTTAGAATGACAAAAAACATTTTAATAATTCTGATAAAACATGCCAGTTAAGAAATGCAATAAAATACGATGTTTTGTTTGTTATAGCTTATTTCAATATTCCAGAGAATATTATTCAGTTAATTATTCTCCACTCTTTAGCATATTAAACAGCTTATAAACCTACTAAAACTGTAGGTTTATTACTGTCTTTATTTTCTCCATTTGAAAACATTAGACATTCTTTTGCTTATTGTTAATATCAGTGTTGCTGATGATGCTTTTTATAAATAAAATGTTTTTATTGTTGTAATTTTAAGATTAAATTTTACATGAAAATGTTAATTTTCAACAGTTTTTTGTTGTTGTTAAGATGACTGAAAGGAGGAAAAAACAAAGCGAAGAATGGACTTACTTCACTCTGTTATTTATTTACTTTATAACAGTAAATAAATATCGGTTCTGCATATCGGTTATCGGGTACATAAACGTTCAAATAATCAGTATCGATATCGGTTTTAAAAAATCAATATCGGTCGATCACTAGTCCAAAGTAATCTACCCCAACACGGGTAAATGGAGGTTCATTTGGAGTGACTCTTTCTGATGGTAAATCCGCCATTTGTTGACCTCCTGGAAGTGAAAGTCAAACAATGCAACTTGGACAGTAATTTCCTTATTGCCGTACTTACACCAGGAATCCAATATTTCTGGCACAATTTAGACAACATATGATTTCGACCACCATGTGCTACTTCTTGGTGTATATGTCGCAAGAGGATGTCTACGATGTGAGAATTCTTGGCCAAAATGACTGGATGTTTAGATTCTTCAGGCATTGATGCCCTACTTAATTGTCCTCCAACTCTCAAAACATCTTCAAGAAGGGGACAAAGTCCATAAATATGGCTACTCTTCTTTATACCGTCACCTCTTTTTAGACTAGCAAGCTCATCAAGAAACATATTTTCTTGAGAGAGTCTAATAATCTCCAATTCAGCCGTCTCTAGTTCTTCTGTTGAGAGACGAGGTTGCTCAAGTTGTCTTTTGAAAAATCTTAATTTCTCTTTCCAAAGAACCATCTTGTTGTCCATTCAAACCAGAATCAGCAAGAGCAGAGCTCAGTTGTTTCCTTTTCTGACTAAGAGACAAGAGTAGATTCTTAAATCTCAAAATCCAAGCTACTGCTTTCTTCAAACAGAACCAAGAGGAAAAGTGATGAGTTAAACGTGTAATTACGTCATCCTCTTCTTTGAGCTGTATGGAATTAATCTCTAGGCCTTTCTTGAATTCAGGATCACTTACTTCCAATCTTTCAAGGCCAATGAGATTGTCAGGCCACTCACTTTCAGGAAGAAGAAAAACAGGACCTGATATCCATGTTTCGTTCTCAAGGAATTTACTGACACCTGATCCTCTTGAAGCAACATCAGCTGGATTGCTTGCGGAGTCTACATATCTCCACTGTGAGGCTTGTGAGGCCTTGAGGAGTTCTGTCACCCGGTTGGCTACAAATATTAGAAATCGGGAAGTTACATTTTTAATATACTTGAGAACAGAAGCACTGTCCAAAAGACAGAATCTTGAAGCTCCAGATGCAGTTCTTTCTTCCATAACACGTTCATACGGCTTGCCATGGTAGCAGCAATGAGCTCCATGCGAGGGATTGTAATGTACTTTGTTGGGGCTACTCTTGATTTTCCCATGATAAAAGCACAATGTGTTTGAGAATGAGCATTATGTAGCAGCAAATATGTCACAGTTCCATAGCCGTTCTTGCTTGCATCTGAAAAATGATGCAACTGTGCAATAGTGACATCCCCAAAGTTTGGAGGTTTTAAACATCTTGCAAGTTCAAAGCTTTCCAGATGGTGAAGTTCTTGCAGCCAGCTGGTCCATTTTTGAACAACCAATTCAGGCGGGATATCATCCCATCCCACATTTCCTTTGCAAAGATTTTCTTAGCGGACAATACCACAGGACTCCTAAGGGATGGAACTGATTATGGATAGTATTCCTCTCCTGGTCAGAGGTCTTTCCTTAATTAAAATCTTAAACTTGAATGCATCAGACTGAATACACCACTGCACCCCCAACGCTCTTTCAATTGATGAAGAATCACGATCAATGCTCATGCTTTTCATGGTCTTTGCTCTTTGATCTTCAGGTATTGCATCTAGCACTTGACGTCTATTACTTATCCATTTTGTGAGTTTAAATCCACCTTTGGCACATATGGAAACAAGTTCTTGATACAAGGTTATTGCCTGTTCATTTGAAGAAATTGAAACAAGACAATCATCAACATAAAAGGAATGCAGGACTGTATTCACTATCAGCAAGAAAGGCAGAATCCTTTTGAAGTCTCTTTAGATATAGAGCATGTTGTTCCACCATTTTTTGATTGTTTGGCATATGAACTTTCTCTCTCAGAGGTAAACCAATTTCATAATGCACATCAACAAGTCTGGTAGAATTCGTCACCATTTTCTTTTTTTCTTTTTTTTTTAAATTTACTTTCCTCAAACAAGATAAAATATTCCATCAGATGCACATCACACATTATACATTTGAATACACTCATACCTAAGCACATATAAATCTACATTCATTGTACATGTATTTATATACCTACATGTGCTCATATATGCACCCGTTACATATGTTGTATACACATTGAGGAGAAAATTAGGGGGGGATATATATACATATATATACATACAATAAAAATAAATATATGTATATATATATATATATATATATATATATATACACATAAAAAGGGAGGGGCACGAAAGAAAACTATGTACATATAGGGAGTGATCTTTCTTTACATCAGAATACTGGTTACAAAATAAAATCAGGTCTATGAGATTTTGCATATTCGATCCATTTTTCCCAGTGCAAAGTAAATTGTTCCATTTTATGATTTACAGATGCTGTTATTTGCTCCATTTTATAAATGTCCATTGTGATTTCCATCCATGCATTTAGGGTAGGACTCTCCTGTGACAACCATTTTTTCGTAAAACTCTTTTTAACAGCCACCAACAATATATTAATTAGAAATGTATCTCTTTTAAACCATTCATGGGGTATGTATCCAAAAAATAAGATTTTACTGTTAAAAGGTATCGTACATTTAAATATATCTTGTAAGGCAGTATGTATTTCTCTCCAGTAATCCTTAATAATGGCACAGTCCTAGAAAATATGGTAATGGTTTGCGTTTTGGTTTCCACATTGTCTCCAACATACCGACAAATTATTACCATGGTGTGATTTCTGAGCAGGCGTAATAAAATACCTTATCAAGCTTTTCCAGCCAAACTCTCTCCATTTCTGTGACTTCGAACATTTCCATTGATACCTCCACATTGTAATCCATTCCTCCTCTGTAATAATTATCCCTCCTTCCTTCTCCCATTTTGTTTTGATATAAGAAGTTGAGTGTGTTTTAAGGTTTAACAAACATTTGTATATGCATGAAACAATTCTACTATGCAGATCTGATTTATATGCTTTTCTAAACAATTCTATGAAGCCTGTCCTTGTCTCAGCCATATTCTTCATCTTTATATTAACAAAATGTCGCATCTGCAAGTATCTACAGAAGTCTTGTGTGTCTAATGAATGTTTCTCGTACTTCAAAGCTGGCTAGTATATTATCTTCTATTAAATTACATAAGACTGTTATCCCCTTATCTATCCAGTCTTTAAATCGAGTATCTAATCTGTTTGGTGTAAACTCGGAGTCGTATGCACACCACAATTTATTCTGTTAGTTTATATTCTGTTATAATAGATTTCCACACAGTTAAAGTGCAGTTTACCCATGGGTTATCAATAGTCTTAATGTATTCTTGTATATTATTATCGGCCAGGGTTGCCTGTATGGGGATCAAAGATATTTTCTGCTCCATGTTTTTCCATTGAGCCTCATAAGATGGATTACACCAGCATATTATGACTCCCATCTGTGCTGCAAAGTAATAATCTCTAAGGGAAGATAGTCCCCCCCCCCCCTTTTCTTTAGCTAGCTGTAATGTTTTAAAGCGAACTCTAGGTTTTTTACCCTGCCATATATATCTTGATAACATCTTGTCCCATTCATTAAATTGATTTTGATTAATCATTATAGGTAGGGTCTGAAATAAGTATAATAGTCTAGGCAGAATATTCATTTTGATAGATTCAATACGTGAACTAAGACTAAAGAATGGAATTAAATTCCATCTTCCTTAATTTTTTTATTGATAGGCAAATAGTTACATTCAAATAATTTTGTACGATTTTTTGGCAGGTTGATGCCAAGGTATTTGAAAGATTCTGTTTGCCATGCAAAAGGGTATCTGTTTTTAATTTCTCTTGGTATTTTGTAATTATATGAAAGTAGCTGAGTTTTACCTATATTAATCTTGTATCCTGATATCTGTCCAAATATCTCAAGTGATTGCATCAATTTCGGTAAGGAGTATGTTGGTTGCCCCAGATATATGAGAATATCATCTGCATAGCGAGCCAATTTGTGTTCTGTTCCTTTAAAATTAATTCCCCTAATATCCTCATTCTGTCTGATATATTGAGCTAACGGTTCCAAATATAGTGTGAAAAGTAATGGTGACCATGCACAACCCTGTTTTGAACCCCTCTCTAGAGTAAGGCGATTTGATAAGTGTCCATTGATTTTGATCCTCGCTGTGGGATTATTATATAGGGACTGTATTGTTTTTATAATTGTATTTTTTTAAAACCAAATCTGTGTAAAACTCTGTAAAGAAATAACCAATTAACCGAGTCAAATGCTTTTTCTGCATCTATGCTTATCACAATTGCTTCAATGTTATTTTTTTGTATATGATTCATGATGTGTAGTGTCTTTCGTATATTATCTTGTGTTCTACGTTGTCTTATAAAACCTGTTTGATCATTATGTATCAGTTTAGGCATTAATTCTTCCATTCGTTTTGCCATAATAGAGGTAAATAGTCTATAGTCCACGTTAAGAACAGATATAGGTCTAAAGGATCCACATTCCATTTTATCTTTGCCTTTTGGTATAGCTGATATTATCGCCTCCTTCCAACTAGGTGGTGCTTGTGCTTTTTTTAAAACCCAATTTAATGTAGGGAGTATGACAGGGATTAGTTCATTTTTAAACTCCTTATACCACTCTGCCGTATAACCATCTGATCCGGGTGACTTGCCTAGTTTGAGTCTACTAATTGCAATTTTTATTTCCTCTTCAGTTATATCAGTGATCATCCTTTTATTTTGCTCTTCGTTTAAGGTGGGTAATTCTAAAGAATTTAAGTAAGTGTCAATTTGCGTCTCATCCCCCCTGGAACTCTAGAATATATTTTTTTATAGAACACTTCAAAAGCTTCCTGAATTTCATTTTGCTTGTTTTTTAGCATTTTTGTTCTTGGGTCCCTAATTTTGTAAATTGTATTTTCTGCAGTTTTCTTCCTCAGTTTCCATGCTAGTATTTTCATCACATTAGATTCCCCTTCATAATACCTCTGTTTTAAGAACATCAAATTTCTCTTTACTTCTTGCGTAGTCAAGTCATTAATTCTGTCCCTAACTTTCTTAATTTCATTTAATGTATCTTGTAGTAACCTCGATTTGTGATTCTTTTCTAATTCCCTTAGCTTATTATGCAGATCATCTAATGTTTTATTTCTAATCTTTTTCTTGTATGAAGATATTGCTATAATTTTACCTCTCAGGACAGCCTTAAGAGTATCCCATAAGATAGGAGTTGAAACCTCACCATTATCGTTAAATTCTAAAAAGGCACTAATTTCTTCTTTAATTTGTTTCTTGAAACCGGGATCATTAAGTAAACTTGAGTTTAATTTCCATGTAGTGTTCTTTGGCTGCAGTTAAAAATCAATGGATAGATATATAGGTGCATGATCACTTATATCTATTGTTCCGATTCCACAAGAGTGTATTTTATCTTTATCTTTTCCAAATGTTATGAAATAGTCTATTCTGGTATATAGAGAATGGGGGGCAGAATAATAAGTGTAATCTCTTCTATTAGGAAGGAAATCTCTCCATATATCGATCAGACCAACATCTTCAAAAAGTGCATTAACTTTCTTATATAGGGGCCTTATGTCATGATTTTTCCTGCTAGAGGAGTCTAATTTTGGTTTCAAACATATATTTAAATCTCCCCCACATATCAAAAAACCCTCTGTTTGCATTGTCATGATACTAGTAATTTTCTGGAAGAAGCTAGTCACTTCCTGGGGGCGCATATATATTTAAAAGGGTAACTGAATTCTCATATATTTTACCCTTTACTAGAATAAATCTGCCCTCCTTGTCTCCTATTTCCGATATTTTTTCAAAATTTAGTTTGTTTGAAATAAGAATAGCGACCCCCCCCCCCCCCTCCTATGCCCTGATTTATATGAAGAGAAAAACACACTAGAAAAGCCTATTTTTTTTTTTCGTGCTCTTTGTCATTTAAATGAGTTTCCTGTAGGTATACTATATGGGCTTGCTCTTTCTTAATTTTAGCTAAAACTTTATTACGTTTAATTGGATTCAACATCCCATTGACATTAAATGATATTATTTTAACTTTATCTCTAACCCTGTTTATCTGAAGACCACGTGTTAGAACTTAGCTAAATGTAACTTTGTTGATCTACTCCCTGAACAAATATGAACGAGAAAAAATACATAACATGAAAACAAACAACATTGGTATGATTCCAAGGTTGGGGTCTCTAACAAACGACCCTGAACTAAGCTAGAAGAAACATCTAGCCGTGGGGGGAAATCTCTGTCCCAAATGGGCAGGGGGCCCCCACTGCAGCATCCAAAAAAAAAGAAAAAGTAAAACTCTGTGTACATTTGACCAAATATTACTACCTTGCGTATTCCTTGTACGTATTCTCATTTGAATAGTGGATAGAGATGTATACAGATAAATAGTATAAAAATAAACTTAGATAAATCAAATTTCACCTTATCTTTTAGTATATGCTTCTCAAACTGAAAATACCACCATGTCTTTCATGGTTTGCTTAGCTCACCGGAGATTTTGGGATTAGTCAAAGTTTAAAGTTCCTCTGGGGGAGATAGAGGCCGTCTTCTGAAAACTTGCAACCTCTCTCTAATGTTCCTCTCGCGTTCTTCTTCCGTCCCCTGTTGTCCCAGTCCTCTCATCGTCTCCCAGGCCGTACGGGATAACTGCTCTGCGAGGCTCTCTCTGGGTGTAATTACACTGACGGGTAGTCCTCTGTCCTTCATGTCTGCAGTTGCCTCCTCTGCCGATTGATAGTCGCATCCCGTCATCATAAAACACCCGTAGTTTAGCTGGGAACGGGGTCTGGAAGCGTATATGTTTCTGCTTTAATACCCGTTTAGCTTCGGTGTATTCCTTGCGTTTCTGTAGAATTGCCGGAGGGTAATCTTGGTCAAAGTATATTGGCCTTTCATTCAGAAACACCTTCTTTTCCCAGGCTTTGCGCAGAATCTCTTCTTTGATTTTGTAGCGGTGGAATTTGATTATTATTGACCGCGGTCTATCTTCCCTGTTTCCAGAGGATTTCGGTGTGAGCGCCCTGTAAGCCCTCTCGATGCCAAGGTCTGTAGTTGGGGGGATCTCCAGCTCATCCCGTAGTAACTTTTCCATAAACAGCGTCAGCGATGCCCCCTCTGCTCCTTCAGGAACATTATAGATCCTTATATTCTCCCGTCGCGATCTTCCTTCTTGGTCGAGAAGTTTGTTTTCTTGTTGACTCATCACTTTTATCATCTTGCTCATCACCTGTTCTACATTTTGAATGCGGTCTTCTACTTTTCCGATTCGCGTTTCCGCCTCTGCAATCTTTTGATTAACATTGTTAATAAAGTTAGGTAATAATCTTGTTTAGTTGTTGTTTTGTGTCTTTGCGAAAGTCCTTTATCTCCTCCAGAACTTTTGTCAAACTTGCCGCATCACTCAGATGAGTATTAGCATTTACGCTAGCGTCACCATCTTGTGCCTGCCCCGGAGATTTGTTGTCTGCGTTTCCTTCGTTCACAATTTCTCCAGCGGTGCATTTTTTATTTCCATCCCTTCTCCCCATTCTTGCCCCCCTTAGCGAAACAAATAAAGTCTAGAAAAGTTATATTTGATGATTTAACGGGGCAAATAAGTAGTTTTCCCGGAGGAGCTGTTGTTTAAGCTGCCATGCAGGGAGATGATGTCACCGGAACCCCCTCGTCACCATTTTCATGAATCTTTGATCTTCCTTTGAATATGCAGTTTGCTCATCCTGGCTACATTCTGAAAAGTCCATTTTAAACTGCTGTTGCCACACATCTTCCAAGTTCACCATTGAAATTGTTAACTGTGACTTTTGGCTGTGCTCTGACTATTATATTCTCACCATCTTTAAAGAGCGGTCCATTCACCGTCCATCCCAACATAGTTCTGATTGCATAGGGCCCATAATTTACACTGCGGATAACCTCCAATGGTTCCAATGCTTTAGGAACATTTGTCCCTATGAGCAGCTCAATCCCTTCCTCAATTTCAGGTGAATGAACAGTTTTTAAATAAGGCCATCTTTGAAGATCTGTTTCTCTGGGTATATTCCCTTTGTGAACAGGCATGCTTTCCTGAGTATAGACTCAATGCAATTCACAAAATTCATTTACATTCAAGCCAGCCACTTCCAATCCTGATAGAACATGGCTACTCACCACCTTTTCTTGTCCCATGGTTCGTAAAAGTATCTGCACTTTGGTTCCTCTAAGATTAAGTCTTCTCATCAAATTCTCAGTACAAAACACAGCTGTACTCCCTTGATCTAAAAAGGCATACGTTGTGATAATTCTGCTGCCTTTCTTAGCCTTGATCTGCACAGGAACAATTGGGAGTTTACAGTCATGATCACCAGCCCCAGTAAGGCCACTAGACACAAAAACATCATCCACTGTCATTCTGGATTTCTTCTCAGTTGCATCTGTTGTCCCCTTTTCTTTAGGAAAGATATGCAGCAAAGTAGGATGTCTGAGACCACAAACATCACAACAACGACGTTTTCTGCATTCCTTACTAATGTGCCCAATGCACAAACAGCCAAAACACACCCCACTTACCTTTAAGAAGCCAAACTTCTCCTTGTGGGATCGTTTTCTCAACTGAGGACACATATCCAATGTGTGTGCACCTCTACAGCAGACATCCTTTCTTAAGTTCTACTTTCTTTCCTGTATATTGGGATTTAGTTTGTTTGTCTGCAGCAACTACAGTGGTAGCAAAGCTGGTTCCTCTTAATCCAGAACGAGAATATGATTTAAGGTTCTTCACATTTTTATTCATTGCTAGTGATGGAGCATCATGTATATTTCCAAACACTGGGTCGGTAATAACTTTCACTTGATGTTCAAGAAAGTTAACAATATCAATGAAGGAAACCCTACAATTACGTCTTTCTTGCAGTTCACAAACTACAATTCTCCATTTATCCCTAAATTTGTAGGGCAACTTCTTTATAATTGTCATCATATTGGTAGGCATATCCAGATCATATATATATTGCACTTCCTCCATAACATTACCACAGCCCCTAAGAAAGAGACTATATTCTTGTAAGGCATTAACGTCTTCAGCTTTAATCTGAGGCCATGAAATAGCTTTATTCATATAAGCAGATGCAACTTTCTGTTCGTTGCCAAAATATTCCTGCAACAAACTTTAGCTCTGATGTGGCCCCTGCTTGGATCAATATGCTGACAACACTGTATTAACTCCCTTGGACGACCAACAGTATACTTTTCATGGAAATACATGCGGTCACTATAGTTGTCATTCTTGCTTTCAACACTGTTTTCGAAGGCTCTCATAAATGCATGATATTGTAATGTATCACCATCAAAAACTTTCAGATCTCTTTTGGGTAAAGATGACAAACTTTGCTGTTTTAACAATAGTGTTATTTCATTTTGCTTTCTCGTGATGCTCATTGTGTTACTTTTAGAGATCGACCAATATATCGGTTTACCGATATATTTCCCGATATTTAAGCATTTTACCATAATCGGTTATAGGTTTTTTTTGCATTTGTTTTATTTGTCACATACACAATTATACAGAGTATAACTAGAAGTGAAATAAGTTCTCTGTATTTGACCCATCCAAGTGCACACACACTTGGAGCAGTGGGCACTGTTCACTCAGCGGTTGATGCTCCAGCAAGGCCACCGCATGTAACTTTATACAAGATTCACTTGTTTGAAACACGCTAAACTATATTAACATTTACTATAGAACCATTATTTTGCCAATAAACGTCTCTATCGAAATTAATTATTTATTTTCTCCACAAGCGATCCCAGTTTGAGTATAGTTCTGTGTAAATGCATAGATAAACCGCGCTGTCAGCAGTTTTTATAATTTAGAATGACAAAAAACATTTTAATAATTCTGATAAAACATGCCAGTTAAGAAATGCAATAAAATACGATGTTTTGTTTGTTATAGCTTATTTCTATATTCCAGAGAATATTATCCAGTGAATTATTCTCCACTCTTTAGCCTATTAAACAGCTTATAAACCTAAAACGAAGTTTATATGACTTCTGTCCTTTATTTTCTCCATTCTTTTGCTTATTGTTAATATCAGTGTTGCTGATGATGCTTTTTATAAATAAAATGTTTTTATTGTTGTAATTTTAAGATAAAATGTTACATGAAAATGTTAATTTTCAACAGTTTTTTGTTGTTAAGATGACTGAAAGGATGACAAACCAAAGTGAAGAATGGACTTACTTCACTCTGTTATTTATTTACTTTATAACAGTAAATAAATATCGGTTATTGGGTACATAAATGTACAAATAATCGGTATCGGTTATAAAAAATCAATATCGGTCGATCACTAGTTACTTTGCCCTTCATTGTTGGATTCAACATGTGAATTTAATACATTTCCTCGTGCCCTCTGTTCCACTGTTTGACCTCTAGATTGTTGATGTTTCACTGGATGAGGCTGTGAAAATACCCGTGGTTGTGCAACTTTATCTTTAGGCTTTGCTCCAGGATTCACATGATCCTGCACTGATCCCTTTTCTCTTGCAGACATTTGAGGGACAAACGATTTAGCACTGGCATGAAGACTTTGTGTTCTCTTTTGATTTGGCTCTGAATTAGAATGTTTCCCTCCTGAACGCCTAGATCTACTGCTTGATACACTCTCAGATTTCGGCACAATCAGTTTGGCCATTTGAACTTCAATTTCTCCTTGTAGATTGAGTTATTTTCTTTTTCGTAACTGTTCCTCTTGATCTTTAAGTCATCTTTAACAGTTTTTGTCGTGCCTTTAATGCAGCCAACTCAGCTTCTGCTTTGAGACGTACAGAAGAAGTGGACGACACCCCAGATCTTCTTTCAATTGAGCTTTGATTTTTACATGATCTGCTCCAAACATTTGACACACTGTCATTAGGTTTGATGTCATCTTGTAAATGATATGACACAATAGACGAAGCATGAACTGTGACTGGAGGCATAATAGACTCTTCCTGTGTTGCACCAGAATCAGACTGCACAGGAACAATTTTCTCCAATGATTCTTCTGGATAATTCAACCAATGTTGAACTGTATCTTTAAATGTTGATTTATTTCATGATACTCAAAAAACATTGTTTTTCCTGCTCGTCTTCAGGAAGTAAGGGAATTAACATATCATGCCGCTTACTAGCATTTTCACAAAGCTGAACAAGAGTTTTAAACAGCATTTGCAACTGAGAAGCATTTTCTTTTCTTGTTATCAGACTTTTCATCTCTGGAATCAGTCCTTTAATTGTATTTACATCTTTCTTTTGTTCCCTTTTGAAGGCTTTCAATTTTGTTGGCGAAAGCCTTTGCAGTGAGTTTAGTTTCTCTTTTACTGCCATCCATTTCAAGGCCAGCGACATCATCAACACTCGCTTCACTCATGTTTATACGTTTCGCAACAAGTCAACAATATTAATTCAATCAAATTTTCCAACATCATAGTGATATCTAAACAAACTCTATAAACATCACAACATTATTTTCCACACAAACAGACCGCCAACAACAAACTACCAATACCAGAGCTCTGGACTAAACCCACTGAAGCCAAACAGCAAACAATAACACAGCCGCAAAATCATTCCCAATGGATAAACAACGTACCCGACTCAAACAGCGCACTTTCCAAAACAGCACAGCTGAGTAATAAGAAGCCCAGCAGGCTTACCTATGCGGTGATTGTTTGATTGCCTCTCCTCTGGGCTTTGCTGATCAGTTTGTATTGGCGTTTCAACTCCAACTCCGGCGGCTGTAGAATTCTCTTTTCCAAATGAGCTGAATCCTTTACTCTGCGACGTGATGTATACTTATCCTTTTGATGCATTCGCTGAGAAGTGAAAGTCTTTGTTGACAATGTAGTCAATACTCTGTTGTTACCAAACGCGGCTGAGAGGCTAAAACAGGAACTCAATGCATTTGCTACGCAACAACAATAAAATATGGGTGAGGCAAAAATTATATTTGTTGTTCGTTATTTCTCAGACTGACTGATGTTATCAAGTTTCGTTGTATTGAATTGTTGAGTTGGTCAACAAAGAATGCATCGTCCCTGCTCACCCCCTGTCCTTAGCATCTCTAATTGAACAGGTGATTAATATTCCCAATCCAACGTAACCCCATGACTCTCCACCACGAACATGTGACATAGGCAAAACATTAACTCTTTCATGTCCACTACAGGGTATAAGAGAGAGCATGACCCGGGGTCTACTTCAACCACCCCCATTGTTCAAACCAAAACTATGCCCTTTTCTGCGATAATTTTGTAATTATTTTTAGGGAGAAAATGCCCATAAAATCTATTTAAACTTATTTGTTTTACCTACCAGCGCACAAAGGGGGCCAGAGGGGAACTGGCCCCCTGACTGAGCCTGGTTTCTCGCAAGGTTTTTTTCTCCGTTCCTTGCCGTTGTCGCCTCTGGCTTGCTTAGTTGGGGACACTTCATTTCCAGCGAGATCACCGACTTGATTGCACAAATACTATTTAAACTGAACTGAGCTGGACGATGACATCACTGAATTCAATAATGAGATGCCTTTAACTCAAAAATGTTCCTATTTTGATATTCTGCAGTTGCTTTGACACAACTTGTATTGTTAAAAGCGCTATATAAATAGAGGTGACTTGACTTGACACCCCTAACTGGAACCCAATGTGTTACGTACTACAGAACAAACATTCATGTTGAAAATGGGCTGTGAATTAACGGCATTTGCTTACTGTGCAGAATATTGTGCAGAATGCATTGTTTTCTACAGTACATTAATGTTTTAATAGTAAACAGTGCATGTTATTGTCAGAATTTGCCTGTTTTTTACAGCAATTAAGCTTTGGCGAGCATAAGTGAACTTTATAATGGTATAAAAGTTCAAAAGTTTGAGGACCGTAAGAGTTTTTAGTGTATGTTTAATGGCTAAATATATTTTTCTGTAGTAATACAATTATTTGACTGATGTTTATATTGTAACACTCCTATTTGAGAATATAGCTGCATCTAACGGCAATAATCTTGTCATAGAAGTGATCGAGTCTTTTGAGTCTCTTCATTTATTTGAAATTCACCTTAATGAACATGTTTAGGATTGAGGACTTTGATGCTGAAGAGGAGGATGAAGAGGCTCTGATTGAGCAGCGACGACAACAGCGACTTGCCATTGTCCAGGTAAAACAATATAGCAATTTTTTTTGAAAGACTGTAACTTCCTTTTAAGAGGACATGATCAGATTATACATCCATGAGAGACTGTTCTGTATTAATATAGAAATATAAAGCGGTAAATGAGGACAGCAATATGGGCTCCATGGCATCAGAGCCCAGCAGTCCTCAGAGCAGCACCCGCAGTCGTTCACCTTCCCCTGATGACATCCTGGAACGAGTAGCAGCTGATGTAAAGGAATATGAGCGGGAGAATGTAAACACTTTTGAGGCCAGCATCAAGGCCAAGCACAACCTCATCGCTCAGGAGAAAGAAGGTATTATACTCTAGCATAAGTTGGGTTATTAGCAGGGTTCTTGCTTGAACAGTTTTCAGGGAATGTGGGGCAATTTTAATGTTACAACTGGATGATCTTTTCCTATAAAGACACATTAAACAATCTAATCTATTGATTGACTCTTGTTTTTTATTCAGGAGCCAACCCAAAGAAGCCCTCAGCACCCGACATGTTCACGGAGTCAGATGACATGTTTGCTGCAGATTTTGATGTAAGCTTATTTGACCTTTCTGCAGTTTGAAGATTAAACCAATTGGTTATTTTGAGAAATCTGACTGCTTTGTCACTCCCATCACAGAGTGCTAGACTGAGGGCTGCGGGTATTGGTAAAGATTTGAAGGAGAACCCCAATCTCAGGGATAACTGGACTGATGCAGAAGGATACTACCGTAAGCCTTATTTAAATCCAAAGTCTTGCTTCTTTCCTAAAGGCAGTGCATTTTAAATGCAGAAATTAATAATTAAAAACATCTCCTTTTAGGTGTGAACATCGGTGAGATACTGGACAAGCGGTATGATGTGTATGGGTACACTGGGCAGGGTGTGTTCAGTAATGTAGTCAGAGCTAGAGACACTGCCCGGGCTGGCCAGGAGGTGGCAGTCAAGATCATCCGAAACAATGAGCTTATGTAAGTACTATCTGAACCATGGCTGTCACTGTGACTTTGCCTCTGTGCTCTTTTTTATATTTTACCTAAATGTTAGAAGTGTTCAACCATATTCACTTTATAATAATGTTCAGTTGTAAGTCCTTTTATAAGTGTTTAGTTAATGATGAACTAATCATTTACAAAACATGACTATTTGTTCACAAATGATTAAGTAATATGCTAACTATTTACAAATCTATTGCAAGTTATCTTTAAAAAATATTATATGAAATAATCAAACAGATCCTTAGTAAATATTTAATAAATTACTAGTTAATATATTATTAATCACTTATAAATCATTGAAATGTCAACATTGTACTATTTTCTAAAAACATTTGTTAATCGTGAACCATTTGTAAATGATCGTATATCATTTTTGTATGTTAGGGATGTTCATTTCGGTAAATTTTCCTAACCGACGCTCGTTAACCGATTATTAAAAACGTTAAACGAAAATATTATTTTAAATTAGAACTGAATTAAATAGAAAGAATTAGTGTCTGTGACCAGTTAAAAATACTAAAATTTGTTTTCCGGGGATTCATTTTACATGCGCAAAAAGCAACATGATCATCACAGCTATCACATCACGCAGCGCTCCAGAAAAACATAATAAATATATATATATATACACACACACAGTGGGTACGGAAAGTATTCAGACCCCCTTACATTTTTCACTCATTGTTATATTGCAGCCATTTGCTAAAATCATTTAAGTTCATTTTTTTCCTCATTAATGTACACACAGCACCCCATATTGACAGAAAAACACAGAATTGTTGACATTTTTGCAGATTTATTAAAAAAGAAAAACTGAAATATCACATGGTCCTAAGTATTCAGACTCTTTGCTCAGTATTTAGTAGAAGCACCCTTTTGATTTAATACAGCCATGAGTCTTTTTGGGAAAGATGCAACAAGTTTTTCACACCTGGATTTGGGGATCCTCTGCCATTCCTCCTTGCAGATCCTCTCCAGTTCTGTCAGGTTGGATGGTAAACATTGGTGGACAGCTATTTTTAGGTCTCTCCAGAGATGCTCAATTGGGTTTAAGTCAGGGCTCTGGCTGGGCCATTCAAGAACAGTCACGGAGTTGTTGTGAAGCCACTCCTTCGTTATTTTAGCTGTGTGCTTAGAGTCATTGTCTTGTTGGAAGGTAAACCTTCGGCCCAGTCTGAGGTCCTGAGCACTCTGGAGAAGGTTTTCGTCCAGGATATCCCTGTACTTGGCCGCATTCATCTTTCCCTCGATTGCAACCAGTCGTCCTGTCCCTGCAGCTGAAAAACACCCCCACAGCATGATGCTGCCACCACCATGCTTCACTGTTGGGACTGTATTGGACAGGTGATGAGCAGTGCCTGGTTTTCTCCACACATACCTCTTAGAATTAAGGCCAAAAAGTTCTATCTTGGTCTCATCAGACCAGAGAATCTTATTTGTCACCATCTTGGAGTCCTTCAGGTGTTTTTTAGCAAACTCCATGCGGGCTTTCATGTGTCTTGCACTGAGGAGAGGCTTCCGTCGGGCCACTCTGCCATAAAGCCCCGACTGGTGGAGGGCTGCAGTGATGGTTGACTTTCTACAACTTTCTCCCATCTCCCGAATGCATCTCTGGAGCTCAGCCACAGTGATCTTTGGGTTCTTCTTTACCTCTCTCACCAAGGCTCTTCTCCCCCAATAGCTCAGTTTGGCCGGATGGCCAGCTCTAGGAAGGGTTCTGGTCGTCCCAAACGTCTTCCATTTAAGGATTATGGAGGCCACTGTGCTCTTAGGAACCTTAAGTGCAGCAGAATTTTTTTTGTAACCTTGGCCAGATCTGTGCCTTGCCACAATTCTGTCTCTGAGCTCTTCAGGCAGTTACTTTGACCTCATGATTCTCATTTGCTCTGACATGCACTGTGAGCTGTAAGGTCTTTTATAGACAGGTGTGTGGCTTTCCTAATCAAGTCCAATCAGTATAATCAAACACAGCTGGACTCAAATGAAGGTGTAGAACCATCTCAAGGATGATCAGAAGAAATGGACAGCACCGGAGTTAAATATATGTGTCACAGCAAAGGGTCTGAATACTTAGGACCATGTGATATTTCAGTTTTTCTTTTTTAATAAATCTGCACAAATGTCAACAATTCTGTGTTTTTCTGTCAATATACAATTCTGTGTGTACATTAATGAGGAAAAAAAATGAACTTAAATGATTTTAGCAAATGGCTGCAATATAACAAAGTGAAAAATTTAAGGGGGTCTGAATACTTTCCGTAACCACTGTGTGTGTATATATATATATATATATATATATATATATAATAACAATGAATAAATAGGCCTATACGAAAAATATATTTTCACTTAAATAATTTAAGAAAACAAAAGAAAAACTGTGCAACAAGTAGCCTATGCAGAGTTTCGGTTCATTTTTTATGCTGTCAAATATATGGAAAAAAAACACACTGCTCAGTTTAAATATGTAGTAAAATCTGTGCCGTTAAGCGTTATCACCGGTACGGTGGGTACCAGGGCTCTAGACTCATTCTTCCCACTGGTCGCACGTTTGCGACTAACTTTCTTATTTGGTCGCACGAGCACATAATTTTGTCGCAATACATTTTTATTTTTCATATTTGATTAATCAATGCATTCTGATGAACTTTTATCATAGTTTATAGTTATATGGTAACGAAAGTGTTCAGCATTCAACCCGTTCTTTTTCATCAGTATTATTTGTGATTTAGATTTTGTGAACAGGAATTCCTTTTTTCATGAGCTTTCACATTCGCGATCTTGATGTCACGTTTTACAAGAAAAGATAATTGTCTGTTTTGCTTATATCTACTATAATATATAATACTTGTATCTATTTAAGACTAAAACAAAATTATTCTTAATTAAAAAGTACAACTACAATAAAAAAGTAGGCTGCAAAACAACTAGCTTACATAACATTTATTAACAAAAACGAATAAGACGAGGCATGGCATAGGACACATCACACGCTGTATTATATACCGACTAATAAATTAGTGAATGTTTAGCAAACACAGAGGAATCAAATAAATGATATAAACAAATTAAGGAAAGCCTCCATAGCGTAACGTGAGGTTACAGCAAAGATAACAAGCTTTTCTAAATGAAAACAAAAACAAAAGTTAAACTAAACTGGTTGTTGCTATCAGGACTTGCATGTTTTTTCTACAAGAATACCAACATGTTCACCTTCTCTGGTTTAAGAAGTGGTCTTTTACTTTAGTTTTAAAACCAAATCCTCTGTCATGCTTTGTTCGCTTCGAGATGAGTATAAATACGGCCCTATGAAATCGGTTTTATTTTTTTCTCAAATTCAGTTTTATTTTTTTCTAAATTCAGTTTTTTCCATTTAAATTTTTCTGGATTCTGTTTTTTTCCCGTTTTAATTTTTCTGGACTACTTTTTAATTATCAAATTAAATTGTACCAATCAAAAAGCATGTTTAATTAATTAAAATCACTAAACTTAAACAATTCAACATTTACTTATTAAAAGTGTAACAAAAATTACATGTTTAGGGGCTTATGAAATGTTAAAAAAATGTCTCGCCTTATGTTTCATTGTTACCAGATTCTGTGCTTTAGCATGTATAATTATTTGAATGTATACACTTTTTTTATTATTCTTACAGTAACCTTATGAAATGTTTTTTTCCCCCTTAGAATTTCTGTGTTGTGTATATACATTTTACTGGTTATCAGATGAAGGCATAACATATTGATTTAATTAATATTTTAATTAATGAAAATTAGGGATGCTCCGATCAATCGGCCAGAGATCGGTATCGGCCGATAATCATATTTTAAGACTCGATCGGTACTCATACATTCGGCTGATCTCACATACTGATCGCAATTTGATGACGTCACGTATATGATGCGTGGGGACATATTTGGCACCGCAGTCATGTCATTGCTGGTGTGGAAAGGTAAATCACGTCTGTACAGTAGAACGCAGGAGAAGAAGGTTAAACACTCTTCAGCAACAACAACAAAAAAAAACAATGAAGCACAATTAGTTTATCTAAAGTCATTTTTTCTCATTAGTATGGTTGAACTGGATCATCAAAGGTAAGCAGCAAACACATTGGTTTATAAAATGGGATTAGATATATTTGTGTTGTTTAACATATTTAATTATTGCAGGTTTGTGTCATATTCTGAGTTTGCATTTCACTGTTTTAATTAATTTTGATGAATACTGAATCTGTTTTTTGCGAGCAGGATGAATTAATACACATTCACATTTAGTCTAGAACTACAGTAAGATCATGTTCACACAGCACACTGTCGTCAATAAATGGGAAAAAAGTAACTCAGATATTTTCTTGTAAATTAAAAAGTAATGCGTTACTTTACTAGTTACTTGACAAAAAGTAATATTATTACGTATCTCACGTTATTTGTAATGCGTTACCCAAACACTGGTTGTCACCGCGTGGAGGACGGAACAAAACCTCGTTGCAGCCATAAAGGGGTAACATAAGCTGATCGCGGGCTGTTTTTATGTTTATTTATTTATAAAACAAAATATCTTAGCATTACTCACATTAGCCTACTCAATAGCATTAACACAGACTTTACTCCTTTCAAACTTGATCTGGAATGCCACCGTTTCTGTCACTGCAACTTCCTGATCAGGTGAACACATACACAAAAATTGTCCGCCTGATGAAAATGTATTTATTTAAAAAAATGTAGTAAATATTACATAATTTATAATTTATTTGATACACCCGCAAATAATCAGAATACATTTTTTTTATTACCCAACATGCAGATTATCTGCAGGGTCCGTGGATATAACCGTGATCGAACTGCCGTTTAGTTTTTTCAGTAGCCTAATTTAAATGTTTATATTTATTTGGACAGTAGCCTATTAAACCTTATGAGTTACATCAGACTTCTTCATATTGGATTTGAAATTTTTATATTTATTTTATCTTCTCTCTAACATTATATAGCAAAAAATTCTCATCTTGAGCAGAAAAGAAAGATAACAGTTTCAAAGTTTAAATTTCAACCTAGCCTTCTAACAACAATTATATTTGGTATATTTAAATGTTCTTAGCCTACAGATTAATGCTGCTAAATGTAGATCAGAAACTTCTCGTCACATTTGGTTTGAATAGTCAAGAGTCATAGCTATATTTGCAGCATTGTTTTTCTGCTGCATTTTAGTGAAAGTAATCTATAATTTTGTTTCTGTTGTTGTTAAAATAACCGCGTCATCGCAGCTCTTGAACTTGAGAGAGAGAGTGAGAGAAAGTGCATGGAGCTGAAAGGTCTTAAATAAAGCGCGTTTGGCTTTAGATAAAAAATACTAGAGTATACAGCGCTGAAAAAATATTTACCATAAACGACCATGAGCGCTTGTTATGTGATCCGCTCTGCTGTTTTGACGCGCTGCTCACTTAAAACGGTGCTGCTGTTACAACTCGCGGTCCGGATGAATGCAGAGGTGCCGATGCACTTATAGAAGTATTTAAGGATAAAAACCTCAAGTTGCTTTTAAAATTTTCACAAGTTATTTTCCTGGAGTCAATTATGGAGTCATTTCAGGTCGAGTCTGAAGGCTATAAAAATGCGACTCGAGTCAGTCAAGTGCCCATCTCTGCCTTGCGGGTTGCATCAGACACAATTTGTTTGCATTTATTTTTGTCTTATACTAGGTATCCTGATATACATAGTGTTATGTATAAACACTATTTTAAAGGAATATTAAAATATTCACTGTACAAGGAATAATTTTTGTGATTATTTATATAACATTATTACCCGTGTTATATAAAACTTGAAGCATCAGAATCGGCATCGGTATCGGCCGATCACCATGACAAGAAATCGGTACTCGGTATCGGCTGCAAAAATCCTGATCGGAGCATCCCTAATGAAAATTAAACATTTACATTTTTGGCAAATAACGGGAATTTACTATTCAAATTAATATTTTGTGATTATTTCTTTGAAAAATTAAGTTTTATTATTTTTCAAAAGTAGTAGTTTTAGTAGTACGTACATTCTACTAAATAATAGTAATATAGCCTATTTCTGGCACAATGTCTTTAAGTTAAACCGAACTTTTATTTTGATGGGTTGCCATGAATACCTTTAAAGTTCTGTGTGTAAATGATATGAGGCTAGTTTTACTCAAATTAAATGGTGAAATGCTCGTGAAGTGACTAAGAACAGTTCTGGAGCTATTGTTCATATATTTATGTCCACATTGAGACTGCAGACGAGTGCCATGCGCATTGTGTATTTAACATTAGTAAACAAAACTGTGCTTCTGCTCCATTCATACAGAGACTCTCAGAACATGCAGGATTCATATTTAAAACAACTTTTGCTGTGTAATATTTACAAATACTAGTCCATATCGCAATTTGATTTAAGTGTAATGACCTACTTTTGATTAATTCATCCAAAGTTTGACACCTTCCGTGACATTCCGCGTTAAACTGTAAATTCCGTTTTTAGGACTGGATTCCGTATTTCCGTCCGCTTTTTCTGCATCGCGGAAATCATAGGGCCCTATATAAACCAGGCTGTACTGAAGTGCTCGCGCTGACAGTGCCTCTCTTAACGTGATCAGTGAAATCTGGCTCCTGCTACAATGTGCCAGTGTTCTGACGATTTATGCTACCCGCTCAGATTGTGCTACCTCCCATTAAAAAAGATAGGTAGCACAAATCGATAGCGAAAAATGCTACCTATCAGATTTTGCTACCAGCATCTTATTCATGTGGTTTGAGGCTTTTTTTATGTCCATACCTACCCCTACCTTAAACCTACCCGTCCACACCTACCCTTACCCTAAACTTACCCTTAAAACAATACAAATATATTATTGGTAGTACAATCTGATAGGTAGCAAGTTTTGTCGGTACACCGGCTCTGCAGCGTGCGCTGTATGAAGCAGACTCTTTGGAGCAGCGCAGACCATGTACCCGCAAGTGCAACCACGTCAAATTTTTACTCGCACAATCTTATAAAATGGTTGCAGTCTAGAGCCCTGGTACCACCGTGAAGTTATGCAAAACATACGCATAGCTTATTTTAACCATGCAGCAAATCTTATAAAATATTTTGATAAATTACTGGGGGGGAAAAAAGTTTTTTTTGACTAAACCATTTAACTGACTGTATTAATCGGTCAAAATTATTATCTGTCGGTTAACGGTTAAATGGTTAAAATGAACATCCCAAGTATGTTTTGTTAAAGTTGTAATGCAGTCTGTTAAAAAGCACAAAAATGCAATTATGCATTTTTTTTTTTTACAAGAATAATAAATTATTTGCTGTTAAGTGAATAAACATGTAAATGACAGGGCTTGAAGTTGTCTGGCACCGTGCCGGATCTCCGGCGTGTGGCGTTCGGCTGTGAAAAAAAAAAATAGTCCTACATTTAACTTGTTGATATCATGTTCGAGTTTACGAGTTCGCCTACCAATATTATGAGGAACATCGCTTTCACTCTCAACCAAACTCACATTACTAGCCAACAGGTCTGAAACGATTAGTCGACAACGTCAACAATAAAAAAAATTGCGATAAATATTTCTGTTGTCGAATAGTCGTTTGATCTCATATGACCTAATGTAACAGCGTGCAATAATGTGGTTTGACCAGTGTGGCGCTGTAGTGCAAGATTGTAAAGGCCAAAGTATACTTCCATTTGTACGTGTATGCGAGGGACAGCGTACAGTGCGCGTGACGCAAATTTGGTTATCAGAATAGTACGCACGTACTGTACTTTGTACGCGCAGGTCGTGCATGCGCATTAAACTCTTTCAGTAATTAGTTTATCCGCAAGGTGGAAACGCTGCTGTGGGGGTATCGATTCACAACATTTACATTTATGCATTTAGCAGACGCTTTTATCCAAAGCGACTTACAGTGCATTCAGGTTATACATTTTTTAATCAGTATGTGTGTTCCCTGGGAATCGAACCCACAACCTTTTGCGCTACTGACGCAATGCTCTACCACTGAGCCACACAGGAACACACAAGGTAGCAGAAAAGAAAAACTGCATAAACGTATGGCTTCACACACTTCTGGAATAAGCTTAGACAGCTTATACTTGGTCACGGTTAGCCTTTCCGCTGTGCTTACCGGACTTCTATGAGTTTGTCTTCCGTGTCCTTCGTCACACTGTAATCTTCATAACTGCAACTGCTCCCTACGGGCCCCGCTAGGCCAGGAGAGGTATTGCAATTTTACGCAAAGCGCATGCGTCGAACGTCTGTGTACGCATACGAGTCAAATGAAGTATACTTTGCAAGGCTGCGTGTACGACTGTGCGCATACGCTAACGTATGTGTAAAAAAAAAGAAGTATACTTTGGCCTTAATTCTGATGCAGTTCAAGAGAAGAGACACCACTTTAGAGCACAGCGTTTTCTTCTCAACACAATAAACAAACAAAACTGTTCAAACAGCAAAAACTGACAGCGGTGAGAAAGTGATGTTTGCATGAGATCTTCAATTTGGTGCTTCAGTAAAGCGGTCACATCACGTTTATATGTATAGTACTTTATGGAATAGATTAACTAAACTGCTTGATTTAAGGCTATGTTAGTGTCGCTTTCAGTTAGAATTACAACTTGATTTTCTGTTATAAAGCATTTATTTCAGTAATTCAACTTAAATTGTGAAACTCATGTATAAAATAAATGAAATGCACACAGACTGAAGTAGTTTAAGTCTTCGGTTATTTTAATTGTGGTGATTTTGGCTCACATTTAATAAAAACCCACCAATTAACTATATCAACAAATTAGAATACTTCATAAGACCAATTAAAAAAAAAAATTTTTAGTGAATTGTTGGCCTTCTGGAAAGTATGTTAATTTACTGTATATGTACTCAATACTTGGTAGGGGCTCCTTTTGCTTTAATTACTGCCTCAATTCGGCATGGCATGGAGGTGATCAGTTTGTGGCACTGCTGAGGTGGTATGGAAGCCCAGTTTTCTTTGACTGTGGCCTTCAGCTCATCTGCATTTTTTGGTCTCTTGTTTCTCATTTTCCTCTTGACAATACCCCATAGATTCTCTATGGGGTTCAGGTCTGGTGAGTTTGCTGGCCAGTCAAGCACACCAACACCATGGTCATTTAACCAACTTTTGGTGCTTTTGACAGTCTGGGTAGGTGCCAAATCCTCCTGGAAAATTAAATCAGCATCTTTAAGAAGCTGGTCAGCAGAAGGAAGTATGAGGTGCTCCAAAATGACTTGGTAAGCGGGTGCAGTGACGTTGGTTTTCAAAAAACACAATGGACCAACACCAGCAGATGACATTGCACCCCAAATCATCACAGACTGTGGAAACTTAACACTGGACTTCAAGCAACTTGGGCTATGAGTTTACCAGCAGTTCTTAAAAGCGGAAAAAAATCCAAAGGAACTACATTATTTTGACAGGAAAATACAACAAAGTACATCGTTTACATGTAGCGCGTCAATTTTGCATGTATGTAAGACTCTCTCTTGCTCTCTCTGCTTTCACCAAAGCGACAGCGAGCCGTGAGCTTAGTTCACGGTACGTCATACACAGGTGCGCTGCGCATCCAGTGAGATGAACTGAAAAATAGCACAGATCGCCTGACGGAGAGTGAAACTCTGAAGCGCTCAGTCAGAGTGTTAGGGGAGTTAAAAATGCATCTGTGCTAAACGTATACTTAGTCTCCAACTCGCACAGTGGCGAGTGAAATCTGAGAATTTATTAGCCATTGGCTAATATTAGACATAATTTAGTCGCCCAGAGTGAAGATTAGTCGCTCATGCGAGTGATTTACTCGCAATGCAGAGGGTGAAATGATGTGTAACACATTTTCAAGTGATGAATAGTTTACACTTTTTTAGATTAGGGGATGCTGAAAATATTTGTGATTTGTGAAATGTGTATGATTTATAATGTTTGAGATAATAGTACAATGTTGAAATTTCAATTATTTATAATTGATTAATTAACTAGTAACATGACTAGTAACTATTAACCATTTACTAAGGATCTGTTTGATTATTTCATGATCCTATTTTTTAATGATAACTTGACAGATTTAAAAATCGTTAGCATATTACTTAATCATTTGTGAATGGATAGTCATGCCTTGTAAATGATTAGTTCATCTAATCACATGTAAATTATTTATAACTTAATCTACAAAACAGATAAAAATATTAACATCACTTATTAATCATCTATAAACTCAGTCATGTTTTGTAAATAATTAGTTCATCATTAACTAATTACTTGTAAATGACTTGCAAATTAATTACATTTACATTTATGCATTTGGCAGACGCTTTTATCCAAAGCGACTTACAGTGCATTCAGGCTATACATTTTTTTTTTGTCAGTATGTTGTCAGTAATTAACAAAACAGACACAAATTGTTAGCATGTTACTTATTAATTGCTTATGAATGTTTTGTAAATGATTAGTTAATCATTAACTAATCACTTATAAATTAATTGCAACTGAACGTTATTATAAAGTGTTGCCACCATATCTACTCTTTTGTAGTCATAGCTGAGAGCCATTTTTATTCAATGGTTTTGTTTGTTGTGTCTTCAGGCAGAAGACAGGACTGAAGGAGCTTGAATTTCTAAAGAAGCTGAATGACGCAGATCCTGATGACAAATTTCACTGTTTGCGACTCTTCAGACACTTTTACCACAAACAGCATCTCTGTTTGGTGTTTGAACCTCTTAGGTATTTCATGGCTGCTGCTTATGTGTGGAAGGATGCGGTATATATTTTGGCTGAAACCAATGCAAAAATTAGCTGGAGCCAATAACATCAGTTTTCACAATTAAGCAGTGTGACTATTTTCAACATTTAGAAAAACAACATATTAGAACTAGATTTCTGGAGATTCACTTGGTTAATGGCCCCTGGAAATTCAGCTTTGCCATCACAGGAATAAATTACATACACCTTGTCACTTTTCCATCCATGATGATGAGCACCCTGATATATATATACACAGTGGGTACGGAAAGTATTCAGACCCCCTTAAATTTTTCACTCATTGTTATATTGCAGCCATTTGCTAAAATCGTTTGTTCATTTTTTTTTTCTCATTAATGTACACAACACCGCATATTGACAGAATTGTTGACATTTTTGCAGATTTATTAAAAAAGAAAAACTGAAATATCACATGGTCCTAAGTATTCAGACCCTTTGCTCAGTATTTAGTAGAAGCACCCTTTTGATTTAATACAGCCATGAGTCTTTTTGGGAAAGATGCAACAAGTTTTTCACACCTGGATTTGAGGATCCTCTGCCATTCCTCCTTGCAGATCCTCTCCAGTTCTGTCAGGTTGGATGGTAAACGTTGGTGGACAGCTATTTTTAGGTCTCTCCAGAGATGCTCAATTGGGTTTAAGTCAGGGCTCTGGCTGGGCCATTCAAGAACAGTCACGGAGTTGTTGTGAAGCCAATCCATCGTTATTTAAGCTGTGTGCTTAGGGTCATTGTCTTGTTGGAAGGTAAACCTTCGGCCCAGTCTGAGGTCCTGAGCACTCTGGAGAAGGTTTTCGTCCAGGATATCCCTTTACTTAGCCGCATTCATCTTTCCCTCGATTGCAACCAGTCGTCCTGTCCCTGCAGCTGAAAAACACCCCCACAGCATGATGCTGCCACCACCATGCTTCACTGTTGGGACTGTATTGGACAGGTGATGAGCAGTGCCTGGTTTTCTCCACACATACCTCTTAGAATTAAGGCCAAAAAGTTCTATCTTGGTCTCATCAGACCAGAGAATCTTATTTGTCACCATCTTGGAGTCCTTCAGGTGTTTTTTTAGCAAACTCCATGCGGGCTTTCATGTGTCTTGCACTGAGGAGAGGCTTCCGTCGGGCCACTCTGCCATAAAGCCCCGACTGGTGGAGGGCTGCAGTGATGGTTGACTTTCTACAACTTTCTCCCATCTCCCGAATGCATCTCTGGAGCTCAGCCACAGTGATCTTTGGGTTCTTCTTTACCTCTCTCAACAAGGCTCTTCTCCCCCGATAGCTCAGTTTGGCCGGACGGCCAGCTCTAGGAAGGGTTCTGGTCGTCCCAAACGTCTTCCATTTAAGGATTATGGAGGCCACTGTGCTCTTAGGAACCTTAAGTGCAGCAGAATTTTTTTTGTAACCTTGGCCAGATCTGTGCCTTGCCACAATTCTGTCTCTGAGCTCTTCAGGCAGTTCCTTTGACCTCATGATTCTCATTTGCTCTGACATGCACTGTGAGCTGTAAGGTCTTATATAGACAGGTGTGTGGCTTTCCTAATCAAGTCCAATCAGTATAATCAAACACAGCTGGACTCAAATGAAGGTGTAGAACCATCTCAAGGATGATCAGAAGAAATGGACAGCACCTGAGTTAAATATATGTGTCACAGCAAAGGGTCTGAATACTTAGGACCATGTGATATTTCAGTTTTTCTTTTTTAATAAATCTGCACAAATGTCAACAATTCTGTGTTTTTCTGTCAATATGGGGTGCTGTGTGTACATTAATGAGGAAAAAAATAACTTAAATGATTTTAGCAAATGGCTGCAATATAACAAAGAGTGAAAATATTTAAGGGGGTCTGAATACTTTCCGTAACCACTGTACATGTATAATTTTATGTTCTTTGTGAATAGGGAATCAAAACATTTTCATGCCATTCGAAAAGGTGAATGTTTAGTGTTTTAAAATGTCGAAATCGACAAAGTGTACATAAAATAAGCCTTATATGATCAGCTTCCCTAATCAGCCTTATCAAACTAATTCCAAAATGAATATCATATAACGAATATTAATGTTAATGTGGTCACTAACACAAAATGCAAATATAATGCAAAATACAGTAATTCACAGCTGTTTTTCAATGTGTTTGTTTCTATCAGCATGAATTTGCGGGAAGTGCTTAAGAAGTATGGTAAAGACGTGGGGCTGCACATCAAGGCAGTTCGTTCCTACAGTCAGCAGCTCTTTTTGGCCCTCAAACTCCTGAAACGCTGCCATATCCTCCATGCTGACATCAAACCAGACAACATATTGGTGAGCATCATCTGTATAAGTCTCACTCGAGAGACTTCATTCATTCATTCACACACTCTTTCTCTGTCTGCAGGTGAATGAATCAAAGACCATTCTTAAACTTTGTGATTTCGGCTCTGCATCTCATGTTGCTGACAATGAAATCACTCCCTACCTAGTCAGCAGATTCTACAGGGCACCTGAAATCGGTAAGTTGCATTGGAGCTGTGTGATTAGCAGGTTTACCTATGTTCATGTTATTATATTTTAGTTTCCACAGATTTTGTTCACACCCTCAATCACAGCTGAACTTTGAATGGGCCTAGTAATTGGATCTAACTTTATCTTCCCAGTTATTGGTAAACCGTATGATTATGGAATTGATATGTGGTCAGTCGGCTGTACCCTGTATGAGCTATACACTGGGAAGATCCTGTTCCCTGGCTCTTCCAACAACCACATGCTGAAGCTGGCTATGGATCTGAAGGGCAAGATGCCCAACAAGGTACTGAACCAGAGTATTCAAGCTTTTTTTTTCATCATCCTTAATATTTGCAAAGTATGTGCATTTCTCAAAACAATTCGTACAAATAGCACCACAAAATAGATTACCTGCAAAAGCCTGTAAATTACTCAAAATCTTTAAGTCATTTCTCAAAGTTAAGTATTTTTGCCAATGAACATATCAGTGCCATCAGAATGAAAGGTCCTTGTGTCATTGTTCACAAACTATATGCTTAGTCATGTTGTCAATATAATAGGGCACTATTATTAGTATTACATGATGTAAACTATGGCAACAGTTTAGATGACATTTACTGTATTGAAATGCAGAAGGCTGTACTTATTCATGGCCAAAAATATCAGCACCCTTGGTAAATATGAACAAAGGCTGTGAAAATGAATCTGCATTGTTGATCCGTAGTAGTATATTTTTTTTTATCACAAAAATCTAACCTTTCATTGGATAATACAAATGTAATATGGGGGGAAATATTATGAAATGTTTTTCTCTAATACACATTGGCCACAATTAATGGCACCCGAATAAAATGTTTTATTCAATACTATTTGAAATCTCCATTTGCCAGTTTAACAGCTCTAAATGTTCTCCTATAATGCCTGATGAGGTTAGAGAAAACCTGACAAGAGATCAGAGACCATTGCTTCATCCAGAATAATTCAGACCCTTTAGATTCCCAGCTCCATGTTGGTGCTTCTCTTCAGTTCACCCCCCTCATTTTCTATAGGGTTCAGGTAGGCATGGGCCGGTATGATATTCTCACGGTATGATAACCTTAGATAAAAAAAATATCACGGTATTGCCATTACAGGTCTAACATTTTATTTTTAAATGTCTGGGTAGAAAACAACAACTTTTTTTTCCCACTGAACAAAATATATTTTATTTTTAAGAAACATATATTTCAAGAAAATTTTGGAACCTTAAACATGTCAAGCTAAATAATTAAATTAAATAATTGAATTCTTCTTAAATTAAGTGCAGTCACTTAAGTAAGTCTAAAACCTGCAGCACAACAATAACCAGAAAATAAAAAATCCTTATAAATGAAAAAAATTAAATGCGGTCACATAAAGTGAGCCTAAACCAGCAGCTAATAATCAGCAAATAAATACATTATTTTCTGTAAAAGCAAAAAAATCTTTAATAATAAAAAAAAAATCAGTCACTTAAAGTGAGCCTAAATCTACAGCTCAATAATAAAAAACATAATCAAAACAATTTCTGTAAAAAAATTATGTAAATAGCAGTCATTAAACCTGCAGCTCAACAACGCTTTTGGAGAAATGCTCCCTGACTAAATCGCAGAAACGTAGTACTTTATTCAGCTATTCCTCGCTCTGTGAAGTAAAGTGAGGGAGGAAACTAGTTGACATTAGCTAGTTAATTAGCCATGTTATCTGCCTCAGTAGCAAGCCAAATCGTATTTATTTCAACACTGAAACAAATGGCGGGCGAGTCTCGGTCTTGATCGAGGGTGAAAGAGGGAGAAAGAAAGATGACACAAAGTTTATGTACAACCTGGAAGTATTTATTTAGCGATTTAGCTAAAACGTCATCTGTACGAAACATGATTAGTCTACCTTACTGCAAAAAAATCACATACGGTTTTTCGATGGGGGAAAAAGTTCCAGTGATTCATCTCCTTCAGCCATCATCATACAGGTGACTCTCTCTCACTGACTGCTGCTGCAGCCTCACATCAACCGGAGGGGGAGGGGCCATGTGACTCGTGCGGTCTCACTGCACACAACTGAGTCCTGCACTTTCCGTTTCGATTTTTCTTCATCTTTACTGTTGTTTTTTACTATGACATCATAGACAGCGGGAGATCTTTTAAGCTGCATTCGCACACGGATCTCTTGTGAAATACAAGTAATGTGGTTTGTCCTGTCCAATTAATAACTTAAGACATAACTGTCTGTTTACATAAATTTTGCGTCATAAAACCATTTTGAGACACAAGTGCATTAAACCAATCTTACACTGAGTTGCGCACAGCAGCATGCGCGAGCAGTCTATCCACAAAAAAAGCGCATTTGAAATTGAAAGCAGCCTTCTGTTAGTGAGGTTCATATTTAAAATGTATAAGTCTACTGCATTTCAAACCACACAAATGATGGCTTCGTAGAGCATTTGTAAGGAAAACGCTGGCGCGCGAGTCCGCACACTTCAAGTGTAACATGAAACAAAGTGCCTGTCTCTCACAGCGTGTCCTGTGCAATGAAGCCCGTGAATGTCCTTGTAATTCGCTTCAACCTTTCAGAACTTTATGAAAGATTATTTTACGGAAGGTTTGAGTGGTGTACGTGTGTGAGGAATTGTAAGCATGCAGAATACGGGCGTTTCTAAAGCAAACTCCGCGTCATCGCACATCTGGTTAAAAACTAAGCTCAGAATCGATTCTGAAATTCTCAGAATCGTTGGAGAGAGAATCGCGATACATAAGACACGCGTCCTTTTCCAGGCAGTTTCATAACATTTTGTTGATTGTAAAATCTTAATTATTGGCCTGATGGTGGAAATGGGAATTTTCACTGCTCTTTTCTTAAAGCCACTTCACTAATTTATGAAGCTCAATTATCTTTTTCTGCACATCATAAATATATTATTTGGCTTTTCTCATTGTGATGAATGATTATGGGAATTGGGCTTTGTTTTCCCTCCTATTTATATTTCTGTGAAACAGGAAGCCATGGCTTGATAATTTCATGTTCATAATCATCCCGGAGTGCTCAATTTTGAATATGGATGGGAATGTACTTCAGAGATATTTTACTCCTAATCATTTCTAGGGGTGCCACTAATTGTCCGTGTTTTTGAGAAAAACATTTATTTCATAATGATATTTCCCCCCATTTTAAATTCCTATTATCCAGTGAAAGGTTACATTGAATTTTTTTTTTATAAAAGATCAAAAAGATTAACAATGCAGATTAATTTTCACAGCCGCCTTTGATCATATTTGCCAAGGGTGCCAACATTTTTGTCCATGTCTGTATGTATGCCATATATCCATTTCAAAAGTACAAATGTACACATTACTGTATGTGGGATATTGATTGTGAGAGATTGGATAGAATTCAGTTTTATGCTTTTAACTGTGGTCTGACAAAAAATAAAAACACATCACAATGTCAATGTGATATAGAAAAGAAAAATAAATATGGGCACAGATGAAAATAAAAAATTAAGTTAATTTTCTGAATCTGTAACTCTTGTGTTGTCCTCTGTCTATAGGCCCTATATGCTTTCCAATTGCAGGTTCATGAGATAAATCTTTGAGCTATTTCAGAGAAGCTGTCTTCCATTTTTTTATCTACATTCTCTTCATTATTGAAAGTCAAGATTCCCTTGCACAATTCATGGCAAATTGACAAAACGTCTAATAGAAATGTGTAAAAAATATGCTTGACAGTTTGACAACTAGATCATCCATTTTGATTTGTGCAGTGAACTAATGACTAATGTTTTGAGGAGTAAGACTTGATGGGATCTTTCGAGCAACATGACAATAGCCACTGATAATGTAGGAAACCGCAGACATAATCAGTTGCATGAATGTACCAAAGCCATCGCAGCTTGTTCAAAAGAATGAGAAACTGCTTTTAACAAGTGACTAGATGATGTGGAGGTTGAACAAGTTGTTTTGAGAATGTATTTTCTGATTTGAGAAATGCACCAAAGCGACTGAGAAAAACTGTAAATAATATTTACTCTATGGCATTTGATTATGAATAAATTCTTACATGTTTTTTTTGTGTTTTTTTTACATGGTGGATTTTTGTATTGTTGTAGATGATCCGGAAAGGCCTGTTTAAAGACCAACATTTTGACCAGAACTTGAACTTCCTGTATATAGAGGTAGACAAAGTGACTGAAAGGGTATGTTCCAGTTCATGTTAACATTTTCATGTTATTTTTTCTAATTGGCTTTGATGCCCATTTCACACAACTATGATAACAGCACACATCTGTTTCATGCCCCTCACCTTCTCTCACACATGCTTTTAAACTTTCAGGAGAAGGTAACCGTGATGAGCACCATTAACCCCACTAAAGACCTGCTCGCGGACATGATCGGAGGTCAGAGATTACCTGAGGATCAGAGAAAGAAGGTCATGCAGGTTAAAGATCTGTTAGACGGTACTCTGATGCTGGACCCAGCTAAACGCATCAGCATCAACCAGGCCCTACAGCACCCTTTCATTCAGGAGAAGATATGATACTTTCATGTCTAACCTGTGACTGTCCATTGTTACAGGACTGAACCAATAGACTCAAGCTCCGAATGTTTGGAATCATCACAAGACTTTCAATTTTCAATGTTTTTCTAGTGATTTTTGTTTTGCCCAGTCATTTTTATTCAGATTTCTCAGAATGGTCTTGTTTTTATTGTACATATGAACACATTGTCATTCACCTGAGAGAGTCATGTTTAGCAGTTATCAGACTGTCTTATTTAACATCAGAAGTGACCGAAATGTGCAAAATGCAGCATTTATAGGTTAGTTTAGTGTTCAGATGTTGAAGGCAAGAAATGGTTGGGAAGCAAATCAGAGAGAAATTATTTTGGGATTCTCTAATTATAATGCAAATGTGTCCATTTTGGTGACTATTTAAACCAGTGCCTTCAATTTAGATTTATTTCATCTAATCAAGGAGTGCGCCACTTTTGCTGTTTAGTAACTTCATACAGTCCCCTTCCTGTTGAAAACAGTACACATTAGTTCATCATGTACAGCTGTTTAAAATATTGGTTTTGCTTTAGTACATTTACCTCAAATGATACTGGAGATCACACTAGACACCTTGTCTCATTTTATTTGTCCCACCTTACAAGCTTGTCCTATTAAGAGATCGATTTTAGAAACCGTTTAATTTACGTGGGTTCTTAAGGTGTTAAATCTTAGTGAATGATGCAAAATTGTAATTTTTTGACTGCTAAATTGTAAATGTACCTTTATTTCCAAAAACGCTAAAGCTGCTGTTTTAATTTGAAAAATCTACTTTTTGGATCATTAGTCTCTATTGGTGTATATTAGCCACTTTTTTTTGCTAGTTATCTCTGGAGTTTGACTAGGCACCACATTACGATCCAATTTCGGTATACCAGGCCTGTTAGAGATGATGCTTATTTAAAGTCCCCAATGTTAAGGTTTTGTGATGGGAAGTGCCTCCCTCTATGCCTGCATTGAAGCATAATAAAAAGTCTCTCAGAGATGCCCTGACAGACGGGTGATCACTTATTTTACAGTGTAAATAATTCAGTTTCCGCAGTGTAAACTTTGTTTTTTTCTATCTGGAATTTTTTTTTTTTTTATAAACTTGAGAAAGATTTGATTGTGAAGGAAAATGAAAATGGCTACATGGGTGTTATAATTTTAGTAATAAAACGTTTTTTTCTGATGTGTTAACATATTTTAACTTATGTAACCAGTTTTGTCAACTGCAGTTCTAACATAATCTGTGGCATCTGAGGCATATTGAGACCTCTTCTGTTTTGTCTCCCTGATGTGACATTTAAGCAGTCAGTTCGATGTCTAGGTGAAAGCCTCTAAAATTGTCTGCCTCCTACCGTCACATTTCATGAATTAGCTACCTTACCCACATGGTTTCATAGGCTACAGTCAAGCTGATAAATACAGATTTGTAAAAAAAGGTTTTCATTTATAAAGCTTTAAAACCCTTACTGTTTTAGTGCACTTCCTGCAAATATAGAAAAAATAAAGGGTCTCAATGAAATATGTGCAGTGTCACATGACCAGAGCAGTTTAATTCCTGGTTGCACCTTGAGAAGATAATAGGTGTGTTCGACTTGAAGCGGCGTTGCGCAGAATGATCAGTGTATGACATCAAAATATCACGAGAGAAATTCGAAAGCATAAGGATCCGCCTGCTCTTATCACTCTCGCGGTACTTTGATGTCATTCTGCGCAGCCCCGCTTCAAATTGAACACCTGATGACTGCATTAACGCTCCAAAACAAAAGGCTAGTCAAGTATGTTAACAAAGATATTTTTGGTACACATGATCTTTAGGGTGTCTAGTATTAATATATGCATTTGCATATATTTAGTTTTGATGAGTGTGGTCATAGAATGAGTAAACATGTTGACGGTCACAATAGTGACCCGTGGGATAACAGTAAATGTGGGTTTACAACATAAATCCAATTGCAGTTGCTAGTGAAAATTACAATAAAATGTTGCAAAGACAAAATATTGCACTAAATAAAAAATTCAAATGTTACAAAAAATTTACAATAATGATGTTGTAATAACATTAATATAAAAATGTGATGTTATATTTGACAAAAATTAACAATTTTGAAATGTCGTGATGGTTTAATTGTTGTTGTTTTTTATCTCAGTGTTCCTATCAATGTTGGATACGTTTTTTATGCATAATATTAACCCTAAAATGTGATCAAACAGTTTAAAATAGCTGGGCTTAGATATATAACAATTTTATGACTGCAGGAATATGTGATTTTAGTACAAACATTATCCCACTGGTCACAATTGTGACCGAACTTAAAACACAAATTTTCACACACTTTTCCCAAATAAATTAAAAAAAATAATAATTTCAAAGGATTACCTATGACTAGGGCTGTAACGATACACCAAACCCACGATTCGGTTCGTATCACGATTTTTGACCCACGATTCGGTTCGTATCACGATTTTTTTTCGTGGGGGGTGGGAGAAAAAAAAAGAAAGATTTTTAAAACAATATTTTTTATTAAATAACATTTGAAAAATCTTTATAAACTGAACACCAAAGAACAAGATTAACTATGCAAATTATTAACAATATAAATAGCCATATATAAAATAAATAAATAGCCAAAGCTATAACACTTCTGTTTTCTTTGTAACAAAATACTGTTGAAAAACAAACAGAACTAAACTCCATTGTGGAGATGATTCGAGCATGTTGAAAATTCTTCTTCAATCAAGTTCTCTTACATTTACAAAGTAAATTAAATGGCTACTGTTTCACACTGAGGTAACTGAGGCTTACTGCCTGTGCTGCAAACCACAAATCAAGTAAGTAAACATTAAACAAATAAACTACTTATTTCTCTTAAGAAAACCAAACTCGTTGTGGAGTTGATTTAAGGGAGTTGAAAATTCTTCTTCAGAAACACCATCATGTCAACATTGTCTGGTGAGAGGCTTGCTCTCTGTGCTGTGACAATGTCACCTGCAGTAGAAAACACTCTCTCACTGGGGACAGATGTGGCTGGGATTCCAAGGTAACTTTTAGCCAACTTGGCTAAATGGGGGAACTGGTTCTGGTTGTCCTTCCACCACACAAGTGGATTTGAGTCCACTGAGAGGCTCTGCACTGCTCTGTAATGCTGCACCTCCTCATCCACCACTTCATACAAAGACTTGGATGATGATGATGATGATGCCTGTTCAATTGGAAAGATGTCTCCAAACAGTTCAGCCATTGGTGCTCTTTTGGCTGGAGGAGGACAGTCACTGCTGCTGGAGGCTATCTCTGATTGCTCCTCTGTCTCATCCCTGGAAGTTTGGGCCTGTAAGACCAAATCCATAACACAATTGCAGCATAATGTTAGATACAATGGAGGATATGAAATCCAGGATGAATGAAGCTAATTTAATAAAGTTAAGCATTATTATTATCTGACTATATTTAAATACTGACTTTAAATAAATAGGCCTAACTGATTTACACAGCACTTTATTTAATAAAGTTTGTATATTTTTTAATTATATTTTATAATTTAATATTTAAATTAAATGTATTTAATTATATTAATATTAAAACAATCAAATACCTGAACAGTCTGTGAACAATCGTCCAGAATTCTCTCAGTCAGACTCTTGAAGATTGTGTCATGGGTGGTCTCATCAAGGAAAGGTAGAGATTTGAAACGGGGGTCAAGTGCAGTGCTCATATGAAGAAACTGAATTAGTGCCCTATCCGTATCAGGGTATCTGTCCTCGAAGTCATGTGCAATAGCAGCTTTGATGTCTTTCACTACTGTTGAGTCAGAGCCACTGTGCTTCATGGAGGCCAGGATTCTGTGTTTCAATGGCAAGATCATTGAAATAGTTGGAATCTGCTCAGTGCTCATGAGGGTTGTCACAGTTTTCAAAGGTTTAAGAACCTGGACCACGTCCTCAGCTAGTTTCACATCATCATCAGACAGAGTGACGATGTCTTTAATGTTCTTCTTGACACTCTTGTCTGTTAATGCCGAGAAAACAGCAGCCTGCTGCTCAAGGTAGCGCTCGAGCATGTCGTGGCTAGAGTTCCACCTAGTAGCCACATCCTGGACCAGCTTGTGTAAGGGCAGCTGTAGCATCACCTGTTTCTCCTTCAACACAGCTGCAGCTGTTGTGCTGCGGTGAAAAAACGTGACAACTTTCCTCACTCTGCCGAGGAGTCGGGACATCTGGTGAACGCCCATCCCTCTCTGCGCAGCCAGATTAACAGTGTGAGCAAAGCATCGTATATGCGGTGAAAATCCGGCCGCTTCAACAGGAGATTTGCACATTGGAGATTTGAATTATTTTTACAGCAGATTTAACTTTAAAATGAATACAGTAATAGTCACTGTAAACAAGTATCAGCTGAAAGGAGTACACACACAGAGAGAGAGAGACATATATAGCCTTTATATAGTAATATTGATAAATTATGTATATTAATAAATGTACAATACAAATATTAATGTGCAAAAAATTATGTATTCACAAATATTAATTAAATGTTCAAGTCATAAAAAACATGTTAAGACATTATGTCATGATATAAAATAGCAATAAATACATATTCTGATGTCACTTTATGGTGTTTTTAGGGTTAAATTATGTTTTAGGTAGACAATTTTGGGTCACCGTGAACATGAATCTATTAAACATGTCAGCAATAAAGGAAACGCCGTTATGACAGCTTTACATCCATTTTGAACGTTCCCAGCCCCCATACCGTAAGTGCGCAATTAGACGCGCAGCACCAAAAAAAGTGCGGCTGGCTTGACCGTGTATTTTCAAACCGCGGCTGGCTTGACTGCAGTAAAATACCTCGCATAGCACTATTGGGGAAAGAGAATGAGAGGGAAGGAGGGTGAAGACTAAACTTCTGTCAACAGAAGGAAACGCTGTCTTTTTATGCCAGTAACAAAACTCTCGGCCTGTTTTCGGCGTCTATTATTCACTCCGATCAGCTGATCGACTGGACTTTATCTGTCATTAACAATATCTATTGGGATTAAAGAGGCTCAAGTTACCGATGCGTACATGCGAACTGTGGCAGTCCATTATATCAAAATGTATCAGACATTTAAGAGAACGCCTAAACTAACTTTTTGACGGATGGGTCGTAATTTGATATAACGTCCGACGTTTTGAGATCCGCACACCCAGCTGAAGAAAAACGAAAGGATAGAAATCATTAGGATAATATTTTAACTAGCTACTTGTTATTTGTGGAGTTGTTTTTAGAGATGTGCTATTCTTGTATATCCGTTTGCCACGATTGAAGACGCAAACGAATCGAAACCGTTTCCTTTAAACAAGGCCAGCCCATATATATCTTTTACATGCGTGGACTTTCCCTCAAACTCGACCATCAGTCAGTTTGACTGACTTAAATGCTGTTAAAGTTGAGCAGAAGGATAAATCCACCCATTATAGAATGCTGGAGTGAGGGTACTGAAGATGGCATCGGCGATTTTTGATGGCACATCCCTGGTGAACATGTTCGTGAAGGATTGTTGGGTTAATGGGATCCGCAGGCTCATCATTAGAGGAGAGGAAGAGGAGTTATTTGAAATAAGGACTGAATGGTCGGACAGAAATATTCTCTACCTGCACAGAAGCTCCTCGGATTTGGGAAGACTTTTAAAAAGACTCCTGGAATGTTTCCCCGACGACAGGCAAGATTTATTAAAGTCCCCCCTGATAGAAGGTATATTATACTCGAATCATATATTATATTCTATTATATTTTGTTCTGTTCTATTCTATTCTATTATATTATACAAATCATTACTACTTAAGTACAGTTTTTCGTTTACTCGATTTATTTAATATTTTGTTTATTTTTACTTGCTACATTTTAAAGAGAAAAATGGTTTTGCATATCACATTTCTGCAAAACTATTCGCCTCATCTGCGACTGAAAAGCGCAATAAACTCTTTACACACTACTCTTCCCTACACTTGGAAATCTGCAGTTATTATCTCAAGGAACTATTTAAGCCAGATGAAAATGACTTTTTTTGTAATTTACATTTACATTTATGCATTTGGCAGACGCTTTTATCCAAAGCGACTTACAGAGCATTGAGGTTATACATTTTTTTGTCAGTACATGTGTTCCCTGGGAATCGAACCCACAACCTTTGCGCTGCTAACGCAATGCTCTAACCACTGAGCCACAGGAACACTAATGTAGTAAGGTTTATTCAGTCAAAACATATTTAATCTTAAACCAGTTCATTTAGTATAGGCCTACAAGGTTACCTGACAAGGAATATGCCTACTATACTGTATTTCAAAATCCATATGTTTTTCACTGAAAGTAGCCTACCCACCGGAAGCAAATTTGCTTCTTGGTTTAGGGATGATGGTTCAAGTATTCTGCTTAATAATTCACACTGGATTAGATACAGTGACACACAAACCAGACCTATCATGTGGCTTCTTGCCTTTTGAAACAGTTGAGTTAATGACTAGAGCTTTCTGAATATAGAGCAGCCTTTTTTTTAGATTTCACATGCCATGGACAGGCCATCAAAGTACCTACAACAAAGTACATGGCACACAGTATTCAGATCGGAACGCTCGAAAATAGGACAGAAATGACGATACTCGTCTTTATTGCAGCAGTACAAGCCGCGGTTCAGCTGCGCGTAACTAACGCTGCCAGTATGAAAGCACAATGGGCGCGCGCTGCTCCAGCTCTGCATACGCGCGCTCACGCTTTACCACGGGCAGGGGCGCCGTAAGGGGGGAAAGGTTAGGACGATTCTAAGGGCCCGACGATGGGAGGGGCCCCCGAGGGAGAAACGTGATTTCTACCGAGGGGAACGCTAGAGCCCTGTATTTCAACCCGGCCCCGACCGGGCTTTGATCGGGCCAATTTTCACGTCATAGTTCAGACGCGGGCCGGCCTCGGGCCTGTTTTAGGCTTCTCCTTATGTTTATATTTTAGACATCATCAATAGTGATGAAAAAAATTGCCGCGCTGGTGGAAACAACACGAGACCGTGCTGCCGCGACTGTGCTGCCGCAGCTCGACGGTGTTTAGTGTCCAGCAGCAGCAGAGAGCCGTCAGCGCAGCTGAAGAGTTCTGCGTTCAAACACACGCAATAAAGCTTGCCATAAAGCCCCAGCAAAAGTAATTACCATGAATGTGTCAGGGGGAAATAGTAAGGAGAATTTGAATTATTTATTAATAAACTAGTGTTTTCTGTGTCAGTGTCACAAAGATGAAGAATCAGATGAAGATCTGATGAAGATCGCCTTTAGAGATAAGTGCATCTTCACGGATTATAATGAAGAGTTTTTGTTTACGATTTGATTTATTTCGTTAATAGTAATTTAAAGCTTTTATAGATATATTTATCATGTCTGTGAGTCATGTATTCTTGACTTTCGGTTTATTTTTGTGAAGTGCTCCTGTTCAGACGAGATGGCTCATCGTTTTCTTTATTTTATATAAAAAAAAATTTATTCGGGCTCAAGACTGCTTGAGAGTGTGCGAGTAAAAATTTGACGTGGTCGGCAGAAGTGGCAGTATGCAGAGCGCGAAGGTGCCTGCGACAGAGCTCAACGGAGGATTTGGTTTTCAAACTAAAGTAAAAGACTGCTCTTAAACCAGAGAAGGTGAACTGTTTAGGCAAGTTTATTTGTATAGCACATTTCATACACAGTGGTAATTCAAAGTGCTTTACATAAAGAAAGTGAAATAATCATTCACAGCAATAAAAACAAGGAGTTAAAAATAAATTTAAAATGATATAGAAATTGATTTAAAATGAAATTTAAAACAGTTAAATAGAAAAGGATTATACATAAAATAATGCAGTCAGTTCGGACGTAGCACAGTGCTCATTCAACAAATGCACAGCTAAATAGATGAGTTTTGAGACTGGATTTAAATGTGGCTAATGTTTTAGCACATCTGATCTCTTCTGGAAGCTGGTTCCAGCTGCGGGCGGCATAATAGCTAAAAGCGGACTCCCCTTGTTTTGTGTGAACCCTTGGTATTTCTAACTGACTCGATCCTAATGATCTGAGTGGTCTGTTAGGTTTATATTCAGTGAGCATATCTGCCATATATTTAGGTCCTAGACCATTGAGTGACTTATAAACGAGTAAAAGTACTTTAAAATCAATCCTAAATGTAACTGGAAGCCAGTGTAAGGACCTGAGGACTGGTGTGATATGCTCAGATTTTCTGGTTCTAGTCAGAATCCTGGCAGCAGCGTTCTGGATGAGCTGCAGCTGTCTAATGGTCTTCTTTGGAAGGCCGGTGAGGAGACCATTACAATAATCCACCCTGCTGGTGATAAAGGCATGAACAAGTTTCTCCAAGTCTTGACTGGAAACAAAACATCTAATTCTTGCAATGTTTTTGAGATGATAGTATGCTGATTTAGTTACTGCTTTGACATGACTACTAAAGCTAAGGTCTGTCTCCAGAATCACCCCAAGATTTCTGACTTGTTTTTTAGTTGTTTGACCCCTAGAGTCAAGGTATGCATTCACCTTGAGAACTTCATCTTTGTTTCCAAATGCAATGACTTCAGTTTTCTCCTTGTTTAACTGAAGAAAGTTTTGGCACATCCAACTGTTAATTTCATCAATGCATTGGCAGAGGGAGTCAATGGGGCTATAATCATTTGGAGATAAGGCTAGGTAGATCTGGGTATCATCAGCATAGCTGTGATAGGCAATTTGGTTCTTCCTCATTATCTGACTTAGTGGGAGCATATACAGGCTAAACAAGAGCGGTGCAAGAATTGAGCCTTGTGGGACTCCACATGTCATGGACGTCCACTTAGACTTATGCTCTCCTATACTCACATAATAACCTCTCCCTTCTAAGTATGACCTGAACCATTTGAGTGCCATCCCAGAAAGCCCGACCCAGTTTTCCAGTCTCTCTAGAAGTATGTTATGATCGACAGTGTCAAACGCAGCACTAAGATCTAGTAGTACCAGCACTGATATTTTGCCAGAATCAGAATTAAAGCGAATATCATTTATTATCTTAATGAGTGCTGTCTCTGTGCTGTGATGCACGCGGAAACCAGATTGAAAATTATCCAGGTATCCATTTGAGTTTAAGTAGTTGTTCAGCTGATTAAAAACTACCTTTTCAATAATCTTACCTATGAAAGGAAGATTTGATATTGGTCTATAGTTGCTCAACATGGTGTTATCAAGATTGCGCTTTTTCAGAAGGGGCTTAACAACTGCAGTTTTCAGGGAGTTTGGAAAAGTCCCAGAAAGAAGTGAGGTGTTCACCACTTCTAAGAGATCTGCTTCTAAACAGTTAAGCACACTTTTGAAAAAAGATGTGGGAAGTGTGTCAAGATAGCAGGTTGACGATTTAAGATGCTGTACTATTTCTTCCAAAATTTTGCTATCAATTGTTTTAAAAACAGACATAGTCACTTCTTTTTGAGATTGCTGTCGAATCTGTGTGACCTCTGTATTACAGGAAGATGTGCCAATCTCCTTCCTGATATTACTGATCTTCTCTGAAAAGAAGGAAGCAAACTCATTGCATTTGCTGTCAGAGAGCATTTCACTGGGAATCTGACTTGGGGGGTTTGTCAGTCTCTCAACAGTAGCAAAAAGAGTGCGAGTGTTGTTTAAGTTACTGTTTATAAGGTTTGAGAAGAAGGTCTGTCTAGCTGTGGCTAGTTCCAAATTGAAAGCATGAAGGCTGTCTTTATAGATGCTATAGTGTATTTCTAGTTTCGTCTTCCGCCACATCCGCTCAGCTTTTCTGCATTGTCTTTTCATATTCTGAACTGCTGTTGATTTTCTCCAAAATGATTTTTGTCTGCCATTCTTCTTGCTGACCTTTATCGGTGCAATATCATCAATAACATTCTTAACTTTTGAGTCAAATGAATCCAGGAGAAGATCAACAGAGTCTGCAGAAATGCTTGGTGTTAAAGATATTGCCTTCATAAATAGCACACTAGTGTTCTCATTAATGCATCTCTTTCTGACAGAGACAGATCTAGATTCAGTGGTGACAGAGATCAATATATCAAAGAAAATACAGAAGTGATCAGACAGAGCTACATCCTTAATGACAATGGATGAAATGTTTAGACCTCTACTGATGAGTAAATCTAGAGTGTGTCCACGATTGTGTGTGGGTCCGTGCACATGCTGAATCAGGTCAAAAGTGTTTAAAACAGTTACAATTTCTTTTGTAGTTTTGATTTCAGCATTGTCTATGTGAATATTAAAATCCCCTGCAATAGCAAAACAGTCAAACTCTGAGGAAATCATTGATAACAGTTCTGTGAACTCTTCAACAAAGGCTGGAGAGTATTTTGGGGGCCTGTAAATGATAATAAACAGAATGCGTGGGGCACCTTTCAGCACAATACCTAGATATTCAAAAGACAAGTACTGACCAAATGACACTTGCTTGCATTGATAAACATCTTTAAACAGAGCAGCTACACCTCCACCTCTCCTAACAGTCCTGCAGACACTTATAAAATTAAAGTTAGGAGGGGCTGTTTCAGTGAGGACTGTTGCACTGCAGTTGTCTTCTAGCCATGTTTCAATTAGAAACATAAAATCCAGGTTGTTTGTGGTTATTAAATCATTGATCACAAATGATTTATTTTTTTAGTGAGCGAGTGTTTAAAAATGCTAACTTGATGGAATTACATTTTGTCTCTACAGCAATCTTAGACTGATGCATAACAGGCCGCAGATTAGATGGGTCAGCCGTACGCCTTTTGAAGGCCTTAGACCTTCTATCACGTGATAAAACAGAGATAGAGAAGGCTACAGGCACACTGGGTTCCCGCTTGTTTTGTAAACGTTTGTGAATGTTGCTGCTAGTATAGCGGGGACCCGACACATATCACTGAGAGCTGTTATCAGTTGTTTTTGGTTCACCTACAGCAGATGGAGGAGGGTTTGGGCCCTTGCGTTGTGGCAGCGGTCGGAGAGCTCTCACAGGAGGAGGCGGGAGAGCTGAGCCTGCAGTCTTTGGTGGTTGGGGGGCCCGCCGTTTTTTAGTTGATATCTGGGGACTTGCAGAGAGTTTGGTCCCAGCATACACCAATTCCTCCATTTTCTGTGAAAAGCTTAGAAGTGGAGATGCTGGAGAGAGGGATAGTGTGTCTGGTGAGCGGGGCATATTCTGTCCAGGTGCTGGCGAGAGGGATAGTGTGTCTGGTGAGCGAGGCTCTAGCTCTGGTGTTTCCGGTGACTGTGATGTGTTGTCCTGGCTTCCCAGGCTGTTTTCCAGAAAGTCGTCCTTGGGTGCTGAGTCTTGGAGCTGTTGTGATACGTCACAGTCTGCATGTGATGAGCTCTGTGGGCAGGGCTCAGCCGGGATGTCCATGAGCAGTGCTTGTTTTGGCTGTGTGGCGTTATCAGTATCCTTGTGGGATTCTTCAACCACATAATGACTCGGAAGCTGATATGAAGTCCTGTGGTCACTCATATTCTGTCCAGGTGAGTGTATGAGTGGATTGGCACACACCACTGAAGGATGACGGAGGGAGAAATAGAAATTGTCTTTTAGCACTCTTGCACCAAGTTTGTTTGGGTGGAGGCCATCCAGTTTAAACAGTTGTCTGTGCCCCCAGAAAATATTGAAGTTGTCGATGAAGTTGACTCCTTTTGTACTGCAGGTTCTTTGTAGCCATGTATTCAGCCCAAGCAACCGTGAAAACATGTTAGTTCCCCTTGCTGGGAGTGGTCCACTGATGAACGACTGAACTTCAAGTCTTTGAAGTGTTTCAAAGAGTTCACTGAAATCTTGCTTAAGCAGTTCTGACTGTCCTATCCGAATATCATTCTTCCCCACATGGATGATGACTCGATTTGCAGTCTTGTGCTTCATCACAATGCTCCGAAGTTCCTTGTTCACGTCAGAAACGGTTGCTTGAGGAAAGCAGCAGGTAGTAGCAGTCCTGGTTCTGACGTTTCTAATAATAGAGTCGCCCACTATCAGAGTCCTGGGCTCGGCTGCGCTCTGAGCTGAATGCCGCTGTCTGCTCGACCTTGAGCGCCTGTTAGCTGCTGGCTGATTCGATCCGAGTTTTGTCATATTTTGGGATTCCTCATCCACATTCATCAATGCTTCAAATCTGTTCTCAAGATGTATAGGGGGTTGTAGAATACCAGTGCTTACAAGTCTTGTCATAGCCGTATCTGGGGTAGAGGATGCTACAGCAGCAATACGAGATACTCGTGACAATCTGGTGTCTCGAGAGCCTTTGGGTCTCGCTCCCTGTTTGTGCCATCGATTAGTCCGTCGATCAGTTTCGGCTTGTTCCTCTACACTTGGTATAAACTGTTGAGATTCACTAGATTCACAGGACTCACCGGCTGTATGCTGAGGGGGTCCGTGGTGACCGTCTGCTGTATGTTCCGTCTGTTTTGGAAGTCCAGCAAATAACTTTGTTTCAAGAACCACAATCCTTTGTAGAAGTTTGTGGCAGTTCGTGCAGCAAGTAGGCATTTTCTCTCATCTGTTTGAATGTAGACAGCTGTATTTATCGGTCTCGGAATGTAAACTGCTGGCAGTGGGAGGCAAAAAGTCCTCTTTTTCCAAAAAATGTGTTGTTTGAGCACTGTGCTGATCTGCTGAAGTAAAAATCTTAGAAAGATCTGAGAAAAGAACAAAAATAGGGAGCAAAGCGCAGAGCAATAGCAAGAGCGTCCGAACGGTAGCAAAGCCGGAAGTGTATGTTGGTATTTTTGTAGAGAAAACATGCAAGTTTGTCAGCGACAGCCAGTTTAGTTTTACTTTTTGTTTCATTTGAAAAGCTTATCTTTACTCAAACTTTATGGTATGGAGGTTTTCCTTATTTTTTATATTATTATTATTATTATTTGATTCCTCAGTGTTTGCTAACATTCTGTTATGTATTAGTCGTTTAATACGCATGTGATGTGTCCTATGCCTCCTCTTATTCGTTTTTGTTAATAAATGTTATGCTAGTTTGTCATTGTAAAGTACTGTTTTATTGTTGTTGTGCTTTTTAATTAAGAATATCAATGAATCCATCTTTTGTTTTAGTCTTAAAAGGTGAAAGGTGTAAAGATATAAGCAAAAACAGACAATTTATGTTCTTGAAAGCGTGAACCAAGATCATGAAAGTGAAAGCAAAAAAGTCACAAAATTTAAATCACAATTAATACTGATGAAAAAGAACGGGTTGAATGTTGAACACTTTCGTTACCATACAACTATAAACTATGATAAAAGTTCATCAGCATGCATTGATTAATCAAATGTTGTATAAAAAAAAATAATAATAATTTGCGACCTGTCTGCCGCTGGCCGCTTGGTCGTTACTTTAAGAAAGAACAAAACTTATTTAACTAACAAAAAAAAAATGCTCCAAACGTTTTTCTAAATTAACTTTATAAAAAACAAAACGAAATATTATCACTTTGCCATTACATACAAAACTGAACAATTTTAATAGCTGAAATAGTATAATCTGACTTGGGAGAAGGGGGAAAAAAGGGCTCGGGAACGCAATTGCGATTTCTACCTGGGGATATCCCCCCCCCCCCCCCCCGGAAGGCATGAGGGCCCGAGTGAATATGCTGTCCAGGGGGCCCAGAATCCGTAGCGGCGCCCCTGACCACGGGCAATAAGAGGTGTTTTCCATACTAACATTTTACAATTGATATAAGTCAGAAAAGTACTTTTTTATGGATTTACCCAAGACACTTATCCCAAATTTTAATATTTATGCATTCCCAATGTCATTTTCTGACAAATTTACTAAATGTCTCCTCCTTTTGGATTGTAGCATAACTGCAGTGCTAAAAAGTCAAATTGGCCCAAACTTTTAGGATGAGGCACATATAAATAAGTCCAGCAGCTATAGCTTGATCAACTAAGATTCGTTTATTCAGTCTGCTGTCCTCTTTGTGATCAGTTTAGTCAAATATCCTAACTGTGCAAGATGACTGTTAGGTTTGTTTAATTGAAACAGTCGAAAAGGTGTTTAAAAAAATTATTTATATTTATAAAGATACCATTAGTTTACAGTATTAAGCTACTTAATACATGGATGGATGACTTGAGGTCAACATCACAGAACTCTTTTAACCAGACCTTCAGGCTAGCGCTATTGTGTAACATGGCATTTACATACATGGCACGCTACTCTGAGGATTTGTGGCTGTCACACCATTCGAGGTTGGCGTGATGCCTAGCACGTGCCATCGCCACAAAATTGTGTTGCATTGGTGTTTTTTTTCTTTGTTTGTAGACATCAAGGCAGAGTCCGTTTCAGAAACCATGTGCCAAAAGACTTTTCTATAGTGGCTGCATTTCCTTACTTGTTGCGGTCCAGACGTTATTGGATCTAGAGTTCGAACCTGACAGTGCTACTCAGGTTTTAATGTTTGTATCATTCTCTACATAGGATATATTATGTATTTTATATTATTTAGACACTTAGGCTAGTTCGACAGAATGTTCTAATTCAACACGCCATGGGAAGTCAATCTAACTTAACATTTTCTTATATTGTTATTGTTTATTTCTTACTCCTTAACAGTTCATCAGGCTCTTATTGGTTTAATCTATGCCATCATTGGAATATCTGAAGGCCTGGTTTTTCTATCACTCATCATTAGAACCCATTGGCTCTCGATTCTGACTTGTACTTGCTCTTATGAAAAAGTACAATAGCTCTTAACTCTAGCATTTGTTATAAAAAGGCTAGATTATTAATCATTACCAGGCCAAAAATTGACTTTTTATTAATCTATATGGCATTTGTTATGAGAAACAACAGCCTTTAGAAACAATAGCTACACCATGCCACAGCTGTAATATTGTCAGGGTTCTGTCACTTCGGTCTAGTTTATTCATGGTTTTGTGACAGAGCCCTGACACTCCCTTCTTGTTTTGTTTTCTGGCGAGAACGTGGCTTCGAGTGTGCTCGAGCAATGCGCTCTCTTGTCCATGTGTTCTGTTTCATGTTGGAGCATGGTGTTCGAATCCCGGCACTCTTGTCTTGTTTCAGGCTCAGTTCTGGTTTCGTGTGTCGAGTTTACGTGGGCCGTGCGCTCCTCTGTCCGTGTGCATTCGTTGCCTTCGTTTTACTTTCTCTTGTTTTGTCTTGTTCTGCATGGCACGCAACTTGTGTTTTTCACTGGCTGCGTGCTTTCATGTTTGTCATGTTTTGTGTGAACACGCGGCTTGTGAGTCTCCTTATTAGCTGCGTGTTCGTGTCCCGTTTCGCACATGGCTAGTGATTCTGTTTTACTGGCCATGTGCTTGTATTTTTTTTTGTGTGTGCGTGTGGATTTTGGCATAGTTTCTGTGTGCCATGTGCTCTCATGTCAATTGTCTTGACCCCACCCTTCTTGTTTCCTGGTTATTGTTTAATTTGCCTCACCTGTGTCCGCTCGGTTCCCTCCTCTTTTACTTCCTATTTAATCTCCTTGTGTTTGCAGTCCCGTGCTAGTTCGTCGTCGAATGTTGTGTGTACCTGGTGCCCAGCCTTGCCCGTCTGTTTTCCCCTACGGGATAGTTTTTGTTTGTTTATTTTAAATTTGTGCTAATAAAGCCCTTTTCCTCCAGCAATTGAGTCGTCGCTCTCATCCCTTCCACAACCCTGACAAATATAAATCTTTAGGGAAAAATATGTTCACTTAACAGATTATCTATTAAATACTACGCACACAGGAAATGTTGTGCATTTGTACTTTCTCAAAAAAAAAAAATGTTCTAATTTTTATTTTCTCATTCTGTATGATTTATAAGCTTTTGTACCCATGGGGCCCTCAATTTATTCCCCATGTGTCTGTGTGTTCAGGTTTAAGTCCCCACCAGGATATATAAACCTGTAAGACAGACAGACACATACACATACACACACACACACACACAGACAGGCAGACACAGACACACAGACACAGACAGACACAGACACAGACACAGACACACACACACACACACACACACACACACACACACACACACACACACACACACACACACACACACACACACACACACACACACACACACACACACACACACACACACACACACACACACACACACACACACACACACACACACACACACACACACACACGTCCCACAAGGTCAACATGTACTCGTATTACTATACTTGTGGAGGTATTTGGTCCTCATAATGTAAGGAATACCAGGTGCAAATGTACACACACACACTTGTATTTGTGAATTACAGGGACATTGCATAAAATGTATGTAGATCCAAGGCTGGATAACTCACTGCAACAGTCCCCGTGTGTTTAAACTAAAGTTTTAATGTTTTAGAGTTAAATAAACAGACATGACTAGAGATTTTTGTCTATTTCAACATCAGACAGGTTTCTTGTGAAACGGTTTTGTTCTTATCATTTCAGTACATCTGCTTGTGTGAACATGCCACATCATGCTTGTTTTCAACATTACTATATACAGGTGCATCTCAATAAATTAGAATGTTGTGGAAAAGTTAATTTATTTCAGTAATTCAACTCAAATTGTGAAACTCGTGCATTAAATAAATTCAATGCACACAGACTGAAGTAGTTTAAATCTTTGGTTCTTTTAATAGTGATGATTTTGGCTCACATTTAATAAAAACCCACCGATTTATTTAATACATGAGTTTCACAATTTGAGTTGAATTACTGAAATAAATTTCCTTTTCCACAATATTTTAATTTATTGAGATGCACCTGTACTGAGTAGCTAATGTTAATCTGAATGTGTTATATTGTGTCTGAGGGACAGTTTGAAAAATGTGAATGCTGATTAGGGGAGAAAATCAATAAACTCTGGTGAAAGACCAGGTATCAAAGTGGTTTCCCCCAATTTCCCCAATCTGTGTGGTGTCTGCTAACACTGGCTACTCTTTTGTTATACATATAGAAACTGTTCAAAATGTTAGCAGAATTTTAACTTTTTGGAGGTAGACAACTTGAAAGTGTCTTTTTAAACAGAAAATACCCTAGTTTTTACCCCACATAGGCTTAAATCTTTAGCCCACAGGAAACAGAAACTTCCACAGCAAATCCTGACAGGAAGATCACCGGAAGAGCATAGATATCTGTTAGGACAAAGAGCATAGTTGGATTATGTCACATTTAGCTTGTATTTTGTTTGGGAAAGAGTGGTATCGTGCTTAAATGCACACTATAGGATTTTCACAAAAAATAAACTATAGACATACAAAAATAATCCCTCTCAACCATTACTTTACGATCCACTAGAAGTGTGTGGTGGTGTTTTTGTCTACATAGACATTGTCCTTTGCCTGTATTTTCTTATTTGAAACCTCTATTGCTGTGCTCATTTCTGGGCTGCAACTTTTGTCCAGTGGGTGTGTTGTGTGTTTCTGAAGCTCGGGAAAATCCACTGATTTGTAATGTCACTAAAACAATTCACTAATGTTACTATTGCCTTACTAACTTCTATCAGTAACTTTGCAGATTGCTAGGCATTGTAATTACATTTTTATGATGACACAATTATTGTTTATTGACTAGCCTGAAGACAGCTCACTCGCAAATTACAGCCAGTCATATAATTATTAGTGTAACTATTCATTCATATATACAAAAAATTTTTTTTATGTATGCACAATGAATGCAATATTTGAAACACCTCACCAAAACACCTCATTGCGTATCTTCCCACAAATAGTCCGCTTTTGACTTGCTGCAGGTTGGGCTGTATGTGTTCTGGCAACTGATATCATGTCAGGGGCTGGAGTATACTGGTCTGAATGTGTTTAGCCTGTTCACGAGGAGGGACAAGGTTTGAGGTTTGAATATTGTTTACAAACAGTAACTGAAAATCCTACATAGTTCCCCATTAATTATCTATGTATTTCCTTAATATAGATTATTTGCTGCAGTGTCAATGTACATTTGCATCTGTCTGACTCATGCTAATGGAGTGTTATCAAAAACACTTCTACACATCTTTGTATTTTTTGTCCACAGTAAAATTAAAAGGCCAGCGATTTGTGATCTTTTTTTTGTTGCACTTTTTAAAAATCTAATTTTTATGTTTTAAAGGGAATATTTCCTTAATGTGGAACTGTGATATGTATGTATTGGATTAATTATTTTACATAGGTTATATCTGTCAGCAATTCAAATCCTCTGTTTTGTTGTGTGCAAAATATTTTCTTTTCAATGTATGATAATGATAGAAAAGAGTTTTGAAAGACAGCATAACTTAGCTGTGGCTGCTAGAGTCAAAATGGTCCTAAGATTATTTAATGAACTAAAACTATACTGCCCTGAGGGGTGATGTCATCAGAATGAGACAATAATAATGAATAGTCATTACATCAGTGGTCTATTCTTTCACAGTCTGAATAAGGAGAGGCTGTTGTGTACATTCTTTTTGTTTGTGACTAGAAATTGTGGTCGTTGTTTTTATCGTCACTGTCATCATAATTATAGCTCTGTGTTTGGTCTGAATGATTATACATGTTGACCAAAAACACCACATATTTACCATTGTTTTCAGTCAGAATTTCTTTGAAATACTCAACATTGTTTCAATCATTTAAAATTTGCTCTCCAACTAGTGTTTTCAGTTGATTGTTGTCATGAACTGGTCTTGCAAAAACAAACAAATAAACAAAACAAACAAAAAAAAGGGTTTCTGTCCATGAAGGAGGCTCAAACCCGAGGCTCGACTCTTGCTCAGAGTAAGAACCATTCTATAATGGTACAGTGTGGAGAAAAAGAGAAGGATTTAGAGTAGAAGAAGGGAAGGTAGAAGGATGCCAGAAAAATTGTCACCAGAAAGGAGCAATAACTGCTGCTTATATACGGTTGTCGCAGGCCCCCCCGTACAAGGATGAGACTTTTACTGATGGTTTATGATGTTTAATCCTTCTCTTTGAACCTTAAACCATACACCATATCACCAACGTAAGAGCTGGAATGCATACAAAACATGTGACCGATTAACTAACATAGTTCACATACTGCTGTATTACATTGATAAAGTGTTCGTTTTTGCATCAAACAAAATGATCATATATCAACTTATATAAATACCTTTTGCCTCTTAGGAGGGGCTGCAAAAATGAATTTAACGTTTATCACTACTCCGTGTTGAAGTTACTGCTGTATTTGGACTAACAAGCTATGTACTGCCAACTGCGTTAGCCAGGGCGCGCAACTTTCCCCGGAAGAGAGAAAAGCGCATAGCATAAAACCGGAAGTCAACCATTTCACTATATACATTTCAAAATAAAAGACAACTACCTTTTCTGTAACAAAAATATACTTATGGTTATTTACAACGGTCGTAGTGATGATTGACAGGACTGGATGATTAGGCTCCTCCTGAACCTGCGTTGTGAACTTCATTTCACGAGTTCGCCTGCCTATTCAGTCCTGCCAGATAATGGTAAATTAACTTGGCTTGCTTTTCGATAAGGAGGTTTGAACCCGAGGCTTGGCTTGATTTTAGAGTAAGAACTCCCCCAAAAAGGCTTATAAAGAACAGCAAGCTATTCAGCAAGCTATATATAAGTTATGCTGAGGTAGAGAAAATGAAAGAACTTAATCATTCCCCCCAAAAAGCAAGGAGAGATTTGAGAAAAACATCTGGATGTATTCCAGAACAGGAATTTACTGTGGCTTCTTATCACTTAAACGCAATTCAACCAGAATAGGCGAAGGACCTCTGTATCTGGACATGGTCCCGGATGACCGTTTAACGCATAATTATATAATGGAAGACTGTTTTATGGTGAGACTCTGAGTTTGAAGCTCCACAGGAAATGACTTTCTAACCCCCAGGATGTCACTCCTTCTACATTCCAAAGGACACTCGCTCTCTCTGCTGCGCTTCCCAAATCACCCTTGTGTGTCTCTTACAGACAAAGAAATTCAAACCTGCATAGAGGATTTCTAAAAGACAACAAGTAACTACTGCTGCTATTAAAACAATATACTCAAGAGACGATATGTATATTAATGTTGTAATTTATGTCTTTTATCAGCTTGCTGTGTTATTGGAACCTATGATATTTTAATCTTTGCCGTATAACTGGCAAGATGGTGGCAAGATGGCGGCGCGCGTTGACGCTGCGGCTTTGTGCTCCCCATATAGGTGCTGTTTTATGTTTGTAATGTTTTTAATATTGACTATCATCGTATCACAGACAAATGCAAGCACTCATTAGAGTCGCCAGAAGCTGCTGCAGATCGGCCAGAGCTACACAGACGATTATTATAACTTGGAAACATTACCGCAAGAGATCCGCAGATCACCGGGACTATCGTTGATTCCCATTTACAATGGGAGACGACGCAGGCGGCACAAGGAGCGGAAGCAGAAGAGGGAAAAACGAGCAGGCCTATTAGCGAGACTAAAAGCTGCTCCACATAAAACTCCCCTCCCTAGTGTCTTTCTTGTGAATACTAGATCACTTACCAACAAAATGGACGAGCTTCAACTGGAAATTGCCACACATAAAACAACAAAGGATTGCTGTATTTTGTTTTTTTCTGAGACGTGGCTGAATCCCAGCATACCAGACGTGGCAGTGGATCTAGTAGGCCGTACACTACATCGTGCCGATAGAACAACTGAATCCGGTAAGAAAACAGGAGGAGGACTCTGTGTTTTTGTTAATGATTCCTGGTGCATTAATTCAACAATGATTGATAAGTTTTGCTCTCCGGATTTGGAATATTTAATGTTAAGATGCCGACCATTTTACTTGCCCAGGGAATATACTGTTTTTGATTGTTATGGCCGTATATATACCACCTCAGGCAAATGTCAAGATGGCATTGGAACAATTGTATGATGTTATCAGTGGGCAACAAAACAAGCACCCTGACTGAGTTTTTATTATCGCTGGGGATTTTAACCAAGCATCTCTTAAGACTGTATTTCCCAGATTTTATCAACATGTTAAGTGTAAAACTAGAGGAGAAAATACGTTGGACCATGTTTATACAAACATAAAAGACGCTTATAAAGCTATACCACGCCCTCATCTTGGACAATCAGATCATCTCTCCTTGTTTCTCATCCCTGTATATAAGGCCTTGGTTAATAGTGCCAGGCCAACTTGTAAGACTGTTAAAGTTTGGCCTGTAGTTGCTATTAACCAACTTCAGGACTGCTTTGAACACACAGATTGGAATGTATTTTCCCATCAGTCAGATTTAGAGACATTTACTTCATCTGTGTTGTCGTATATCAGTTATTGTGTGGATAACGTCACTGTTGACAAAAAGATTAGAGTGTATCCAAATGAGAAACCATGGATGGACAATGAAGTTAAACAGTTGATCAGGGCGAGGGACACAGCTTTTAAATCGGGAGATATCACTGCTTATACAGCTGCCAGAGCTAGCCTAAAGAGGGGTATCAGGTCTGCAAAATTAAAGTATAAACGGCGGATTGATGAAGATTTTAGCAACAACTCCAATCCTCGGAGAATGTGGCAAGGGATCCGATTAATCTCGGATTATAAAAAGAAGAATGATACACAACATACTACATCCAATTACAATGCTTACCTTGCAGAGGAACTTAACAGTTTCTTTGCACGGTTTGAAAAAGACAATAATCAATCCCCAGTTCATTTCAAATTGACGGGAAATTCACAGCCTCTTGTTCTACAAACACATGAGGTACGGAGGGCACTTAATAACATCAACATAAAGCAGGCGGTCCTGATGGTGTGCAAGGACGTGTGCTACAGGCCTGTGCTGACCAATTGGCAGAGGTGTTTACAAACATTTTTAACCTTTCTCTTTCCTTGTGTATAGTTCCCACGTGTCTGAAATCCTCGACCATCGTGCCTGTCCCCCCAAAAAAAACATGATAACATGTCTTAATGACTATCGACCAATTGCTCTCACTCCTGTCATTGCTAAATGCTTTGAACGACTAGTAATCACTCATATCAAAGACTCTATACCAGTTGATCTAGATCAATATCAGTTTGCCTATCGGGCAAACAGATCAACTGAGGATGCCATCTGTGTAGCTATGCATGCTGCTCTTTCACATCTAGAAAAGCCCAATATATACATCAGGATGCTCTTTGTTGATTACAGCTCGGCATTTAACACCATTGTACCAAGCCAGCTGATTAACAAACTTCATGCTTTAGGATTAACACCTTCCACATGCAATTGGTCATTGGACTTTCTTACCAACCGCCCTCAGTCAGTGCGGTTGGATATGTATAGATCCTCTACCCTAACCTTGAGCACTGGTGTGCCACTCAGAGTGTTCCTGTGGCTCAGTGGTTAGAGCATTGCGCTGGCAGCGCAAAGGTTGTGGGTTCGATTCCCAGGGAACACATGTACTGACCAAAAAAATGTATAGATTAATGCACTGTAAGTCGCTTTGGATAAAAGCGTCTGCTAAATGCATAAATGTAAAAAGTCTGTCAACTTTTTACCAACGTTAAGTTACCAATGACTCTAATATTCTAGTTAAATTTGCAGATGACACAACTGTTATTGGGCTCATAGAAAACAACAATGAAGTTGCGTATAGAGAGGAGATTCAGAATCTGACAGCGTGGTGTGATACAAACAACTTGGTCTTAAACATCAGGAAGACCAAATAAATTATTGTGGACTTTAGGACCACTAAAAAGATCACCCACACCCCATTAACGATCAAAGATGAGGCAGTGGAGAGAGTACACTGTTACAAGTTCCTGGGAGTTACCATCACAGAGGATTTTTCCTGGAGTGATAACATTGCATGCATAGTAAGCAAAGCACAACAACGCCTCTACTTTCTGAGGAAGTTAAGGAAAGCAAATCTTCCACAGAAGCTGATGGTCAACTTTTATAGGTGTACTATAGAGAGCATCTTGACTAATTGCATGACAGCTTGGTATGGCAGCTGTACCAAAGCTGCCCAAAAAGCCTTGCAGCAGGTTGTAAAAACAGCACAGGTTATTGTTGGTATGAACCTACCTTCACTTGATCACCTTTATAAAACCCGCTGTCTGAGAAGGGCGAATAAAATCATTAAAGACATTAGTCACCCTAACCACAGTTTGTTCCAGCTTCTCCCATCTGGAAGGCGATTCCAATCTATCCGGGTACGCACAAATAGACTCAAAAACAGTTTTTTTCCAACAGCAATCATTTTGATGAACTCTAGTATCTCTCTGCCTGATCATGTAAAATAACCCATGACAGCAATGTGTGACTAATCACATATTTTTATATATGTTTTGTCAACTATTTATACTGTTTTTATTTTTTTTATGCACCTCGGGGTTGTCACAAGAGGAATTTCGTTGTGTACACAATGACAATAAAGAACTTGAACTTGAACCTGATCTGTTCCCTGTTAAGCCGATCACTAGTGTTTAGTTTCATATGAATGGTCACGATAATTAAAAATCAGTGTTGCAACTGACATGGTGATATTATAAACGGTAAGCATGTGACAACACTTTAAATAAGTCTTAATCGAACTTCCAGATGTGTTTCTCCACATGATGATTTGAGTATTAGGCTAATAATGTATGCATGAAAAGGATCCGAGCAGGGCGGGGCTCCGCCCTACAGAGACAATTTGATTGGATTAAACAGCGAATGGGATGGACTGAAATCAGCCCGATAAAAACAGAATCCAGCCTGTTAAAACTCAGTGAAACAAAGGCTTCGCTGCGCTGGCTTGCTCTAAAAAATTTGTGTCGTCACTGAACGCGCTCTGCAAAGTGCTAACCACCTTACCATCAGGCTGACGAACCTAAAGAACTAAACACTCGAGACTCCAAGAAGAACTTCAAGGGAATGAGTCTCTCTAACGTCACCAGGAACAGCAACCAATCGCAGGAGGGCTTTCCTAGAAACACGTCACGCAAAGCTAACCAACAGCAGCCTGAGGTTTCCATCGACCACGCGGAAACACCAGATCAGCTATCAAACTCAACTTGAATGCGCAAGTGACACAAATTTCTATTATTGCTGGAAACTGGTGAATTGTTCTGTATGCAGTCAAGATAGTGATGTCTCTGCTTGTGATCTACTCCAGTAAAAGTTACGAGATAGCAAAATAGTGCTAGCCTTAAACTTGTCAAACGGAGTGCTAAGATCCAGTAGCACTTATAGAGAGATACAACCACGATCAGATGATAAGAGTAGGTCATTTGCAACTCTAATGAGAGCAGTCTCAGTACTATAATACGGTCTAAATCCTTACTGGAAATCCTCACAGATACCATTTTTCTCTAAGAAGGAATATAATTGAGAGGATACTACCTTTTATAGTATCTTTGACAGAAAAGGGAGATTCAAGATCGGTCTGCAATTAACTAGACTAATGCGGTCAAGTTGTAATTTGTTTAATGAGAGGCTTAATAACAGCCAGTTTGAAAGATTTAGGGGACATATCCTAACGATAATGATGAATTAATAATAGTCAGAAGAGGATCTTTGGAAGCACCTCTGTACTTAGACACCTCCCTAAATGGTCTTTATTTGCTTTGGAAAGATCTACAATATTATGGAGTGCTGACATAAGGACTGAACTCAATGGAACACGTTTAGACGATATTTAGAGGAGTTGATCTCGTTTCACACAAGCTTATGCACAATATAAAGTGATGCGTAGATCTTGGGATAATGTTTACGGAGTGCCATGACATGCTGTTAGTCTAAAGCTATGACTTCCGGTATCCGATCATGTCGCACTTGTACAGTGTTGAAAATTACATTTAAAAAATGTTGGTAATCCGACCAATGGGAACTTGATCTAGGATATGCTGGGTGGGGATGATATGTAGACTAATCGGCCACTGTTTTACAGTTGGAGCATCTTTGGATTGAATTGTTCACTTAGATTGACATGTCTATCATTTACCATACACTTTAGAGTAGGGCTGTAGTACTCCGGACTCGAGACGTTTTTCTGTCGTCTCGGACTTGTCTTGGACTCGTTGGTATTTGGACTCGGACTTGTCTCGGACTTGGTCATCGGACTCGCCATATGTTCAAGTTGGTCTCGACCGAGTCCAGCAATATATGCTTTTTTTCTCTCTTTCAAAACAAAACCATTAATCTGGCTCGCTTGTTCCGCAAATGGGTAATGTAATTGCCATTGGTTTAACTCCATCTAGAACGGGCATTGTCATTGGCCGCCTGTTAAATGCACAGCTGCGTCATATGGCCCTGAGTGTGCGCCTGGCTTTGAGTGCGCGTGCTGCGTGGAGGCATAAATAATGTGGGCGTGTGCGTGTGGCGTGCTGCGTGGATTTTGGCCACAGACACGCTGTCGGCAAGTTGCATAATACAGTTTGGTTTTACAAAGTTTGTTGGAGTTTTCCCTCTCATTTTCCTTCACTCTTAAATAGTTTATTAATGCCCGTGCGCATTTTGCTTTCACTTTCATTTCAGGTCAGTTTTCCCTCTCAGTGCTTATCTATAACTTACAACGACACATTTTCTGCAATAAACATGGGACTTTAATTAACAAAACGAATAAAAAAAACACCATTACCATGCTATAAGCCTAATATAAAATTACAAATGGGACTTTAAATGTAAAAAAAAAAAAAATGACAATCATCAAACGAATAAAAAAACACCATTACCATGTGGCACCAAATGAATAAGAAAAAGAATATAAAATTACAAAATGAATAAGTAAAAAAAAAAAAAATGCAAAACGAATAAAGCCTGGAGGCACGGCATACAACTGGATGTAAAATAAAATAAATTACACAAAAATGTAAATAAAGTAAAAAATAAGCAAACACTGTGGCAATGGCTGGTAAAATAAAATAAATTACGATTTATCAGATTGTTTCGATTAATTCGAATTTAATGTTTTGCCACAATTAGATTTTTTATAAATCGAGGAATCGCGATTTTGAATAGAAATCGAGGAATTACCAAACGCTAGAATTAGACACTTTGATAATAACAGTAAAGAGAAAAGAACGATCCAACCGCATGTCGGTGCACATGATTAACCGCTCACGTGTGATGCTTTCTAGGTGCCATTCACACAGAGTGTGTTTTTGTGTAGACGCGGGCAGTGGAATAGGAAAAATACAAGATGTGAGTTAAACATCTTTTAATGACTAGAGCGCCGCGTTTTTAGAAAGCCGTTTCATGATGTGAGTTAAACACGAGACGCTGCAAGAGACGCGAGCGCAACAGTCAAACTCGTTTTTAGAAAGCCATGCTTACATAGAAAAAACAACGGAACAGCAGCGTGCAAGAGACGCGAGCGCAACAGTCAAATACAAAACCTGTGAAGAACTAGAAAAAACAACGGAACAGCAGCGTACTGTATATCTGATGTTTCAGAACTTTCAGTATATCTGTGTTTCAGGTGAAAACCGCTGAAAACCGCTGACAGGCTGAAAACCGCTTGTTTTACAGAGCCTTGTTTTACAGAGCCTTTATAGTTAATAATAACACTCTAGGTGTTATACCTTCAGTCATTTTGAATTGGAATTACTTGAGTTTTTTTGGAGCATTTGTCTTGTATTATTTCAGAACATATAGCCTAATATGCATAATATAAGTTTGTACAAGCAAAGATGTAGTTGTAGTTCATCTTTTCTGCAAAGATATTTAGTGATTTGTTTAACATTTACATCATGAAGACAACGTCATGTGTGGTATAATTTTCTTTAACTAGCACTTAGAATATAATTTTCTTTAACTAGAGGGTTAATAAAGAAAAAGTTGCTTGAATCATGTTGTAGTTACATTTTCAAGTTACAAAATCGACTAGATAAAATCTTACAAAATCGAGAATTGGTCAAATATTAGTGAAATTACTAAACCTAAAATATCCTCCTGAGACGCCCCCCCCCCTAAAAAAATGTCATTACATTGTTTAGACCATAAAAAAATATATATGTATATATATATATTTTTTTTTTTCATTTTGGAAAAACTCTCTATTTTATTCATATTTGATTATATGTCCTCTGTAGAGGACACAAGGACTAAAATGAAATGGCATGAATAGACATCAAAACGGCAAAATCAATGGGAGTTTTTTTAAATCACCAAATACATTTTTTTAGGTTTCAGGATTTTTTATACTAAACTTTGTTTAAGGATGATTCTCAACTATGTTTTAAAATGTATAACAAAATTATTTGATATACCATTTTGTTTTATGCAATATGTGTGTAAAAAAATCCATAAACTGGTTTCCCATTAAACACAGTGTACCTATACACTGTATCTAATTTGCTTATTAATGTGTTGCTGTTGGGACAGAATGTTGAAAAATTATTTTCATAATGGGAGTAATACATGGCCAGATTTTCATAATAATATAATATTTCATAAGCAAACTGATATATAATTTATTTCCCTATTCAATTGTTGTCTCCCAAAATGCATAATAAACATGCTTTTAGTCCTGATGTCCTCTACATTGAACATGTATGAAATGATGTCCTGTTTCATAACAGGAAGTCATATTTGAATTTGAAAACCCATAACATTTTCCTGAGATGTTGCTTTATGACAAACAATCTGAAAATGATTCAGATTTAAAAGACATTACAGAATATAATCATATTTCCATAAGGATGTAAAATTTTTCAATTTTTCTAAATTAAATATAGCTAAATTAAATATAGCCATCTTTAAAGACATATGATTTAAAAAACATTTAGCCCTGAGGGTTTATGTGCTCCGTAAAAACATTTAGCCCTGACATCCAGGCTGCTATAACTGTGACAGGACACCCAGGCTCCGTACAGGACACCCAGGCTAACTCAGAGAAATACAGTGTGAAAATAGTGTCCAGGTCTCAGAGAAATACAGTAAAATAGAATGTCCACTACAGAGGCAAAAACTCCATAGCTGGGTCTCAGGAGGAGAAATAAAATAGCCTAGTGTTGCTGCATTTGATCCTACAGTGTTGCTGCACATTACAAACAATAATGCTTTTTGATCATTACAAACAATAATGAATAGAAGATATGCCGTCTCTCGTAAAATTATTATATTAGAATAGAAGATATGCCGTCTCTCGTATCACATCAATTATCAATAATTATGTATGTGGTTTTGAAGAAGATAATTTTTTTCTTCTCTTTTTGTCTCATTTGGACTTGGACTCGGACTTTGGACTTGGACTCGGTCTTGACTCGGACTCGAACCTCTTTGGACTCTTTGGACTCGGTCTTGGACTCGGACCTCTTTGGAACCTCTTTGGTCGGTTGACTGACTCGGAACCTCTTTGAACCTCTTTGACTTGGACTTGTCTTGGACTCGACAAAGGTGGACTTGACAAAGATACAGCCCTACTTTAGAGTAGGAGTGCACAATGCTGAGACAGATCATCATATACTCACAAAGATTTTGTTACTTATTCAAAAAAATTATACATTTAGCAATACTGCTTCAGATCTTCAGAAAACTGCATCAGATCATTAGAAATACTTTCAGGATGTAATGGGACATTGCTCTAAACAGCAACATCCTGGCGGGAATAAGGAAAGGAGCTGAATTTCTGTTTGCTTTCGTAGGAAATAGATGTTTGGGCCAGCAAACGTGCCTTAATCAGCTGACTGTCTATTTTCCTATCTTTAGAATGGTAGATTTTCTGGATGAAAGTGGATTACCTGGAATTTTGAGTAGCAGTTGAAATGGCTGGGGTGTGTGGACGCCTACCTGAAAGGGGAACCAGATTAAGTGGGTCTTTGCGGAGCATTTTTCATTGGAGGTGAAGTGCTGGAGTTTGTCGGGTTGGGGCACTGTTCATGGCACAAGACAAGGACAAACGCTGGAAGAATTGTCGCTGGGATGGCACCATGAGTGCTGATTGACAGAACTAAATGCACCCCCTTCTAATGAAAGATTTGACTATTTTAGTAATTTCCATGTGTACAAATCTTAATGTTTAAGCATATAAAAACTATTCTAGGGAATTGTGCGCTTCTAATTTGATAGCAACAGTTTTGACAGAACCCTTTTCTATTTTAACATGACATTGCATGACATTGTGTATAAGGCAAGGATCAAAGATCAATTATGATTCAGTCAGTGTGGAAGAACTTGACTGGTCTGCAGAAAGCCAAGTTCTAATCCCAGCTGAACACCTCTGGTTTGACTTTAAATGCAGACCTTGAGCCAAAAACTCATCACCAAACACCAATGACTTGTACATTCATTATATGGACAAAAGTACTGGGACACCCCTTCTTTAGAAGATAAAAAGGCACCTCCAAACTGTGGCAACAAAGCTGGAAACATAACTCATGTACTTAAAAAAATTGTATTTCCACCTCTGTTGCAACAGTTTTGAAGTGTATGAAATGACTGTACCCATATGTCATTGGGATGAAATGTCTTCATTTTTGTAAATACTGCTTTGAATGGATAGATAATGGGGGACTTTTTTCAGACTTGCTTACATTTAAGCTAACATTTTACTAAACTAGGCAAGATTTTTATATGGTCCATTACATGTTTATGGGGTCAAATAAAGTTGTTTTAGGTTTTGCCTGAAAGTGATATCGCTGCACCCTTGTCTAAACTGCACAATGATTGCTAAGCTCATAAAAGAAGTGGTAAAATTGTTATTGGTCTACTACCCAATAAGTAAATGAGCCACATCTCAATAGAACGGCACATACAGTCTTGAGGTGAGAGGCAGAATGCTGATCTGATGATACAGGCTGACATGTATGTGCTCTCACACAGGGCTTGTCAAGATTAAAGAAGCAAGAGACATTGAGACAAAGCTAAATGAAGTGGAGCGACTGTTAAAGAATGCCATTAACATGCCCTGGAAGGTGAGAGATCTAACTGATGATACCAGCAAGAAAAGGGCTTGTGTATTTGAGTCCAACAAACAAGAAACATCTCTTGGTATTTTTTATTACCTCTTTTCAGCGAACAAGTTAATTCAATTAAATTATTTTATTTTATAAATGTAATCTTCCTGAATGATTTATTAGAAGTGTTATCTTAAATTGCATATTAAAATGATGTTTTCTCAGTTTTCTAGGTCAGAAGTTTTCTTAACATTCTTTGAACGCTCGCAGCTTGACCAGGTCCTGAAGAACGACAGTGTCCACAAAATTCACCCTTGCTTTCAAAGTCCACTTAAGAGTTCAGGTATAGTCTTTTAATGTTAAAATGCTTGTTAATATTTATGAATATTATAATATGGTGTAATATTGTTAAAATTTAAGTAATACAATTAATAGTGTACTTATTGTAATACTGTTAAAAATGTAAGGGAACATTTAATCGTATAACACCCTGTCAGTTTAACCTCAAGGATATCAATCTGTCCAGTTAGGAAGCTTTCTCCTGCTTTGGTGCAAATTAACAATGAACGTTGGCACAAAAAAACTAAAACATTTTTGTTTTAATTTAGATGATTAGAGCTTACAGCTCATGAAAGTAAAAACATCTAGTATCTCAAAATATTAGATTATTTCCTAAGATCGATCAAAAAGAAGGATTTGCAAAACAGAAAAGTTCAAGTTCTTCATATGCTCATTTATGCACTCAATACTTGGTCAGGGCTCCGTTAGCACAAATTCCAGCATCAGAGGTGTGGCATGGAAGCGATCAGCCTGTGGCACTGCTGAGGCGCTTCTGCTCTTCTGTATTGTTGGATCAAATGTTTCTCATCTTTCTCTTGAAAATATCCCATAGATTACATATGGGGTTCAGGTATGTTGGCTGGCCTATCAAGCACAGTAATATCATGGTCAGCAAACCACTTGGAAGTGGTTTTTGCACTGTGGGCAGGTGCTAAAGTCTTGTTGGAAAAGGAAATCAGCATCTCTAGAAAGTGTGTGAGCAGATGGAAGCATAAAGTGCTCCAAAATCTCCTGGTAGACGTCTGTATTGACTTTGGACTTGTTAAAACACAATGGACCAACACCATCAGACGTCACGGCCAAATCATTACTGGCTTCGGAAACTTCACACTGAATTTCAAGTAGCTTGGATTCTGTGCCTCTCCAGTCTTCCTCCAGAGCTTGATTTCCAAATTAAATGCAAAATTAACTTTTATCTGAAAAGAGGACTTTGGACCACTGAGCAACAGTCTAGTTCTTTTTCTCCTTAGCCCAGGTAAGATGCTTCTCATGTTGTTTCTGTTTCACATGTGGCTTTGTAGCCCTTTTCCTGAAGACATTTGAGCGTAGTGACTCTTGATGCACTGACTAGTTTCAATCCACTACTTGTGAAGCTCTCCCAAGTGTTTGAATCGGCTTTGCTTGACAGTTTTCTCAAGCTTGCAGTCATCCCTGTTGCTTGTGCGCCTTTTCCTACCCGATTTCATCCTTCCAGTCAACTTTGCAGTTAATATGCTTTGATACAGCACTCTCTGAACAGCCGCCCATTTCAGTAATGACTTTCTGTGACTTACCATCTTTGCGGAGGGTGTCAATGGTTGTCTTTTGGACCATTGCCAAGACAGCAGTCTTCCCCATTATTGTGGTTTCAAAGAACAAGAGATACCTAAAATTTAGACTGCAGGGATGGTCATTTAATGAAACTCAAAAGTAAATATTTGTATTTATTTTAATTAGTCATTTAGCAGACGCTTTTATCCAAAGCGACTTACAAATGAGGACATTATAGAAGCAATCAAAACCAACAAAAGAGCAACAACATGCAAGTGCTATTACAAGTCCTGGTTAGCCTAACATAGGAAGGTTTTTTATTTTATTTTTTTATAAGAAAACGAGTATATAGAAAAAACAAACTTAGTGTTAGTTTTACAATAAAAGCTAGCTGTTAGAGAATAAATATGCAATTGACAGAGGGTTAAAAGTTTGTGTGTTTTTTACAATAAAGACAGATTAGATAAAATAAAATTAGAATAGAGAGTGCTAGAGTTAGAGGGTCAAATAAAGTGTTTTAGCCATTTCTTGAAGATAGGTAAGGATTCAGATGCTCGGATTGAGTAAAAGGTTCTTTTATTCGTCACATACTCAATTATACAGAATATAATCTGTAGTGAAATGTAAATCAGGTCAGGTCCGCTCAATGGACAGTGCAAAATACGTAACACAACACAAGAGAATATAAATAAATATAGGTAAAAAAAACAATACAGAGGAAAATGTGCAATACAATAAAATGTGCAATACGGTATACTGTGGACTTGATAAATAATAATATAAACAGGGATGTGCAAGAGTAATGTGCAAACCGGTTGTACCAGGTATATACACATAGCAGCAATGTGGATGATGGAGAATAGTGAATGTTTTACAGTTTATTAAATTGAGTCCTGTAAATGTTATTCGACCGAGTTTGAGTTTAGGAGCCTGATGGCCTGAGGGAAGAAGCTCCTCCTAAGTCTCTCAGTTTTTGCCATCATGCTCCAGAAGGGCTTGCCAGATGGCAGTAGAATGAAAAGACGGTTACCGGGGTGATTTGAGTCCTTAATTATTTTAGCAGCTCTGCTTTTGCAGCGTTTGAGGTAGATGTCCTGCAGAGAGTGAAGAGCAGAGACTGAGATGCGCTCAGCCAAGCGCACAACTCTCTGCAGAGCTTTGCAGTCCTGATTTAAGACGTTACCATACCACACTGAGATGCACTGAGTCGGTACACTTTCTATGGCCCCTGAATAGAAAGTTTTCAGGATTGCTGGTGAGACCCTGAATTTCCTCAGCTGTCGCAGATGGTACAGTCTTTGCCTGGCTTTCTTAACCTGTGTTTGAATGTGTGCAGTCCAAGTCAGGTCCTCGGAGATGTTTACACCGAGGTACTTGAAGCTGCTCACCCTCTCCACAGGGGTCCCACTGATCATAAGAGGAGTGTAGGGCCGCTGCTGTCTCTTCCTGAAGTCCACAATCAGCTCTTTAGTTTTGCTCACGTTCAGAGAGAGACAGTTGTCCTGGCACCATGATGTAAGTCTCTCTACCTCATCCAAGTATGCAGTCTCATCATTGTTGGAAATGAGGCCCAGAACCACAGTATCATCAGCAAATTTAACAATAGAAGTGGAGCTGTGAGAGGACACGCAGCCATGCATATAGAGAGAGTAGAGTAGGGGACTTAGGACACAACCCTGTGGGGCTCCTATGTTCAGGGTGATGGAGTTGGAGGAGAATTGGCCCAGTTTCACCACTTGAGGTCTGCTGGTGAGGAACTCTTGAATCCAGTCAGAGAGTGAAGAGTTTAGACCAAGGTCTGTAAGTTTAACAGCTAGCTTGATGGGGACTAATGTTAGGCAGGTCATTCCACCAGATGGGAACAGTTACTGAAAAAGTCAGTTAAAGTGATTTTGTGCCTCTTTGGGATGGTACAGTAATGCGTCGTTCACTTGCTTCTAGAGGGCATATAAGTCTGAAGTAATGAATTTTGGTAAAGGGGTGCAGAGCCAGAGGTGGTTCTGTAGGCAAACATTAATGCCTTGAATTTAATGCGAGCAGCTATCAGTAGCCAGTGCAAATTGATGAACAGAGGTGTGACGGGCATTCTTTTCGGCTCATTAAAGATTAATCTTGCGGCAGCATTTTGGATTAATTGTAGAGGTTTGATGGAACTGGCTGGAAGACCTGCCAAGAGAGCATTGCAATAGACAAGTCTGGACAGAACGAGAGCCTGAACAAGTGTAATGAATGTCCTCTGAATGCAAGTGTAGTGATGAACCCAAGTGCAGTTTATTTACAAAGTGATATCCAAACATCCAAACATGATCCAAACAGACTTGACTTGAACAGACTCGACTTGAACAGACTCGACTTGAACAGACTCGACTTGAACAGACTCGACTTGAACAGACTCGACATGAAACAGACTTGACGTGGCATGAAACAAACTAGACTCACCGACAGCAGGTAACAACAATAATACACGACCAGAAACAAGACAATGACATGGCTACTTATAACCAACAATGAGGGTCACATGACAAGAACAAACCAATGGGAAACAAGACACATGAATATGACAACCAATGAACACATGACACATTGAACAAGGGAACCAATAGCAAAGACGACATGAGGGCAAGGGAAGCATGACACAAACAGGAACCATAACCAAACTTCAAAATAAAAGACATGAAAACAAGAACATGGAACAGAACCAAAAACAGACCTTACAACAAGGAGTTGTGTTGCATGTTCCAAGAGAAAGGGCCTGATCTTCTTAATATTATATAATGCAAATCTACAGGACCGGACAGTTTTAGTAATGTGGTCTGTGAATTTATATTGTATTTTTGACTTTCATGAGCTGTAAGCTCTAATCATCAATTATAAAATAAAAACGTTTGAAATGTAATGAACATGTAATTTACATGTAATGAATCTAGAATAAATGAAAGTTTAACTTTTTGAAATAAGTTACAAAAAAGATAACTTTTTCATTATATTCTTGACCGTCAATGAGATTTAGGAAAATATGCCAAGGCAGATGATGGTAATCACTACAACAAAGGATTTTGCAGACTGTTTTGAATAGTGGAAGAGATGCTGGGATAACCGTGTGAGGTCCCAAGGTGCCTACTTTGAAGGGGGCTAATGTCTCTATTTGTCATGGATTTGTATTACCTGTTATTACATGTATTACATTTATTACGAATATATAATAAATATTATATATCATAATATACATTTTCTTTGAGAGTTGTATTTCAGAGTTGACTTTTTGATTTCTGACTGTTCACTTGACATTTATACAGAGATCATGAGGTCTAATGGGTTTTGCCTGGCAAACCCAGAGACCATTGTGTTTGATGAGAGCATTCCACTGGACAAAGAGAGACCTTCCTCCACTGACTCAGCCCAGCACTCGTAAGTGTCCGACATTGCCTCTGTCATCCCAGTCCAAGTCTCAGAGTACATAACAATACAGGAAATGTATATTGTTAAAGCTTTGTTGTCATAGAGCCCGATTACATTCATTTTTACTTAAGCCATTGGCAACTTTCATGTAGAAATGTTTTTATTGAGTGCATAGTAGACTGTCTCACACAGGAAGGGGTACTTCCTTCCCTGGGTGTGAGAAGGAAGCTCTGGAATGAAACTCAAGATCCTCCCTATTAGATGTTTGATGAAATTACTCCCACACTAATACATGATTTACACATTTCCTCCTTCCATCCCAAACACTGTTGACTAATACATCATGTGAAGTCATCATCATAAAGATTTTTATTTCGGTCCTCATACACAATTTCAAAATAATTAAATAATATTTTTACAATTTTATAAAAAAAGTTTAGACTAAAGTGGTTTTAAAGCTTGTAGTTTGAAGGTGTTAAGCTGAAGTTTGATTAAAGAATAGTAGATATATACTGTAGATAGATAGATAGATAGATAGATAGATAGATAGATAGATAGATAGATAGATAGATAGATAGATAGATAGATAGATAGATAGATAGATAGATAGATAGATAGATAGATAGATAGATAGATAGATAGATAGATAGATAGATAGATAGATAGATAGATAGATAGATAGATAGATAGATAGATAGATAGATAGATAGATAGATAGATAGATAGATAGATAGATAGATAGATAGATAGATAGATAGATAGATAGATAGATACTTGCACATGGCTCTGAAAGCCAATCCATGAGCGTAAATACAAAATGTGTATGATCTGTAGTTTTAACAAAAAAAAAAGGTTTACTCTTGGGGCAAGTAACATGGAAAAATAAAACACATTGTTGTTTTAGTGACAATGTAACAATTAAGGCTGGTTGAAAATCGTTTAACCTTCCCATTAAGAACATGTCTTAAGAACTTTATATTAAATAAATAAATAAAAAAATACATAAATGCACCCGACGTTTGCCTAAGTTTATTGACTCTTTCTAATTTCAGACAGCCTCTGAATAGATTTTGGAAGTAAATTGTTATGCTTACATTATCTATGACATTTTGAAATAAATCAGATCATCACATTTTAACGCATTAATTAGACAAACTGTTGTTTAGTTAATTTACAATCCTTCTCTCTTCCTTAGAGTATAAATTAGATTTTTTTGTTAATATTGTGTGTTTCTCTATATGGTACCTCCACACAGATGGATGAATGTATGGTACTGTGAAGTCCTGTTACAGCTGAAAAAGCAAACATGCTTCCTTTATGATATAAGCATGCTTATGATGCCTTAATATACTGTCCCAGCAGGCAGCTTATATGTTTTGAAGTTATATTGTTTCTTAAGATTTGTTTTCATATATAATTTAATTTATTAAAATGGTTGCATTATTTTTAAATGCAGGTATGATGAGGATGGGAGAGAATATTTGGATCCTGTAAATCAAGACCTGAGTGACGATGATCCTGAAGCTTACGTCACTAATCTGTCCTACTACCACCTGGTTCCCTTTGAAACTGACATCTTGGAGTAACGCAAACAATTCCGCATGGGCGGACATATACAAGGGGCACTGAATCCCACCTAAACAGTGCAGATCCAGCATGTAATTTCTGCCAAGTGATGGATGTGCCAGAGCTTAGATTTTCGGATTGGTAGTGTTTATGAAGGCAGAAAGAATTTGAATGCAGAGATCACTGCTAGCTTCCTACGTTGACTTTGTCCATCAGATTCGTTGGCCTGAGCCCAAAATGTCACAATTTGCACCCACGTGCCTCATTATTCAACCTAGACTCATGCTGTAGCTGTACTACTAGGAACTGACATAAGGAAGAACCCGGTGTACAGATTGATGGTGGCCTGAAAGATTTGTTTAATTTTATTTTGTATGCAAAGTCCAGGCTGTATTGTTTTTGAGATTGTGATAAAAAAATTTTCAAGGCCCAATGCCCAGAAAATGTATTCTTCAGAAAGACTCTACACTAGGAACAATCCTTTGGCATTAGTGGATGATCTGCAGATGCTCATGGAGAAGAAGATCAACATAAGGATTTATCAAGATAGAATATTGCTATTGTAACTTAAAATGCTGATTCAAATAGCCAAAAACGAAAATAAGGGCATATGCAAACTCATTTTATTAACTAAAACCTTTGATTTTGTTATGAAATCACTGCTTTATTAATCTCAGTGTTAAGGGCACTGGGGTTAGCCAAATTAAGTTTGTGGATGTATGGAGGTGTCTTTCTTCTTAGAGAATTTAAATCGCTCTCAGAAGATAATTTTATTAGCCTATGGCCTCTTTTCTACTGAATGACTGTGGACAGTAGCTGCACTTTGTTCTTTTCTCTTGAATACAATCGGTTTGCACACTCACTTTGCACATGGCTCCTAGTCCCCATTCGATTTTTGGACAACATTGGAAATGTATAGCTTTTTTCCCCTCTAAATCAAGGTCAATGGAGACCAAGGACTGGAGAATGTACAGATAGATTTTCTTCAGGAGCCACTGACCAACATAGTTTCATATCTGGTAAAAGTGTCCATAATCAAAGGTAAAGTACAGTTGTCTGAAATTTCCTTTAGTTCTAAATTTAGTAAGTTAAGTAATCTGTAGGTAGCTTTTCAATGTGACTTTAAGTAACAAAATATCTTACAATTATTAATAAATAACTGATCTGTTTTTAAACTTATATTTATTTTAATATTTACTGTGTTTCTGATAGGATTGAATGCATTTGGTGTGATGTCAGAATCATGGTAACCAACAAGTATTCAGAAATGCTGCACTTGCTGGAGGCAGAAGGATTGCTTCACTTATCAGTGGTTGAGGAACTTTTCAGTGTGCACTACACTTTACACGAACCTGGCAATCTGTACATCATCCAATCCTTGGTCTCCCTTGACCCTGATTTAAAGAAGAAAAAAAGCTATACATATCCAGAAAAAAATTCTAATGTTTTTCTTTACAGTACTTGCCCTGACAGTGTGCCAAATTTCTGGGTTGCTTCTGAGAAGAATTGGTATTGTAATGCAGAGTCAGTGGCGTTGGGATCCATATGCAGCTTTATTAAAAACACAACGAGTAATATAGGCACAGTTCAGATAACAGCGTCAGGGGTAACGTAAATTAGCCAGAATCATAAACGGAGAGGAAGCAAAGGGTCGAGGCAGGCGGCAGACAGGTAACAAAGTAAACGCAAGGCAGGCTGGATCAAAGGCAGGCGACAAACGATCAGAGTAGGTACACAGTCCAGGTAGGCTACAGCGAAACAAACAGGATAAACGCTCGGTAATGTCAGCTAGGCAGAACAAGACTTCGCAATGAGATGTGAGGGAGATCAGCTTAAGTAGCCCAGCTGATGACTAACACCTGCACGCGTGATCAGTCCCAGGCACGGGGTTGTGGGAATTGAAGTCTGAATGATCCGGTTAGTACTCAGGTGAGGGAGCCCTCTGGTGGTGATCGGAGGGAGCCACAGAGTCCTGATTTGTGACAGGTATGATATCAAGGCCCGGTTGTTATTTGCTGCATTCAAGTACACGACCTGCAAATACAAAGGAAAAAATAATAATGCAACAAAAATAAAATAAGTAAATACATTGGAATTGAATGCGTTACAAAGAACACTATTTATGTATATTAATACATTTGCATATACATCATAGTGAAAGGACTAATCTTGATAGCAGATGACTAGTAACACTGTAAAACAATTGCAAACATGGTCAAACCTGTATCTTATAGGAACACAGACTAAACAAACCTTCATATATTATGATGTTGTATCTATTTACAAGATTAAAGATAAAACACTTTTTGAAAACTTTACTGTCATTCCTTTAGCTTTATATATATATACCTGTATATATATGTATGTGTGTATCATTACAGTCTGTAAAATGGGTTCAAATGTCGATATCTTATCATCACAAGACTGCAATCACTGCATGGTGCTAAATGTCAACAGGTGGGTCGCACGTTAAATTAAGTCACATTATTGCACTTTTCACTGTACACGAAGCAGACTGAGCAGTTTTAGCTGGGTGATGTTGATAAAAAATATCCACTGTTTTGTATAAGGTATATTTATATGTAGCCTATATTCTTTATTTTAGGATCGTGGATACGCAAAAAGTTAGAAAATGATGATATTTCACTGTAGTTCAGTAAGACATTTTTATTTTAGGTTTTATTTTAAAGAACAACTGCGGTGATAAATAAGACAATAATACCAAATAGTCCATCAGCGTGAACTGAAGTTTTATGTGTGGATAAGGGGAACAAAAACCTTTCTGAAACAATGTGTGTATATATATATTATATATATATATATATATATATATTATTAATTATTAATATTATTTTTTTTTGTTTTGCATATAGGCCTATTTTAAATGTTTTTGTTTACTAAAACAGTTATTAAATCTGACCTACAGCAAATATTATTATTAATGTGGTTTAGTGCATAATTAAGCAATAAATGTTACATTTCTCTGCAACATTTTTATTTATACTTTTAGGCTATATACACAAATTAAATGACTGGTTTTGTGGCTCAACCATTTAAAAAGAACCAGCAATCACTGTACTATATTAGGCCTATCTATGATTTTAGATTTTTAGGTCTCTTTTACTCATTAAAAGTGCTCACATATGCCTACCTATTGCACAGATTTACAGCTCTGAGTGATTTAATATTCAATAGTTATGCAGGTCTATATGGCTACAATGATCGAGTGTTAATAACTGAATCTAAATTCACCCCGTACACAGATTAGAACATGCACACACAATGAGGGTGTGGATACATAAATAATTGGATTTTTAATATCTGTTGTCACGGACACTTATTTAAGATAAGATAGGAACATTTAAAAAACTGTAAGATAATCAATATAGGCTCAAATAATTTATTAAGATATAAGCAAGGAAAATTGAGCTTGCCATGAAAACATGTTATAAGCACTTTATACTTTCAATGACACATTGAGCAATGTAGGCTATAACTCATCTCTTTAAACAACAACAAAAATGGCTGTGCTTTAAAACATACAATCAGCCGCTTATGTTCGTGTTTGTCCATCTCTAAAATACAGCAAATTATCATCATTTACATATAAAATCCCAATTTAGTGCCTGCCGTTCCTCAATATATTATGAATTAAGCGATATTCAGCCTGAAGAACCCGGAGGTGCGGTCATCAAGAGTTTATTTGTAAACAACGACTTCATCTGACTAAAATTACCATTGTTACTAAACAGATTATAATTAAGATTATAATGATGACGTAATGATTCAACAAACTGTAATATGGACAAATCAATTCCAAACTCGTACACAAAGAAATGCGCATGCTCGGGTCTACACCAATAAGGTTTGGCGTGTTATAAACCAATGGAATTGGGGGTGGGTGGGGCGACATGTGTCGGTACTGCTGCACGTACTGAAAACACTAATTTCTCTAAAACTCTAATTTCACCTTTAAATGAACTGCTAATCCAAGAGATTCACATACTTTTGCAACGCACAGATATGTAACACCGGATCATTTTTTTCTCAATAAACAAATGGCAAAGAAAATATTTGTCTCTCACTTGTTTTATTCAGTTCTCTTTATCTACAAACCCGATTCCCAAAAAGTTGGGACACTGTACAAATTGTGAATAAAAAAGGAATGCAATAATTTACAAATCTCATAAACTTAGATTTTATTCACAATAGAATATAGATAACATATCAAATGTTGAAAGTGAGACATTTTGAAATGTCATGCCAAATATTGGCTCATTTTGGATTTCATGAGAGCTACACATTCCAAAAAAGTTGGGACAGGTAGCAATAAGAGGCCGGAAAAGTTAAATGTACATATAAGGAACAGCTGGAGGACCAATTTGCAACTTATTAGGTCAATTGGCAACATGATTGGGTATAAAAAGAGCCTCTCAGAGTGGCAGCGTCTCTCAGAAGTCAAGATGGGAAGAGGATCACCAGTTCCCCCAATGCTGCGGCGAAAAATAGTGGAGCAATATCAGAAAGGAGTTTCTCAGAGAAAAATTGCAAAGAGTTTGAAGTTATCATCATCTACAGTGCATAATATCATCCAAAGATTCAGAGAATCTGGAACAATCTCTGTGCGTAAGGGTCAAGGCCGGAAAACCATACTGGATGCCCGTGATCTTCGGGCCCTTAGACGGCACTGCATCACATACAGGAATGCTACTGTAATGGAAATCACAACATGGGCTCAGGAATACTTCCAGAAAACATTGTCAGTGAACACAATCCACCGTGCCATTCGCCGTTGCCGGCTAAAACTCTATAGGTCAAAAGAGAAGCCATATCTAAACATGATCCAGAAGCGCAGGCGTTTTCTCTGGGCCAAGGCTCATTTAAAATGGACTGTGGCAAAGTGGTAAACAGTTCTGTGGTCAGACAAATCAAAATTTGAAGTTCTTTTTGGAAAACTGGGATGCCATGTCATCCGGACTAAAGAGGACAAGGACAACCCAAGTTGTTATCAGCGCTCAGTTCAGAAGCCTGCATCTCTGATGGTATGGGGTTGCATGAGTGCGTGTGGCATGGGCAGCTTACACATCTGGAAAGGCACCATCAATGCTGAAAGGTATATCCAAATTCTAGAACAACATATGCTCCCATCCAGACGTCGTCTCTTTCAGGGAAGACCTTGCATTTTCCAACATGACAATGCCAGACCACATACTGCATCAATTACAACATCATGGCTGCGTAGAAGAAGGATCCGGGTACTGAAATGGCCAGCCTGCAGTCCAGATCTTTCACCCATAGAAAACATTTGGCGCAATAGGACAACATTCCTATTCCTAAACTTGAGCAACTTGTCTCCTCAGTCCCCAGACATTTGCAGACTGTTATAAAAAGAAGAGGGGATGCCACACAGTGGTAAACATGGCCTTGTCCCAACTTTTTTGAGATGTGTTGATGCCATGAAATTTAAAATCAACTTATTATTCCCTTAAAATTATACATTTTCTCAGTTTAAACATTTGATATGTCATCTATGTTGTATTCTGAATAAAATATTGAAATTTGAAACTTCCACATCATTGCATTCTGTTTTTATTCATAATTTGTACAGTGTCCCAACTTTTTTGGAATCGGGTTTGTACTTTCAGGATAAAAATCTGATGATGTTTTGGGTCATATTTATACAGAAATATAGAAAATTCTAAAGGTTTCACAATCTTTCAAGCAGAACTGTATACAGGGGCGTCATGCACTCATCATTTTTGAGGGGGCACGATTGGTAGGTGCGGGGGGGGGTCATCATGTGACACACAGCAGCCACAATAGCACTTATATTATGTTTTATTTTAATCCTTTTTTTCAAAACATTCCCAAACACATTAACTATATCATGAAACATCTCGATTCTCACCTTTATAGATTATGTTAGTTGATCTATAGGGGGCGATGGTCAAAGTAGCCTAATAATGTAATCTATTAACTATGTATAAAAACCTGTCTGTTTACTTAATTAGCAGATATGGGCGTCATGCCATTACATAGTTTAATACGACTGACTTTATATTTAATGCGAATTAAAATTGAAAGTTAATATGAATAAAAACATTGTAAGTTAGGCTACTTATCAAAATACTTTCATTGTACACATAGAGCAAAGAACATTTACATTATCAAAGAAAGTCTAGTTCAAGCACTCTCAAAAACTCCCATTAAAATCACTGAAGCTGTACACACATCTGCAATTTATTGTTTCTGATGAGAGATGACTCATCTGAAAGCCTCTGATTCGTCATTGCATTCATAAGCTCAACAGCATCGTGTGTGATTGGTTATAATGCGCAGTGCTGTATAAACGGGTCTGTCTCTGGCAGGGGCAGAGCCAGGGGTGACCATGGCCAACACTGATCTAATAGAGTGGTGGAACTATGATGTCACTTTGTAGGTGAAAACCCGGAAGCAAGTTAGCATTTTAGCACTTCCGGTTCCATCGTCCCAGAGTCAATGGGTTTTTTGAATGGGATTTTGTTTAATCCCTTAACTAAGGTCCGTGGGTTCACACAAGTGTATAATGCGCAAGTTTATAAAGCTTATAAATACACTTATAAAGCTTATAAATTATATATTATATCTGTGAGGATTTCCCGTCAGGATTTAGACAATCTCATAGTACTGAGACTGCTCTCATTAGAGTGACAAATGACCTGCTCTTATCATCTGATAGTGGTTGTATCTCTCTATTAGTGCTCCTGGATCTTAGCACTGCGTTCGACACTATCAATCACAACATTCTTTTGAATAGACTTGAAAACTCTGTTGGCATTAGTGGAAGTGCATTAGCATGGTTCAAATCATACTTATCTGACCGCCAGATATTCTTAGCAGTGAATGAAGAGGTATCATATCAATCACAAGTGCAGTATGGAGTACCTCAAGGCTCAGTACTAGGGCCGTTACTTTTCACGCTTTACATGTTACCCTTGGCAGATATCATCAGGAAATATGGGGTTAGCTTTCACTGTTATGCTGATGATACTCAGCTCTATATTTCTTCACGGCCCGGTGAAACACAGCAAATTGAGAAACTTATGGAATGCATAGTCGATATAAAAAAACTGGATGACGAATAATTTCTTACTACTAAATTCTGGAAAAACAGAGGTGTTAATTATTGGACCTAAAAACCACACAAGTAATAACCTAGAACAGTGTCTAACACTTGATGGCTGCTCTCTCGTTTTTTCATCATCATTCAGGAACCTAGATGTGCTATTTGATAGCAATCTCTCCTTTGACAGCCACGTTTCTAGCATTTGTAAAACTGCATTCTTTCATCTTAAAAATATATCTAAACTGAGAACTATGCTCTCAATGTCAAATGCAGAAATGTAAATTAATGCGTTTATGACCTCAAGGTTAGATTGTTGTAATGCTTTATTAGGTGGTTGTTCTGCATGCTTAATAAACAAACTACAGATGGTCCAAAATGCAGCAGCTAGAGCCAGGAAGTATGACCACATTAGTCCGGTTATGTCAACATTGCACTGGCTCCTTATTAAACATCGTATAGATTTTAAAATATTGTTAATTACTTATAAAGCCCTGAATGGCTTAGCTCCTCAGTACTTGAGAGAACTTTTATCCCATTATAGTCCTCCACGTCTGCTACGATCTCAAAACTTTGGCCATTTGATAGTACCTAGAATATCAAAATCAACTGCTGGCGGCAGATACTTTTTCTATTTAGCGCCCAAACTCTGGAACAATCTACCTAACACATTTCGGGAGGCAGACACACTCTGTCAGTTTAAATCTAGATTAAAGACCCATCTCTTTAACCTGGCGTACACTTAACACACTAATACTAATTCTAATATTCAAATCCGTTAAAGGATTGTTAGGCTGCATTAATCAGGTCAACCGGAACCGGGAACACTTCCCATAAAACACGATGTACTTGTTACATCGTAAGAAGAATGACATCTACGCTAATATTAGTCTTTTGCTTTCTTATTCTGAGGTCACCGTATCCAGCCGATCCGGTCCTTATCCAGCCCAGATGATCACTGCAGTCAACAGATCCAGTCCGTATCCAGATCAGATGGTTGATCATCACCATAGAGATGACCTCTACATCTCTGAATGTCAGTGGAGACCAGGGCACCAAGATGAGCCCCAGAGACAGATCTCCAGTGAGGACCTCGTCACCTAGACAGCCATCGGGAAAAGACCACTGGAACCAGTGGAGCCCTTACACTCTGACTTTGCTGCAGTTGGTACAAACTACTGGTTCGTCTTGCCAGAGGGGAACTGGCCCCCCGACTGAGCCTGGTTTCTCCCAAGGTTTTTTTCTCCATTCTGTCACCGATGGAGTTTTGGTTCCTTGCCGTTGTCGCCTCTGGCCTGCTTAGCTGTGGACACTTTATTTCCAGCGATATCACTGACTTGATTGCACAGATACAATTTAAACTGAACTGAGCTGGACAATGACATCACTGCATTAAATAATGAATGCCTTTAACAAAAAAAAAATCCTATTTTTATATTGTGCAGTTGCTTTGACAAAATTTGTATTGTTAAAAGCGCTATATAAATAAATAAAGGTGACTTGACAAGCTCAAGATACTTTCATGTTTTATTCTACAACATAAAACACACTAGTTACATCCCACTCATGTTTTTATTAAACTGTTAAGTTTCTTTAAAAAGACGGTTGCTAACAAGTTGCTAAATGGAACTACAGGCACTGTCGGAGACATTCAACGTCATCACGCCAAACAGTTTATCAATTTACAATATTTTCCAGTTGTAGTATAATTTGTAATACAATTCATTTTAGAATAAACAAATTAATAGTTTCCCGCATGTTATATTGTTGTTCGACAATGTTTTTCTTTTTTTTTTTTGTCCCGAAATGCGACACAAGGCTTCGTATGGAACGTGCTCGTTTTATCACTTACTGATCTGGAGACTCTAGGTTCGTACCATAAGGTTAACTCATATTACGGTTATTACATTTAACACCACATTTACCGGATTTATGTGGTGAAAGGGAAACTTTAATGATGCATAGTACTTAAAGCCACGTTAAAATTAAATGTTTACGGCCACATGAAGCTGTTAGAAAGCATATAGATTGAGGATTTCCTAGAAGCAAGGATAAAATAATATATTGTGTACCCACCCTAACAAAATGAGCTGAAATGTGGTGCTTAGTTCACTAAAATAAGTTTAATCTTACCATATCCAAAAACTTGCTCACTCTGCTGTTATTTAAAAGATTGAATGTGCGGCGATACATTATTAGTTCATATTAATCAAGGAATTATTGACTTTTAATGCACCTTATTTCGAAATGTACAAAAATATGTGCTTTCGTATGTACTTCTGTTATAATTATTTCATTTATTCACTATACTATTTATAACTAATGCCTCTTTTCAGTTTCAGTTTGGCTCTAGTTTAGTATGTATTCCAGTTTATATGAAAAGGTTAATGTAGCGTGGATTAAAATTCATATACATAGTAAATCCTTTTCACTGAACATTAAAAATAAGTTTGAGAAAGTTGTCGGGAGTGCGGTGCTGTAGGTGCAGTAGTTCGTTTATAGCCTAAGCTTAGCTTTTCAGTTCTGGTGCTTTTATTTAGGCTTCAAAATTCGTCAAAGTTAAATTATTTTGTGAAGATTATCTTGATGGACAAAACATGTACGTTTCATAAACTGTGATTGAACACAGAGCTTATGTTTTGCGATAATCCAAAAGCTTATGGAAAAATCCTATTGGCTTTTTATTGAGGGAACCAGTTTCATGCAAACAACCAATCCACCTACAAAGTGATGTCATAGTTCCCCCACAGATACACTGATACACTGATTTCACGCAGCCGCCATTTTTAAATCGAAAGCGAGGCCGTTTCTCAATACCAAGTACGCAAAGTTTGGACTTGCATCCTCAGTAGTTCGGACTTCGCAAGTTCGACTCGGGAGTGCGACACAAGTCCGGCAATTCTGCAAATGGAACAGCAGCGTACTTGATAGAGCTTGGCAAACTGTCACTGCGCATTGTATTGTGGGTAGTCACCGTCATGTTTTAGGTAACGCTCATCAGCCGTCAGGATATTAGCATTTGTGAAAATAAACACGAACAATGATGAACCGAATGTCGATTAAGTGTAAGATTACATATCGAGAAAAACTGAACAAGGAAGCAAAGTTGCATTACTTAGAAAAAAATCTACATTTGATCAGTTTAAAAACTATACATCTCTTGAAGCCCGCCTGCTATTCACAAACGGCTGGGTGCAGGACCTTCAGATTTTCAGTGTCAACGATCAGAAAACGGTTGTTCGCACAAAGGTAATCTGTGCAAATGTAATCTATAACATTACCTCTCATAAATAAATTTTCATCTGCGGAACATTTAAGTCATGACATTCTATATATCTGCCTGCCTGCCTGCCTGCCTGCCTGCCTGCCTGCCTGTCTGTCTGTCTGTCTGTCTGTCTGTCTGTCTGTCTGTCTGTCTGTCTATATCTATCTATCTATCTATCTATCTATCTATCTATCTATCTATCTATCTATCTATCTATCTATCTATCTATCTATCTATCTATCTATCTATCTATCTATCTATCTATCTATCTATCTATCTATCTATCTATCTATCTATCTATCTATATATATACGTGTTCATGTGGCTCAGTGGTTAGAGCATTGCGTTAGCAGCGCAAAGGTAGTGGGTTCGATTCCCAGGGAACACACATACTGACAAAACATGTATAACCTGAATATGGATGCTTTGGATAAAAGCGTCTGCTAAATGCATAAATGTAAATGTAAATATATATATCTTAGGCTGTCTGGCTGTCTTAGGCTGTCTGGAAATTGAATCATTTGAATGCACGTTTATGCAGCGCAACAGCTCCATCCTGCAGGCCTGTGCAGATGACATCCATTTCTGTCTCCAGGTAACTAATGGGAAGTTACACTTGAAACAGACCCACAAGAAAGTGATGTGACATACAGCCAAGTATGGTGACCCATACTCGGAATTTGTGCTCTGCATTTTCCCATACAAGTGCACGCACACAACAGTGAACACTCACACTCACACCGTGAACACACCCGGAGCTACACCTAAGTACTACACTCAAGTACTACAGCCAAGAACAAACCGTGATCTTCGTTACTGGCTCACAGTTTTGTGACTTTGTTGTGTGGACAGAGAAAGACTGTGCTGTGGTTCGGGTCTTACTGGATGCAGACTACTGGACAACACTTCTAAAGAGGGCACAGGAGTTCTTCCACAAAGTTTCACTACCTGAGCTAGTGTCTTGTTACTATACTCCACAAGCCTCCACAAAGACACTTTCAACAGAGTTACAGCCATGTCGCACAAAAAGGTCAAGAACAAAGGCACATGAGAACATACAAAACTCTGGTGCATTTGCAAAGGGCCTGAAGACCTGGATGACATGGTGGCTCGTGACAATGAAAACTGTGCTGTCCAGTGGTTCCACCTCAGCTGTGTGGGCACATCCAGGAAGTGAGTCATTGCTTTGTACCTCTTGTAAACACTGACACATTGGAGCACAAGTTTGTTTTTGTATTTATAGTTGTCTTTTCAATTACTTAGTTCAATGGTTGTTTTTCTACTTACCTTTATTACTTATTGCATTATCTGTGTTCTTGATACTTGAAGGTTACACTGCTGCTATATCTTACACCTGTTGTATTTGCACTACAGTAGCACTGACCTTGTAACTTCAGTAAGTGTTTTTCTATTTAATTGTGTTACTTATTACATTATTATCTGTGCTCTTGATACTTAAAGGTTACACCTCTGCTCCATCTTACACCTGTTGTATTTGCACTACAGTAGCAGTGGACTTTTAGGTTCAGTAGTGTTTTCATTTTTTGTCTTTTATTGAACTTGTCTTACATCCTGTGGTCTTGATACTTGTTTACTTACCATTTTGTGTGTTAAGGCTACACTGCACCTTTACCCATTTTGTATGTTGTATGTGTTTATTGTAAACTGCACACATTTACCTCAGTGTTATGATGCAAAAATAAAGACATACAGAATTGATATTTTGTCTTTTATTATTGTAACATTGGGAACACTGATAATGCAGGATATGCTGTTCATGTCTAGGTAGCATGTTAAATGTAAGACTGTTAAATCAATTAATCGCATCCAAAATAATAATTGTTAACAGGTTTGTATATAAATATACATGCATAAGTGTGTATATATAAGAAATATTGCATCCTTGCTAAAAGGGGCGGGGCAAGAACACATCCGGGGAATTTAACTGTACTTAGCTAGATGTGAACTTTTAATTGGAATAGTGAGGTTCCGCCTGGGTTTGGCGGACCGGGTGCACTACATATCGTGAGCTCTCGAGAACTGTCCCAGATTTTCACAAATTTTACGCTATCCAATCGCTATAATGTGTTCATTTTGAAGTAACATATTTCAAAAACCTGAAAACTAAAGAAAAAGAAGTCGCACCATGACTACGAAAAAGAACCTTGCTTTGCCCCGCGGTAACGAAGCAGTTGTAGCAATATGCTACAAGAATGGAAGTTTCCAGCGAGAATACTAAAAGAAAAGACCCTTTCTCGCCATTAAAGAACGCACCAACAGTTAAAAGGAAGGATACGGGGTCAGAAGGGAAAGAAGGAATGAATGCAGTCTTAGAAGCAATAAAACAGCTAACGGAGAAGTTGGACACACTAGGTACTCAGCTACAACAGAATTCCATCATGTTAACCAACATAGCCAAGGCAGTCGAGTTCAATGCGGCTGAAATCAAGGACTGCAAAACCCAATTACAGTCTACAGTGCGCGAAGTATCGGCTTTAAAGAAATTTTCAAGAAAGAGTTCAAGAGAGAACTCTTTCAATCAAAGAAAGAGTTGATGGAGCACATCTTGGAGTTGGAGTGATACAAACACCGGTGGAATCTGAGGATTCGTGGTCTGAAGGAAAAGGATGGTGAAGACATACGTGAGGTGGTTGTTCAGCTACTGGTGAAGATCTCCCCATCATGGTCCTCGAACATCAACCACATCGTGGACTCGGTTCATCAAATAGGTAAACGTGAAGAAAACAAAACAAGGCATGTCATCATTCAATTCACTAAGAGAATACACTGGGATGCGCTGTGGAGAATGACCAAGGACCACGCGATCTGCAAAGAGCTTCGTATCAGCTTCATCGAAGACCTCTGCAAAACTGACAGGGAGACCAGAGCTGCACTGTGGCCGACGATAAAAGAAGCTAGAGATGCAGGAAAGCATGCGCACTTCCGAGGAGGTGTTGGATAAATAGACGGACAAAGAATCACCTAGGAGCACACAAGGTATATGAACAAAGGCATTTGATAAGGCATCTTGACTTATAGGATCTGTTTGGGTGGTCTTTTTGCATTGAATGCAGTTTGAAGGGACAGTGCCTGTTTGGGCTTTTGTTTCTCAATTTATTTTTTCCAAAAGTACAATTTGTTGGACTTACTAATATATGCTGGCAGTTGCCAGGTTTGTTTATGAATATTTTATTTTTTCTTGCATTTCACTTAATGCGAGGGGCTTAAGAGAGAACACGAAGAGAAAGTCATTATTTCTGTTTTGTATGGGCGAAAAAGCACAATTAATTTTGTTGCAGGAAACACATTCCAAACCAGAGGATGAAAATTTTGGGTAAACCAATGGGGAGACAAAATCCTTTGTGATGGGTCCACTAGATCAGCAGGTGTGGCTATTTTGTTTTGTAATTCACCTGGTAAATTAACATCTAGATTCAGCAATAATGGTCACTGGTTAATCTGTGTCTTGAATATGGATGACCATTATTTTATTATGGTCAATGTTTATGGTTTTAATAATGTAATTCAAAACAGACAGTTAATTTTGGATGTCTCCAGTGTCATTGTAAACCTTAAACTAATTTATCCAACTGCTATTATAGTTATGGGTGGTGATTTTAACATGGTTAGTGATGAATCCCTTGATAGATATCCCTCCAGATGTAGCCATAGTTCTTATAACCCTGTTTTAACAGATTTTTGTCTTACAATGTATTAGATCCATGGCGCTTTAAATATCCTAACATAACTTGTTCTACAAAAAAGATCTAACACATGAAAATCTGTCTTCTGCATTGCAAATAAAAAAAAAAATTCATGAGAAAGAAGCATCGAATTTGGGAGAAACTTTTGTCATTTAACCGATTTTATCAGACCATATTGTTTTCTCATGACAGATTATATTTTTTATGTAATTTCGGATAGGCAAATGTCAGAAAAAAAAGTCTATTTATGTATTTGAATGTATGGCTCTTGTACAAAGCAGGCTACTGTAAATAACTTAAAATGACAAAATACACATTAAGGGGCATTAGACACATTTTAATCTTAACAGAGGAATATTTGTTGTACAAATGAATTTCGCGATGCAATAAATCGTATCCTTGACCGCAACATACTGTTAATTAAATCAATATCGTTCTGACGTGCTTGTGTCACGCAATCTACATTATGCAGCGGCACCTAGGGGCAGGTGTCAGTCACTACCGAAGGTGCGACACGCAGTGCGACAATGTCACAGGTTTATGTCACAGGTTTGGCATGTGCCAAACAGGTTTGGCATGTGTCATGGCGTCTGTGCGTCCGATGTCACAGGTTTGGCATGTGGTGCGTCAGATGTCACACGTTTGGCATGTGTCATGGCGTCTGTGCGTCAGATGTCATGGCGTCCGTGCGTCAGATGTCATCAAGTCAAGTCAAGTCAAGTCTAGCTTTATTGTCAATTCTTCCACATGTACAGTACATACATACAGAGAATTGAAATTGCGTTACTCTCAGACCCTTGGTGCATACAGTTAACATTAAACACTGACAGTAGACGTTCAAATACAGATAAATACAGTTTAACCATATGTACATACAAACTATACAGATATACAAATGAGGACATTGTAGAAAAAATTAAAATAAAAAGAGATAGATAAAGTAAAGTGGCATAAGGCACATGGCAGATAGAGTGCAAACCAGTTAAATAAAACAAAACTGTGCAGATACGAGTAGTGCAAGAAAAATAACAGTCTTTTATCAGACTGTCAGAGGAGGTAAATTACAGACAATGCTGGATGAGGTAGAGATCGTTCCAGTGCTGCACAAAGTGACTGGTGCGGGTCACAGTTGTAAGGGGGGGGGGAGGACCTGGGGGTGTGGACATTGGGGGGGGGGAGCTGGGTCGTAGTGTCAGAGTTCAGTGTTGCGTGGGGTAAAAGAGGGGAGGGGGGGCAAGGACGGGAGGGAGTTCAGCTTCCTGACAGCCTGATGGATGAAGCTGTCCTTCAGTCTGCTGGTCCTCGCCTGGAGACTCCGCAGTCTCCTCCCTGATGGCAGCAGACTGAAGAAGCTATGTGACGGGTGGGTGGGATCACCTGCAATGCTGAGGGCTTTGCGGGTGAGACGGGTGCTGTAGATGTCCTGGAGGGAGGGGAGAGAGACACCAACGATCTTCTCAGCTGCTCTCACTATCCGTTGAAGGGACTTGCGGCAGGACGCGTTGCAGGCGCCATACCACACAGTGATGCAGCTAGTCAGGATGCTCTCGATGGTGCCTCTGTAGAAGGTGCACATGATGGGGGTCGGGGCTCTGGCTCTTCTGAGTTTGCGGAGGAAGTAGAGATGCTGCTGTGCTTTCTTGGCCAGTGCTGCAGTGTTGTTAGTCCAGGAGAGGTCCTCTGTGATGTGCACACCCAGGAACTTGGTGCTGCTCGCTCTCTCCACAGTCGCACCGTTGATGGTCAGAGGAGCATGCTGAGTGTGCACTCTCCTGAAGTCAACAACAATCTCCTTCGTCTTCTCCACATTCAGAGAGAGATTGTTGTCCCTGCACCACCCGGCCAGGCGGCTCACCTCGCTTCTGTAGTTTGTCTCATCTCTGTTGCTAATGAGACCCACCACAGTCGTGTCATCCGCAAACTTAATGAAAAGGTTAGAGTTGTGTGACGGTGTGCAGTCGTGGGTCAGCAGAGTGAAGAGGAGGGGGCTCAGCACACATCCTTGGGGGGCCCCTGTGTTCAGTGTGATGGTGCTGGATGTGTTACTGCCGACCCGTACTGCCTGAGGTCTCCCGGTCAGAAAGTCCAACAACCAGTTGCACAGAGAGGTGTTGAGCCCCAGCTGGGCCAATTTGTGAGTGAGCTGCTGAGGGATGATTGTGTTGAATGCTGAACTGAAGTCTATGAACAGCATCCTGACATATGAGTCTTTTTTGTCCAGATGTGTGAGGGCTGGGTGGAGGGCAGTGGCGATGGCATCATCGGTCGAGCGGTTGGACCTATATGCAAACTGGAAGGAGTCTAGGGAGGGGGGGAGGACAGACTTGATGTGTTGCATGACTAGCCGTTCAAAGCACTTCATGGGAATAGGAGTGAGTGCTACTGGACGGTAGTCGTTGAAGCAGGATGGAGATGATTTCTTCGGGACTGGAATGATGGTGGTAGCTTTGAAGCATGTGGGGACAACAGCCTGACTTAGTGAGATGTTGAAGATGTCTGTGAAGACATCAGTGAGTTCCACTGCACAGTCTCTCAGTACACGCCCAGGAATGTTGTCAGGACCCGGAGCTTTGCGTGCATTGATCCTGCTGAGGGATCTCCTCACGCTGTCCGAGGACAGCATCATCACCTGGTCGCCGGGAGGAGGTGGAGCCTTCTGTGCAGTGGTGCTGTTTTGTGCCTCAAAGCGAGCAAAGAAGGCATTCAGCTCGTTCAGCAGGGGGATGGTGCTGTCACAGGTCTGTGGTGGGGGCTTGTAGTCCGTAATGGTCTGTATTCCCTGCCACAGGCTCCGAGTGTCTCTGCTGTCGCTGAAGCGATGGGCTATCCTCCTGGAGTACTGTCTCTTGGCCTCTCTGATGCCGCGGATAGGTTGGCCCTAGCTGTCCTCAGGCCCTCCTCATCTCCAGCTCTAAAGGCAGCGTTCCGAGCCTTCAGAAGTCTGTAGACCTCCCCTGTCAGCCACGGCTTCTGGTTGGCCCGGACAGTGATAGTCTTTGTGACCGTTACATCATCAATGCACTTGGTGATGTAGGCAGTGACAGTCTCTGTGTATTCTTGGAGGTCTGTAGTATAGTTGTATGTGGCAGCCTGCTTGAACATATTCCAGTCAGTGGTGTCGAAACAGTCCTGAAGTGCCTCTGACGACCCTTCCGGCCACACTTGAATCTGTTTGTGTATCGGTTTGATGGCTTTAACGAGCGGTCTGTATGCAGGCATTAGCATGACAGTGATGTGGTCTGAGGCTCCGAGATGGGGGAGGGCCTTGTAAGCTCCTCTCTGGGTGGTGTAAACAAAGTCCAGCGTGTTTTTTCCCCTTGTAGGGAAGTCAACATGCTGGTATATTTTCGGGAACACACTCTTTAAGTCTGCGTGATTAAAGTCTCCAGCCAAGATGAGAAAAGCATCTGGGTGGGCTGTCTGCTGCTCACTGATGTGCTGGTACAAATCATTCAGTGCCTCACTCCTGTTGTTGTTGGAGTTAGGAGGGATGTATACAGCAACGAGAAGAATGGCTGTATATTCCCTCGGTAGATAGAACGGCCGGCACTTAATAATCATAAGCTCCACCAGGGGTGAGCAGTGTTTGCAGACCACAACAGCGTCGCGGCACCATGCATCATTGATGTAAATACAAAGCCCGCCGCCGCGTCTCTTACCTCCCTCGACGAGAGCTCTGTCTGCTCGATAGCATGTTAGCTGCTCGAGCTGAATGGCGCAGTCCGGAACGCTGTTGTTAAGCCATGTTTCCGTAAATACAAAAACACAACAGTCTCTTACAGTCCTCTGAGTAGAGCGAAGTAGTCAGATGTAGTCCAGTTTATTGTCGAAAGAGCGTACGTTCGCCAGTACGATGGTGGGGATTGCTGGCTTGTGTGGGTTAGCCGCTAGCCTAGCTCGGATACCTCCGCGCTTACCCCTCTTCTGCTTCCTCTCACGCCGCTTGTAGCGCCTCTGCTGTGGGCGAGATGCAGTAGTGGGGGTCGGTGATGGAGTGGGCCTCCGGAGCAGACGAGGTCCCGCAGCTCTTCGGCGTGCGCGGAGTTTAACTCTAAAAATGTGGTTCTGCCGACATCGAGCAGAAACTCACAACTGTATGCGCGCTTTAAGACAGTTAGACGAGACGAATATGTACAGAAACATTGCGACTTACAAGACAAAAAACACGAAAACACCGTTCTGTCGGGAGAGAGAGAAGCCGCTGCGACTGTTGTGCGCGCCGCCATTTCCATTTTCAATTTTCATGTCACGTAATGTTAAAACTGCTGCTGCTAAACAAACTAAATTTAAATGAGCAAACTTTGGATGATAGTTCCAGTAATTCCGATGAGGCCGAAGCAGAGGTATAAAGAAGAAACATACCCTGGATGTAAGGACTAGCCTTAACCGCTGCCCAAGGGTGGCCCTCTACGATGCGCAAAGTGTCTGGGCTGAAGATCAACTATGTTATTTTTTGTGATGTTACAATTTTTACGTTTTGATGTTTAATTCTATTGTCTTTTATACATGACTCAACACATGCATGACTATGAAAACCACAGGCAAGTGGTGAACCAAGTGCACACTCATGCTTATAACATTGTTTCATATTAAATGAAGGGGTAAGGAGACAGGATCTTTTACTCCATCCCATAGTCAAGTGTGGGGGGAGATGTTTGGTCCTGATGCTCCGCCAGAGTGCTGCTGCATCTAGTCATTGGAGATAAAGCTGTGTGACTTATTTAGTCGCTACGTAGTGTTAACTGATGAGACTAGATTCTGAAGTAGCTCTCTGGGTGAAAGATAAACAAATGTGAGACTTATTATGAAAAAATATGAAGAATATTTTTATTAGTCAAAATATGAATTAATTAAGTAATCAAGGTGAATTTAGCCTTGTATGTATCAAGTTATTGTTCCATTATAAGCATATATATATATGTATATATATATATATATATATATATATATATATATATATATTAGGGGTGTAAATCGGATGGTTCGTCACGATTCGATACGATATCGATTCTCATACCCAGCGATACGATATTTGCAGAGACCTCAAAAAATTCTACGATACAATTCGATTCAATACAGGAGTATATCGATCGATATATCGATATTATCATATTATATACCTATTTTAAACAACCATCTAGATTTTGATTAACTCACAAATGCAACCAAAATATATAACATGAACATAAACCTAAAAATGCTACTAGAGGCTCAGTGCTAAACATCTTTTCTACAGATAACTAAATTACAAGCAATAGCATAAAATAAATACAATAGAAGAAAGACACAAGTTCAATAAACAGTGCTTTTCAGGTTTTTCAGCTCAGTCAAAAATACATTTTCAGGTACGCTAAAGAAATGTAATAATCAAATGTAAAATAACTGCATAATCTTCACTGTATAAATTAAATAGCCTGTAAATGAATACTTTTTGATGTTACAAAGGTTATTTAGTCAGGAGCAGTGAACACTTGTATTTTTCTTTGACAGCATTATATTTATTATTAGTTTTATTTCACTTTAAGAATGAAAGCACAGATTTAATATACTGATACACATGCCTTTTTTCTCCACTGTTTACATTAAGACATATGCTTTTCTCAACCTACTGCTTAAAAGGATATTAGCCAAAACATGCATTTTGATGTAGTTTTGTCTGAATTTATTCGTCCATGCACAAAAAAGTGGAGGAGAGCTCAATATTACGTTTCAGATGTGCGTGCGTAGAACACTTCTCACACAGCGCGCGACTGTTCCGCCAGCAATCCTGAGCATCTTTTATGCTCTCCTCGTGCGTTCGGCAGTCCTTATATCGAGTCCTGCCTGACACATGAGATTGAACGAGAATGCACGCGTTGGCTGTAATGCATAGACGGACATTATGTGAAAATGTGGACAGTGACAAAATAAAGTTGCATTTTATACTACAGATATCGATATTTTACACGTGGCATCGATGCATCGTATTGTCCTACATTGTATTGATATATCGATCCGTATCGATGAATCGTTACACCCCTAATATATATGTGCCTGTGTGTGTACGAGGCCTGCATAGATGGATTGTGCTGACACTCGAGAGGAAACATCTGTAAAAAACGTCTTTTTTTCAAATTGACCCGAAAAAGATTTTCTTTTTCCCGAAAATACTAGTTAACGTTATCGCATTGGACTCAAACTTACTGACTTTGTTCACATAGGGTATAAGTACTTCTCATTAATTTTTTACAAATTGTCATAATTTTTTGTGGGTTTTATTTCACCTAGTAACACTTGTGGTGTTCCCGGTCAAAAATGACCGGACTCCAAACAACTGCTTATAAATCTGTTATTATGCTATATTATCACCAAATATTGGATTCTATCTTTTTGTCAACTTGTTTTCTTTCATTTAGGACTGGTTTTGTGTTTCTATTTGCATCTGATTAATCGTAGGCCTCATTTATCCAAAAGTAGGCACCTAATTTTTTGAGTGAAAAAAGCATTTTTTATGAATAATTTTCACAATATGAGATAAAAAATTATGAAATTTGCACTGTTTCTCACACTAGTGTACTTTAATGATTAATCAGGAAGTTTGCTTTTAAATGCTTTTATTTTGTACAAAATTGCAAAAAGTCACACTTGTGGTGTTCCCGGTCAAAAATGACCGGACTCCGATCAATTGCTTATAAATCTGTCATTATGCTATATTATCACTAAATATTCAATTCAATCTTTTTGTCAACTTGTTTTCTTTCATTTAGGACTGGTTTTGTGTTTCTATTTGCATCTTATTAATCATAGGCCTCATTTATCCGAAAGTAGGCACCTCATTTTTTGAGTGAAAAAAATATTTTTTTATGAATAATTTTCACAATATGAGATAAAAAATTATGAAAATTTGCACTGTTTCTCACACTAGTGTACTTTAATGATTAATCAGGAAGTTTGCTTTTAAATGCTTTTATTTTGTACAAAATTGCAAAAAGTCACACTTGTGGTGTTCCCGGTCAAAAATGACCGGACTCCAAACAACTGCTTATAAATCTGTCATTATGCTATATTATCACCAAATATTGGATTCAATCTTTTTGTCAACTTGTTTTCTTTCATTTAGGACTGGTTTTGTGTTTCTATTTGCATCTGATTAATCGTAGGCCTCATTTATCCAAAAGTAGGCACCTAATTTTTTGAGTGAAAAAAGCATTTTTTATGAATAATTTTCACAATATGAGATAAAAAATTATGAAAATTTGCACTGTTTCTCACACTAGTGTACTTTAATGATTAATTAGGAAGTTTGCTTTTAAATGCTTTTATTTTGTACAAAATTGCACAAAGTCACACTTGTCAAAAATGGCCGGCCATTGAAAGTGAATGGGGAAGAATGAAAGTAAGAGAAACAACTAGTGTTCAGGAGAATGTTGTGCTTGCAAACATAAAGGCCTTGGACCTGTGCGTGTGTGGATGCATGTATACTCACGCTATCACACTCACACACACACACACACACACACACACACACACACACACACACACACACACACACACACACACACACACACACACACACACACACACACACACACACACACACACACACACACACACACACACACACACACACACACACACACACACACACGTTCAAACTGCCTTGTCTTTGGCCTGCATTGACTTCAAAATAATATTTTATTTCCATCCTTCGACCAGAACGTTACATCAACTTCAGCTGGGTCCTCAAAATCAGAAGATTGCTCCACTTCAGTTGTTGCAAGGTTTGCAGCTTGTTCAGTGATGTTTTTCTCTTCCAATATATCTTGCAATGCATCTTCATTGTAAAATTCATCCTTAGTTGTCCCTTCCTCGTGTGAATGACAAGCAAGGCACTGTGGGGCATTTGTATACTCTAGCATTTATTTGTAAACTTTCGTCTACTCTGTGAGAACACGAAAGCCTCAAAACCTATTGTCATAATGTTTTGTCTAGAATATGTGGTGAAAGAAAATATGTGAATATGTGTTTCTTTTGTCTTTTGTGAGGTCGTACGAATTAGCCACCTTGTAAAATATGTACGAATTGCCGTGAGATAGCGTTGGTAATTCCAGCCCGATCTCATGGCAATTCGTACATATTTTACGAGGTGGCTAATTCGTAGGAATTCGTAAGATTTTTGCTAAATCATACGTATTTTACGAGTTGCCAATTCGTATGAATTAGTATGAATGACCTACACCTAACCCCGCCCCTAAACCTACCCGTCAGTGGGGTTTAGACAAATCGTACTAAATCGTACGAGTGAGGTCGTACGAATTCGTACGAATTAGCCACCTCGTAAAATACGTACGAATTGGCGTGCGATAGCGTTGGTAATTCTCACAATAGTTTGTATGCATAGATGTGTGTGTGTGTGTGTGTGTGTGTGTGTGTGTGTGTGTGTGTGTGTGTGTGTGTGTGTGTGTGTGTGTGTGTGTGTGTGTGTGTGTGTGTGTGTGTGTGTGTGTGTGTGTGTGTGTGTGTGTGTGTGTGTGAGATAGCGTGAGTATACATGCATCCACATACGCACAGGTCCAAGGCCTTTATGTTTACAAGCACAACATTATCCTGAACACTAGTTGTTTCTCTTACTTTCATTCTTCCCCATTCACTTTCAATGGCCGGCCATTTTTGACAAGTGTGACTTTGTGCAAAATAAAAGCATTTAAAAGGAAACTTCCTAATTAATCATTAAAGTACACTAGTGTGATAAACAGTGCAAATTTTCATAATTTTTTATCTCATATTGTGAAAATTATTCATAAAAAATGCTTTTTTCACTCAAAAAATTAGGTGCCTACTTTCGGATAAATGAGGCCTACGATTAATCAGATGCAAATAGAAACACAAAACCAGTCCTAAATGAAAGAAAACAAGTTGACAAAAAGATTGAATCCAATATTTGGTGATAATATAGCATAATGACAGATTTATAAGCAGTTGTTTGGAGTCCGGTCATTTTTGACCGGGAACACCACAAGTGTGACTTTTTGCAATTTTGTACAAAATAAAAGCATTTAAAAGCAAACTTCCTGATTAATCATTAAAGTACACTAGTGTGAGAAACAGTGCAAATTTTCATAATTTTTTATCTCATATTGTGAAAATTATTCATAAAAAATATTTTTTTCACTCAAAAAATGAGGTGCCTACTTTCGGATAAATGAGGCCTACGATTAATCAGATGCAAATAGAAACACAAAACCAGTCCTAAATGAAAGAAAACAAGTTGACAAAAAGATTGAATTGAATATTTAGTGATAATATAGCATAATGACAGATTTATAAGCAATTGATCGGAGTCCGGTCATTTTTGACCGGGAACACCACAAGTGTGACTTTTTGCAATTTTGTACAAAATAAAAGCATTTAAAAGCAAACTTCCTGATTAATCATTAAAGTACACTAGTGTGAGAAACAGTGCAAATTTTCATAATTTTTTATCTCATATTGTGAAAATTATTCATAAAAAATGTTTTTTTCACTCAAAAAATGACGTGCCTACTTTCGGATAAATGAGGCCTACGATTAATCAGATGCAAATAGAAACACAAAACCAGTCCTAAATGAAAGAAAACATTTTGACAAAAATATTGAATCCAATATTTGGTGTTAATATAGCATAATGACAGATTTATAAGCAGTTGTTTGGAGTCCGGTCATTTTTGACCGGGAGCACCACAAGTGTGACAGGAGTCCGAACACAACCAGAGGGTTAAGAAGGAGACGAAAAACATCCAGGAGATCATTTTTTGCAGAAAACTCTCAGCTTTGTTTCTCTGTTTGAAATAAAGTCTATTTTCTGGCATCAAAACCCCTAGATTTCAAGAGTGATTCTTCATAGAAAAGGCAGAAGCCACCACAGCCGCTGCATTAAATTTTATCTTTAGACAGTAAATTTAGATATCTAGACAGCCATCGGGAAAAGACCACTGGAACAAGTGGAGCCCTTTCAATCTGACTTTGCTGCAGTTGGAACAAACTACTGGTTCGTTTGGCCAGAGGGGAACTGGCCCCCCAACTGAGCCTGCTTTCTTCCAAGGTCTTTTTCTCTGTTCTGTCACCGATGGAGTTTTGGTTCCTTGCCGTTGTCGCCTCTGGCTTGCTTAGTTGGGGACACTTAATTTCCAGCGATATCACCGACTTAATTGCACAGATACTATTTAAACTGAACTGAGCTGGACGATGACATCACTGAATTCAATAATTAAATACCTTTAACTAAAAAATGGGCGTTTAATCTTGTAATTTTACATTAGTGATACACTATTTACCTATTTTGATATTGTGCAGTTGTTTTGACACAATTTGTATTGTTAAAATCGCTATAAACATAAAGGTGACTTGACTTGACTTGACAGTATACAGAATTAACCAAATTTTGCCATAAACTAAATATATTACGTTTCTACAATATATATGTCACAGTTCAGGGTGCCTTCTCGTCTCCCATTGTTGTCCTGTCATGTTGGCAGCTTGTGGTCTGGGCAATCTGTGCTTTTTATATCATAAAAAGCGCTTGCCTTTACAAATAATCTTGAATTGAATTGAATATATTAGGGCTGTCAATCGATTAAATATTTCATCTGGATTAATCGCGATTAATCACACATTTGTATTTGTTTTAATTGTACCTTAAATTAATACTTTTCAAGTTTTAAATTATCAAAGAAACATGGGTATGGACAAATATGGTTGCTTTATGCAAATGTATGTTTATTATTATTGAAACCATAGTCAACATAGAGCATGAAGAGACATGTTTCAAAGGTCATAGATGTTTTTTTCAAAAAACTTGTTCATGACTATTAGACACATGAAAAAAAAACACAGGTTCCCATTACTTCTCTTTCTTTGCACTGAGCAATTTACAACCTGTTTACGTTTTTACAGGACAGGGCAGAAAATGTACATTTATTATGTATTATTACATTTGTTTGCCTCTCTGTGCCCACATGCTGTATTTTGATGTAGCTAAATTCTCAATAAAACAGTTTTCATAGATATGTTTGACTGTTTCTTTTGTCCGACAACGGAAGGAATATGAAATAGTGACTGAAAAGTGAACCATTACAGATTTTGCCTATTGCTTGAACACTTTTTGCAAAACTTTGGCTCATTGTGTCAAAACTTTACACACAAGCACACAAGACACAACACTGGGAAATAAACCATTTACATCTATGTCAAGTTTAAACGCTGCTATCAAAGCCTAACAATCCTGTGTCAAAATTTCACTCTGATGACAAAATGATACACACTTACATAACTTGAATACACTTTCAGATTAGTCAGCAACACACTAGTGTACTTTATATAAAACACTGCAGTCTTTAATTTTCACTGTTTGTATTCAGTTCATCAGTTAGCATTCTGTGAAGCTCAATGCAACACTTACAGTTTTGTTCAGTTTTTTTCTTCCAACAAATGTTTTCACAACAACCAAAAAATGAAAGTACTGAAAGGTTAAAAATGACATAAACTCAATAATGCACATCACAGTACAGTAAATGCAGTAACGCAAAAATAATACAAAAATAAACCACAAAATACACTACTGTAAATACAGAAAAACAGGCCAATTGTGCGTGAGTGGGTTGTCTGTTTGGGTCTGGCCACAGGATCTCCTCAACATCACAAGTGATATTTTCTCCTACTAAGCAATGGGGAAAATAATGCCTTGTGTGCCGAATCCATCCATGTATTGACGTTACCCATTGCATGTAGAAGAGGCATGCGGGCATGTGGTTGGCGGCCATATACTCGCCATCTCCAAGTGGACATTTTTTTTCCGATAGGGTTTAGAAATGGCGAGTAAAGGGGCAGTATACAACTTCAAATTTATCATGGTTGGTGAACCAGTCCCGGACCAGAGCAGCCCGGTGGAAACTAACATTATCCCAGACAACAACAACCCTGGGCTGCTCTGATCTGTCCAGTACAACTGCATCATGAAGTGCATCGAGAAATGTTAGTATATGTTGCGTATTGTAGAGACCTAGTTTGGCATGATTGTGTAGTAGCCCTTGGTACTACTAGATCTTAGTGCTGCGTTTGACACTGTCGATCATAACATACTTCTAGAGAGACTGGAAAACTGGGTCGGGCTTTCTGGGATGGCACTCAAATGGTTCAGGTCATACTTAGAAGGGAGAGGTTATTTTGTGAGTATAGGAGAGCATAAGTCTAAGTGGACGTCCATGACATGTGGAGTCCCACAAGGCTCAATTCTTGCACCGCTCTTGTTTAGCCTGTATATGCTCCCACTAAGTCAGATAATGAGGAAGAACCAAATTGCCTATCACAGCTATGCTGATGATACCCAGATCTACCTAGCCTTATCTCCAAATGATTATAGCCCCATTGACTCCCTCTGCCAATGCATTGATGAAATTAACAGTTGGATGTGCCAAAACTTTCTTCAGTTAAACAAGGAGAAAACTGAAGTCATTGTATTTGGAAACAAAGATGAAGTTCTCAAAGTGAATGCATACCTTGACTCTAGGGGTCAAACAACTAAAAATCAAGTCAGAAATCTTGGGGTGATTCTGGAGACAGACCTTAGCTTTAGTAGTCATGTCAAAGCAGTAACTAAATCAGCATACTATCATCTCAAAAACATTGCAAGAATTAGATGTTTTGTTTCCAGTCAAGACTTGGAGAAACTTGTTCATGCCTTTATCACCAGCAGGGTGGATTATTGTAATGGTCTCCTCACCGGCCTTCCAAAGAAGACCATTAGACAGCTGCAGCTCATCCAGAACGCTGCTGCCAGGATTCTGACTAGAACCAGAAAATCTGAGCATATCACACCAGTCCTCAGGTCCTTACACTGGCTTCCAGTTACATTTAGGATTGATTTTAAAGTACTTTTACTCGTTTATAAGTCACTCAATGGTATAGGACCTAAATATATTGCAGATATGCTCACTGAATATAAACCTAACAGACCACTCAGATCATTAGGATCGAGTCAGTTAGAAATACCAAGGGTTCACACAAAACAAGGGGAGTCCGCTTTTAGCTATTATGCCGCCCGCAGCTGGAACCAGCTTCCAGAAGAGATCAAATGTGCTAAAACATTAGCCACATTTAAATCCAGTCTCAAAACTCATCTATTTAGCTGTGCATTTGTTGAATGAGCACTGTGCTACGTCCGAACTGACTGCATTATTTTATGTATAATCCTTTTCTATTTAACTGTTTTAAATTTCATTTTAAATCAATTTCTATATCATTTTAAAATTCCTTGTTTTATTATTTTTAACTCCTTGTTTTTATTGCTGTGAATGATTATTTCACTTTCTTTTATGTAAAGCACTTTGAATTACCACTGTGTATGAAATGTGCTATATAAATAAACTTGCCTTGCCTTGAAGGCTTATGGCAGCACACATTGTGATGTTTCCCCCACGCTGCCCCGGGACGTGCACAATTGACCTTGTGCCAATTATGACCGTGGCCAAATTATATTACGACCCCGTCATCTAGTTTTGCTGAGGTTGAAACCAGCCTCATCAATGTAAATAAATTCACGTGGCTGTGCAGCTCCATCCATGTCCAATAGTTTCTGCAACAAAAAATACATAGCATGGAGGGCTGGCATTACTCAAAACACACAAACACACAGGTACATGTGTCCCTCTCTGCATGCATCTATGTGGTACTGATACAATGGTTCATATTCAGCTATTATTGTACTGGATTACATAAATACTGTATTGTAAATGTAAAGGACTGCAACACTTACCTGTAGATATTCTTGTCGAAGTCCTTTGACCCTGATACATTTCCTCTCAAATGGAACCTTGTACAATTGCTTCAATGTGATTTTGTGCTTTACCAAGACACGTCTGATCATGGTAATGCCTACTCAATTGATGTTGATGAATACTTGCCTATCTGAAAGTATTTGTTCCCGTAGAGAATGGAGACGGATTGCTTTGTTGGCTCTGACCATTTCCACAATGGCAAGTTCCTGCTGTTGGGTGAACAGGCATCGCCGACCACCCCCATAAGGTCTTCTAGTCATTCTGTAGAAAAATGCAACCACAAATTGTTATTGGTTTGGTTATTTTTTACAGTACACAGTACTGTAACATCTCAATGGTACACTGCTATGTATTCAGGCCCGGATTAATACAGTGCACTGCCCTAGGGTGACAACATTTGAAATGCCCCCCATCTAAAATATTTAAGGGCACTGTCAAAAATTCAGGAGCACATTCTGATCAATAACAAAAATTAGCTTTCCCATTACAATGTCAAATTTGACTCCTTAAAGTGATTTACAGGGATATATTTTTTTTGAAAGGGCATGTTTTCCAAATTTTGTTAAAAGTATGTCATTATGTCATTATGAAAAGCTTATATATATATATAAGCTTTTCCAAAATGTATAATAAACAAATAGAATAAGAACAGGTAGAATAATAATGTTACCAATCAAAAAAATCAATATGAACAAAATCAGTTTTCACTACAACGGTGGCACAGAAGAACACAAAAGTGGCATGTAGGAAAACTTACAGACATTTACAGAGGCTCAGAGGTGGCATGGATGTTTTCAATGCATAACAATGTTGTGAGATTGATGTTTCAAATATAAAAAAATAATACAGAATATTGTTTGATTTAAATGATTTAAATAACTGACATTTCACTTTAAAAATAAGACTCACAGATTCATTTAAAAATACAGGTTCATTCATAAATAAACACATGGTGATGCCAGCTGTGACTGTTTTAAACTATTTTCATTGAAGAAATACAGCAAAATCAGGCAATATTGTTAAAGTCATACATTGTATGTCACTTAATATTAACTTATTGTTTATTAAACTGTTGTGTGAATTTAATATCACATTTGCAATCTCCCTTAACTCTTTCAGCGTTTAAAAAAAAGTTGCCAGCCACCGCCAGCATTTATGATTAATTTTTACATACATTTGACAGCCCTCAGAATATTTTCTGCTATGAATATATGAACATATCATATATCAAAATAAAGAACCAAGCCTCTGCTTTAAAACAGAACAAAAACGATTTTATTCTATCTTCATGTTTTATCACCACTTGAATGCAGATAGGTTTCATCAGAATTACAATATTTTGGACAAATAACTGATAAAAATGCATTTTTATCAAAGTTTCATCAAAATACATTCAGATGTCATATTATTTCACCTAATACTTTTTTGAAATTGCACCCAATTAACAGAACAGACAGACACACACACACACACACACACACACACACACACACACACACACACACACACACACACACACACACACACACACACACACACACACACACACACACACACACACACACACACACACACACACACACACACACACACACACACACACACACACACACACACACACACACACACACACACACACACACACACACACACACACACACACTACATATGTTAATAATAATACATTTGTATATAATATAATAAAATAATAAAACATTTCTTACACTCAAGGCGCTGTATTTCAGGTGCTCTATGCTCTACCTCTACCTTTCCCTGCCTCCATGCTTGCAAAGTTCTCACAAGGGCTCAGCTAAGGCCTGTTTGTGGTTGGCTGATTGGTGATCAGTTTTGTAAGTAAGTGTTTTCAAACACCCAATGTGTTTTGTATTTTGAATAGCTGTGTTTTCCCAATGGTACCCATGAGATTTCATTTATGAATGAAGTGTCTTATGTACAAAATACTGTGTAGGAGCAAGTGTGTTGTAGAATTGCAACTGAAGTGCAAAGCAGCGCTTTTGTTTAAGGTATGGTTACACTGTGTTTAAGGTGTAGAAACAAAAGCTTCAAGTTTTGTTACTTTGGTCTAAGCATGTGTCCATAGTGTTCAAGGAATAGGCAAAAACTGTAAGACTAGTCTACATTACTGCCAGCTCTCCATTCCAAGATGTTAATCTGCACAAATCCTGATAATCGAGACGTCGTCTTATGGAATCAAATATATATAAGATAAAGACAATAGCTGTGCTTTCGGCTATACTTGAATGTAAAATTAGAGAAGCAAGCAACATAATATATGTGTTTAACTGAATTAAAGCGCTGCTCTTCTCTGCCGCACACTGAACAGAAACTGAGCAGACGCACACACACAGAGAGGGAGAGAGATAGAGAGAGAGAGAGATATGTGTGTGCGCGCGCGCTGGCAAAGCAAGACCACACCCACGCTCGCGCGACAGTACGGTTTGGCCGCTTTTTTGAAGGAAAAAAAATCGCTAAAGGGGTCTGCAATGTTGCTGATTTGGCAAAACTGTACATCTCCATTTTTCCAACTAGGGGTTGAACCACGGGTCAAACAGAAAATACGCGCTGTATAATATATATATATATATATATATATATATATATATATATATATATATATATATATATATATATACACATATTAGTGTTGTCAATAACGCTTAAACGAAAATTCATTTTAACGGCACAAATCTTTTTTAACCCGCGATTAACGCAGCGCGTATTTTCTGTTACGCGCTGCGTAACAGAAAAATAAAATAAAATAAAATAATAATATATATATATATATATATATATATATATATAATATATATCACTTCATGTGATCATGTCCATCATCAAATCTTTATTCCACTATGTGATACTGTAAAATGACAAATAACAGTACGAAATAAAAACTGCCTAGACATGAGGAGTCACCCATATAAAAGATACTTACTGAATCGGTTAAAGCCTGTAAATGTACATGGTAATATTTTTTCGGTGCTTGGTCTGCTGCTCCTCTCAATAGCCTACATCACATCATCAGAAGTTGATGACTTTTATTTTGAAATATCATAGTCGTGAACTTTATTTCTCAATTTCACTTTGTAACGCAATGGATCGCCAAATCACTGCTGTCCGTCCAGAACATCGATTTGACACTAATAACCTGAAAAGATATCTGTCAGGGAAACTTGACAGCTTTTCAGACAACAGTACTTTAACTCTGCAGCAGTACAGGTAAGAAATTTCACAACACATACTTTTTCAAGTGCATCTCATGCAAACAAAACGCATGTGTTGTTTGTTTTGTTGTTGTATTTTACTTATTTGTTTTGAATAGAGCTGGGCAATCCAACCCAACGTTTTACATTGAGACTGCAGATAAGCGTTATGTGCTCAGAAAGAAGCCTCCAGGAGAGCTGCTGCCCGGAGCTCATAAGGTACTGTGTTCTGTGCCTCGCTTGTTGTAATGTCACAATAATGTGAAACTTCAGGATAACTGAATAACTAATTATTTGTAGAATACTTGCAATGTAGAGTTTAATGTAATTGCAATGTTGAGTTTAACATAGTTTATTTGGGTCAATCCAACGCTGTTGTTATCATGCAAAAAAGGACTTTGGCACCAGTGATTGTCCAATTTGACAACACAACACAAATTAATATAACGTTATGTAAACCAATAGAGGGAGACAGAACCAAATACTTTTTAAATGTTATTTATTTCTTTATTTATTGATGCCTATTTCGCCTAACTAACATGAACTGTATTTTGTTTAAACCAAGAAGCTCTGCTGTCATAATATGTTGCCTATAGTTGGCTATTTTGTGTGTGTGTGTTTGTGTATGGAGGGATGGATGGATAGATAGATCTTTAATCAGTTAGATTAGTAATAGATCAACAAGCTAAGTTATTAGGGACCGAGCACCGATGGTGCAGAGGACCCTATTGAATCTGTGTTGTTTATTATTATTATTATTATTAGGGACCGAGCACCGATGGTGCAAGGACCCTATTGTATCTGTGTTGTTTATTATTATTATTATTTTCCAAACTTAATCGCATTTTTGAGGGCCTAAACATGCTCGAAAAGTCAGGAAATTTTGCACACGCATCAGAACTGGTGGAAATGTACATATTATATGGGTTTCAGAAGTAGGTGTGGCAAAATGGCTCGACAGCGCCACCTATACTCATTCAGCGGAGAGCCCTCGGGCTACGTTTCACGTACATGTATGAAAATCGGTACAATCGTGTAACATAACAATAACGTTACCTACAAAAAAGTCTCCTGGAGCGAAATCCGAAACCCAACAGGAAGTCGGTTATTTTTAATTTTCTCGTCATATTTTGTGACATTTTTGCCATTTGCAGGTGTCATACTTTAACAAACTCCTCCCAGAGATTTATTCGCATGAACACCAAAATTGGTCATTGCAATCTAAAGCCCTTTGTGACGTTAAATTGCGAAGATCTAGAGTTTTCATCGGAGGGCGTGTCCGTGGCGTCCTGTCAAATTTCGATGTTTCACCATGAAACAGGAAGTTGTTATAACTCAGGCATGCTATGTCCGTTCTGCACCAAACTTCACATGTTTGATAAGACTCCTGATATGAAGAGATCTACATGACCATATTCAGTTATAGTAATAGCGCCACCTGCTGGCAACAGGAAGTGACAGTTTACTCCGTAACTAACTCCTCCTACAGATTTAATGACATCAACATAATATTTAGGTCAGTCTAATCTAAAGGCCTTTGTGATGTTAAATTGTGAAGAGCTTGAGTTTTCGCTAATGGGTGTCCATGGCGGCGTGACAAAATTCGATGTCTCGCCATGGGAATAGAAGCTGTTGTTACTCAGACAGAAAATGTCCGATCGGCCCCAAACTTCACACGTTTGATAAGAGCCATGGCCTGAAGACATCTACGTGCCAATGTTTAGTTATAGACATAGCGCCACCTGCTGGCTACAGGAAATTACTTGTTTTACACTAACTTAAACATGCAATATCCAATCTGAACCAAACTTCACATATTTGGTAAGACTCCTGACCTGAAGAGATCTAAGTGACCATATTCATATAAATTCATAGCGCCACCTGGTGGCAACAGGATGTGTCAGGCTTTACACTAACTCAAACATACTATGTTCAATCTGCACCAAACTTCATATGTTCGATAAAGGTGCTAGCCTGAAGACATCTATATGTTAATGTTCAGTTATGGACATAGCGCCAGTGGTGTAGTGGAGGGTATACCAGCTACCCACTTCTTTATCAGTCGCATTGCAGGTTTGGCACATAGCTAAATGAATAAATGCTTTGACATATTCCTCTATATTTGCATGCCGATGGATGCGCGCAGAGTTAAATGCATCATTGCAATCACAGGTTTTTACGTTCTGTACTGTCTTTCTGAAGTACTTTTAATTTTACTTCACCATTCCAAAGCACAAGATCGTACTTTTTACTTCACTACATTTCATAAACATATCGTACTCCTTATAATATATCACGTGCTCCGAGACGCAGAAGGTCTGATTCGAACAAACTGATTATTTTCATGAACCTGTTAATCGTTCGCAAATCGCAACAAACGATCATTACGAATTGGAAAGATCCGATTGCAGCTGTTCTCGAGTCGACAAATCACTGATTTCAAATGAACCGATTAGATTTCGGTGAACTGAACTCTCAAGTAAAGAACCGAGATCTTGTGAGCGCGCGCGACTGATGCTGCGAAAAGTAAGTTACTAATGTCGAATTTTAGGATTAATTATTAATCCGAATCATATTTAGCTCAAAACAGTCCGTATTTGTGAACTAATTTTGCTGTAAAGGTGATCTATTTAAGCCCACTGAAATGCTTTAATGCATACACATCAACATCATTTCTCAATCTTTTTAGGTCAGACATTAAAATTACACAGATAAATAAAATAACTCATGCACCCCACTGCTGTAAGGTTAGCAGTGCTAGCATTTAGCCCTATGTGACGTCTGTTTTTTATATTGTTTATCAACAGTAGGCCTTTTTTGTATTGTTTATCAACTGTGTTTAATGTTTATTATTAGGGACCGAGCACCGATGGTAAATGATGTGATGTTTCAGAGGACCCTCTGGCCATTGAATTGGAAAAAAACTGTATTAAAACAGTAAGTTAGTTAATATTATGTGAGCTTGTGCTTCTTTAACTTCTAAACAAAGAAGAACATTCTTCTTCTTCTCCAAACTTAATCATTTTGCATTTTAGTTAGGGTAAAAAATTGTTATGAAACAAAGGTTGACTTTAATACATGTTGTTGTTGTTGTTTTGGCTCGAAAAGTCAGGAAATTGGCTGGTTGCACACGCATCAGAACTGGTTTCCTCAGAAAATTGATATCTGATGCATTTGGGTTTCTGAGCCATTTTAAATGAGTAGTTCTCTGTGAAGCCACCGTGGCAAAATGGCTCGAGGACAGCGCCACCCGATGGTGCAGAGGACCCTATTGAATCTGTGTTGTTTATTATTAGGGACAGCGGAGTGAATCGCCTCGAGCTACGTTTCACGTACATGTATGAAAATCAGTACACTCATATAACTTAACAATACCTACAAAAAAGTCTCCAGGTACGAAATCAGAAACCCAACAGGAAGTCGGCTATTTTGAATTTTCTCTTCATATTTTGTATCATTTTTGCCATTTTCAGGTGTCATACTTTAACGAACTCCTCCCAGAGATTTATCCAGATGAACACCAAAATTGGTCATTGTAATCTAAAGCCCTTTGTGACGTTAAATTGCGAAGATCTAGAGTTTTCATCGGAGGGCGTGTCCGTGGCGTCCTGTCAAATTTCGATGTTTCGCCATGAAAAAGGAAGTTGTTCTAACTCAGACATGCAATGTCCGATCTGCACCAAACTTCACATGTTTGATAAGAATCCTGACCTGAAGAGATCTACGTGACCATATTCATATAAATTCATACCGCCACCTGCTGGCAACAGGAAGTGACATGTTTTACTCTGTGACTAACTCCTCCTAGAGATTTAATGACATCAACATAATAGTTAGGTCAGTCTAATCTAAGGGCCTTTGTGATGTTAAATTGCGAAGATCTAGAGTTTTCGCTAATGGGCGTGTCTATGGCGGCGTGACAAAATTCGATGTCTCGCCATGGGAATAAAAGTTGTTGTAACTCAGCCATACAATGTCCGATCTGCCCCAAACTTCACACGTTCGATAAGAATCCAGGCCTGAACACATCTAAATACGAATATTCCATTATAATCAGAGCGCCACCTGCTGGCAACAGGAAATTACTTGTTTTACACTAACTTAAACATGCAATGTCCAATCTGCACCAAACTTCATATGTTTGATAAAAGTATTGATCTGAAGATATCTAAATGCCAATGTTCAGTTAAAGACATAGCGCCACCTGCTGGCAACAGGAAATTACTTGTTTTACACTAACTTAAGCATTCATTGTCCAATCTGCACCAAATTTCACATATTTGGTAAGAGTCCTGGTCTGAAGACATCTAAAGGCCAATATTCAGATGTTATCATAGCGCCACCTGTTGACAACAGGATGTGTCAGGCTTTACACTAACTCATACATACTAAGTTCAATCTGCACCAAACTTCATATGCTTGATAAAAGTGCTAGCCTGAAGACATCTACATGTTAATGTTCAGTTATAGACATAGCGCCACCAGCAGGTTTGGCACATATAAATGACTTTGAAATATTCCTCTATATTTACCTTTCTAAATGCATATTGCTCACCGTTCCCTGTCTTTCTGAAGCCACCGGTAGGCAGTGAGCCATGTGCGAGGTCCCTTCCATCGCTGCTTGCAGCTTTAATTATTAATTAAAATTTCTTGAAAATAAAAAAATATAAAAAACTATTTCAAAAATAATAATGTTGACAAAGTTTAAGTTGGAGTAGTACGGTTACTAAAAGTGAAATAAAAAATAAATATAAGCTAAGTATAGAAAAGCAAAACCTAATAAAAATTACTAAAGCACAAACAAATTTACTAATATATAAACAATACAATCAGTGATAAGAATGTTAATAAAACTCATGTTTTGATAGGGATGACTGCTTTTTTAAATGAAATATTACAAACCTCCAAAACATGTTTAACCCTTTAGGCGCCAGGTTTTTTTTTGGAAAAAATGCTGGATTTTGCCATCAAGATTTCAAAAGCTTGTGGCTTGAAAGGGGTTAAAGATAGAGATCTACTGTAAATTAGAAAAATGTTGGGCATGACCAAAAGTTTATGTGGGGTGTAAATATACTCATCTAATTTGCATATTATGACGTCATCAGGGGGGCTGACCTCTTAAATTTCATAATATTCAGGAAATAGTAGATATTGAATTGATGTTTGAACTTATTTGCATGTTTTTTTTATTTATTCTTTTTTATCCTCATTACAAGGGATCAGAAAAGAGGAAACAACAATAAAACAGGAGAAAGTACAAAATGATTACTACATTAATATACTATACAGTAGTAAAACTCATGTGAACAGTAGCCTACTTTTTTATCAGTTCATCAGTAATATTCAGGAAATAATAGATATTGAATGGTTGTTTGAACTTATTTTCGTCTTTTTTTGGTCCTCATTCCTCATTACAATTGATCAAGAAAAGAGTAAATAACAGTACAATTGTAAATTATTACTATATTACTGTGCCATAGTAAATGTGCCTATTTTTTGATCAGTTGACAAGCTATCTGCCCAATCAGGTATCTAGGTAACAGTTTATAGTTCTTGAGAGTATGTTACCTCTTATTGCATGGCACAGCGCACAGACCTAACATTACCCAACACTGACTGCACCTGTACTGTCTGCCGGTGGCACTTTGAGCACGCACGATCAGAAAAAAGGTGCAATCTGGGGCGATCATCAGCAACACAGAGCCTCTCCTATGGACACTAATGGCGCTTTTCCACTGCATGGTACGGCACAGTACGGTTCACTTTTGGGGGGTTTTCCACTGGGTACTGTACCTGGTACTTTTTTAGTACCACCTCGGCCAGGGTTCCAAGCGATCCGTACCGTTACCAAAACGTGATGTAAAATCGTCATTACTGCATCACTGAACTTGCGACACGAGACCCAACATATACCCGCTAGATTTAAATTAGCACAGCCAGCGAAGGAGCGGACGCAACTTTTATTTGAAGAAATGCACCTTTTTGTATCAACCAAAAAAATAGATGTTTCATTGTCTGTTGAGGAAGTTCAGATGTTCCTCTCATTGATAGCCGAGGAGCGGATCCAGCGAAAGCTTGATGGGGTGACGCCGAATTAAAACGTCTTGTGTATATACTTTTTGCACTTTGTATATTTTTAGAGTATGTTTTCTGTTTATATTTTTACCTTTGTATCTGTGTTTTGCTTCAATTAAAAACAATCTGATCGAATAAGTGTACCTCCAGACTATATTAAAAATGTATTATTGTATGAGCACGTAACTTAATGAACCTCTTGAAAAAGACAAATGATTAATGCCACGATGATACAAACCAACACATAAATAAAAAAACAAGGGATACATTGAACATTTTGAAATATTATTCAAATGTTTATTGATAATTCACAGAAGATTCTACATGAATTGTTAACTATTCGAGTAACGCAGCACACCTGCACGAACATCCCTGCCCTCCTCCTCTACAGCCTGTGGCACTGCCACCTTAGTCTCTGCTGCTGGAGGTAAATCCCAAGCATTTTCATAGGCTTGTTCATTGCTGTTAAAAACATCCACATGTCGAGAATGAAGAACAGAATTCCGTTGATATGCTCCTTTGTTGTATGTTTGTTTGTGGCGCGTTTATGATGATGATGTTACCACAGTAGAGGCGGCGCAACTATAATGACACGTGAATAATCCCACCCACTCTAAAGCGGTACTAAAGTGCAGTGGAAACGCAAACCGACCCGAACTGAGCTGTGCCGCAACGAGCCGTGCAGAACCGTGCCGTAACGAGCCGTGCCGTACCATGCAGTGGAAAAGCGCCATAAGACCACGTCCACCCCTGCCACCCCCATTGCCGTTGGGCAAAGGGCCGAAATGATCACTTGTTTGTGCTTTGTGAACACTCTCGCCATGTCTGGCGGCACCATTGCGCAGCAGAGATGTACCGGGAGAAGCGCGAGCATTAGACGGCCGATCATCATTTCCAAAACTCAAATATTCCCCTTCAGAGTCAGAATCAACCAATAACATTTGCAACACATACTACAGAACTTTTTATTAGTCATTTGGCGATTTTCTCTCACAATTTACTCACATGCTATGAACTGAATTGCTTCCGCATCAATGACATGATAGCTCACTTGCTCTGCTATATTCTCGGAACACTTTGAATAGGAACATGATGTAATTTTGGTCTAGAATCGAAGTACCACATGCCTGCCATCTAGTAGTAGAGAATACAAATGCGATATTACACCATATTAGAAATTACAGTTTATTTAATGACTTATGACATCTTGTTGCGACTTTGGCACTTAGAGGGTTAAATGAGCATTGTGTGTTAAATAAATTATAATCATGTTTAGTAGGGATGCACCGATTGTTCGACAACCGAAATTGTTCGGCCGAAAATAGGAAAAAAAACTCTTTCGGTGTTCGGCCAAATAAGCGAAAAGACCGAATAATTTGTACCGAACAATGACGTTACGTGATCAAATAGAGGCGCGCACTAATGCAGCAAACACGTCTGCAGTGTGGAAGCATTTAAAACTGTCAGAGAGAGAGAGACGCAAACATCATTACAAGCACGAAACACGACAGCCAGAGACTGTTTAGCGCTGCATCTCACGTCTCCGATGAGAAGAGGAAGGGGTGGTTGTTGCTGGTTACTGTGATGATTGAAATCGTGAAATGGATTAGCAAATAAACTACAGAATGTTATGTTTTCTAAAACACGCACGAATGGCATGTATTCAAACAGCGCTGCACGAGCTCGCTGAGTTCAAAGTCCAAAGCGCAAGGAAATTCTGCGCTGAAACACTTACTCATCATTTCCTAATTTTTATAATTTTTTAAAAGCATGTGACAATGTGATACGTGTGGCAAACATCTTCCCAAATTCGTAATGAGATATATCTGCATGCTGTGGTCAACAAACATGTGGTCTTCCTGGTTCCTGCATATTTCCGCCAAAATAAAAGCTCCATCAACATTCATAAATGTTAGTATTGTAATTTTACTCATGTTCTGTAAAATAAAATAAACAGACAATAATAATGATATAAATAATTACCCTACAAAAGCTGTATTAATACATTTAATATAACATTCACCAATAGTGTTCAAATTGGGATCTGTAATATTTTCTAATGTTTTAAAAGAAGTCTCTTCTCAGCAAGGCTGCATTTATTTGTACATAAAAAATACAAGTCTGATTCAAGAAGGGGGGTGTCAAAAATGGCCCAAAAAATAATTTTACTAACTTATTAATTTTAAGTTAAATTGTGCTTTGTTGGTATAATGTCTGATAGGATGTATAAAAATGTTCAGTGTTAAGCAAAATTATTATATATATATTTTTTGTAAAGCAGGAAAAAAGAGTAAAAAGCAGATTTTGTCTATTTAATTTATGCAATAGTGAAAAAAATAGCAAAATAGGCCTACATGGGGGCAAATTTTTTTGAAAAAACGTATTCGGCCTTCGGCCAGTGTTTCATTTTGTTCGGCTTCGGCCAAGAATTTTAATTTCGGTGCATCCCTAATGTTTAGTGATGTTCTTACCAGGCAGTGGATAAATTGAATTATAAGTGTAGCACTCTCTGCACTTAACGGAGGAAGAGGGCTCTGGGTTCGTAAAATACTTATATACACTGTTAGTTTCAACAAGCTCTATGGAGAGATTACATCACCCTTCTCTTTGAACTGGAATTAAACTGACAACAAAAATTTGAGAATAAAAAAATTGGATCCTTTAATTCTCTTTTAACCTGATGTAATGTGTGAAATTTAAATAAACATGAAGAAAAAGAAACAATGTGTATTGATGTGAATTCCTGTTACATCAATATGACAGAAATGGAAGTAAAATTACATTCTTCAAAAATATGAACGTATTAGTATTACAACAGTCTGAAAGAAAATAAAATTACATTCTATAAATTGAAAAAGTGTACTTGTCTTATTTCAACTCACAATGTAAATTTAAAGAGATATAGATTAGCTCTTAAATGTCAAAAAAGTGTAAAGCAACTAATCTTTCTACAAATATAAACAAGACAGCTTAGTGGAAAAAGTATCACAACTCTAATTAACTTTTTCTACAGAATCAAAACGGAAAAGTTCACTTGATTACCCTTTGTGTATACCCAATGTGTATAGGCTACTATTCACACAAAAGTTCAATGGTGATCTTCACTCAATGTTCAAATTTTTTAACGCTCCACTGAGTGTTCATTTAACAACCCAATATAATTCCATGGTATTATCCGTTCAAACGTTCAATATTAATGATCACTGGGCCCAGACTCAATGTCAACCTTAGCCGGCAAGAAAATAAAACAAACAAATACATAACCCCCCGTTGCAGGCCTGAACTCTTGGGAGAGTTGTGGCGATCAACAAAGGCCCCTTCACTCTAATGAGCAAATATAAACAAAGTACTCATGAGCCGTAGCTATCCTTCAAGGTTACTTGGTCCAGACAATCCGCGATTCGCGATCCGCGAGGAGAGTGGAGCAGATGAAAGGATGGATGAGAAACTTCTCTAGCGTTGTCAGCAGGAAACAGCGAGTGTCTCGGGAACTTGACTAAATGAGGAAATTTAGCAATGTTCAAGAGCCTCAATCTCTGTTTAATCTTCAATTGTCCCGCGATGACAGAGCTCAGTATACCACATACACGGGCAAACTGACTCATTAAACAAGCACATGACGTACAATCTTGAAAGTCTCTCGATACTTTAACTCTTAAAAGATGACGAGAGAAAACTACACTTTAAATAAAAGTGCAATGTGAAGAAAAAAAAGAAAATGATGAGCAACACTCAGCGTGTATCTCTCAGCGGATTCTCCTCTCTCTCCACCTTTTTTCCGATTTCCCCAAAAACACGATGGGCCTCATTTATCAATCTAATGTAGAAACGAGCGCAGATCCGAGCGCACAAATCAATTTACGACAGAGCTCACGTGTGATTTATGAAACATTCGTATGCCGCCAATCCCATCGTACGAAAGATCGTACGTTGATAAATATGGCGGCTGAAAACAATCGTCATTTGAATATTACGCCCCTAAAAACACCCGGTTTAGAAGCCTCGCCCCTCGAGTTTACAACATGGAGAAACGAAACCCGGCCAAAAAGAGGAAGTAATCTCATTAAAGAGAAATTGATCTTACTCCAAAAACACCCTTTAACCTTATAATTGCAAACAATGGCATTCATTTATATATATATATATATTAATATATTTAATATAGCCTACATATAAATTAAATATAACGAAACATTTATAAACATTATAAACATATAGATTATTTAGTTTTCCTTAATCCATAACAAACCCTTTAAATTTAACGGTATTACAAAACAAGAATGAAAAAATGAGTAGCTATAAAATTTTATTTTAAACTATGAAGTAAATCACAAATTAGGCTATATGGCATTCATTATAAACAGAATACAACCTCAAGCTAAAATGAATTTATTAAAGCGAAACTAAATGCATTGGGCTCACAAGCCTCTCATTCGACATCCAAATGTTTCCATTTTTGCCATGTAACATTTGGTTGCTAAACTATTATCTATGGTGTAAACAAGGCTTTGTACTTCACTTGTGTTCCAATATCCACGTAAAATATCACCCTTCACATGCGCAATAAATGTTTCGGCACTGCTGATTTTACAGTGGAGCTTGTGAATTGTGCAGTGTAACTTTATGTTCGGTTGACTGCATTTTAGTTTGATTAATGGCTGAAATGTCAAGTTAGTAACGCTGAAATGTTGTGTGTGTGCGTGTGAGGCACCTGCGTGATCACCAATCAGCTAAATATTTTAAAATAAAGATATACAGAAAACAAATAAAATGCATTGTCACAAAAACAAAAGTGTTTATTTTATTTTTATTTCGTTAATCTGTTAATTAAGATAATATATATTTTGTGTAGCCCTATTTATTTTGTTCCTTTTATCATTTCTGTTTTTCTCCATTCACAGAAGCGCTGTGGGTGTGTGATACGACGATGTGTGATTCTTCATGGTCTGTTCTTTATGCTGCTATTTGCGCATATAAAGCTAAAGCCCTGAAAGAAGAAGAAAAAAAAGCTTTGTTTGTCGGTTTAGGAAAATAATCTAAATGAACAAAATGTTGTCATTATACAATTCTCCGAAATTCTCCATGCTGCACGCAAGTTCAGGCTAACTCAAAAACTTACGTACACGAGCTCAGACCTGACATGAGATTTGATCGTAGCCACCGCTCACGTCCATATTGATAAATTCCAAGTTTTGCGTATAAACGACCGTACGCCCAAATTTCGGTCGTACGTTCGTTTCGTAAATGAGGCCCGATATCCCTCCGCCCCAAGTTCAACCCTCCCACCAATCACATTTTTCCTCCCAGAAGACAGGCATGTTACAAACGAATCAGGCTTCGAATAGAACACCGGCTAACACATCAAGTTAGATAGACATGTGTTAAAACCACGTTTTTACCATGTACATTTCACCCAAACTATATAAAGTCTCCAGACTTAATTTAAAGAAACAAAACAAAATGTCACAATATTTCCCATTTTACCAGGGCTACATCAGGATATAGCCTATTGAGTAACAGTTAGTACTGTCAGTGAATTATTTATTTCATCTAAATAATTACATGATTTGCTCAGTAACTAATTTAATTAATTGCAAGTAATTTTATGTCAGTATTTGCAGAGAGAGAGAGAAAGATAAAAAACGCTAAAATGCCCCAAATAAACAATTAAAAGATTAATTATTGTCAGTGGTGGACAGTACACACAATCAAGTACTTGAGTAAAAGTACAGATACGTATAATAAAATATTACTCCAGTAAAAGTGAAAGTACTGCTTTTTTTCAATTTTACTCGAGTAAAAGTACAAAAGTACTAGATTTTTTATGTACTTAATTAAAAAAGTAAAAAAGTACTGATAGATAATTTATTTTCCAATTTATATAGACTACTTTATTTAATTTTAATTACAGCACATATTTTTATAATCCTACTGCCCAAAATACCTGGGATTTTCCCAAAATAACCACTATATGGAGTCAAGATATATATTTTGTTGTTGATTTGTTGTTGATATGGACTACGTTGATGAGAGTGATGTAGTAATGTTCACTGTGAAATTACACTGCGATGTACCTGAGAGAAAACAGATTTCACCATCCAATTTACACCAGTAAGAATAAAGTGTTTTAAAGCTTGTTGTTTTGCAGAACGTCATTTAAAAGTTAAGGCCTAAATGAAATGAGAATAAGGCTGGAAAATATAATTATATTTTCATTTTAAGGAAAATATAAATATATTTTCTATTTTTTTCTTCTCAAACCTCGTCTGTGGTGTAAAAACACTCCTGTCCCAAATGCCCCCAAGGGGCATCACTTCCCACTTTGATAATTACTGTAGTTACCATATTCTGAACATCACATGCTTTCCTTTTACCTCAGATGTAATCTATCTGTGGTTGAATAAAAATATTTGGACTTTATATCTAAAAATTTTCCTCAACTTAGCACCAGCAAGCTTGTTAGCTAGACAGTTAGTATCAGGTAACAATATTTACTTATTTTCAGTATGGTTATGAATAAACATTTATATCACTCGCTACTCGCTATTTGATCTAAACAATATAAAAAATTATACTGTTGATAAACAATATAAAAATAGACATCACATAGGGCTAAATGCGTAGCATTTTAATAAAACTGCTAAGGTTACAGCAGCGGGGAATATGAACGTGCATGAGTTATTTTATTTAATCTGTTATTTTAATGTTTCGTTTTTTGACCTAAAACATAGAGACACTGACGTTGATCTGTCTGCATTCAAGCATTTCATTGGGCTTAAATAGATCACCCCTTTACAGCAGATTTAGTTTTCACAAACATTTTTGAGCTAAATGTGATTTTCAGTTACAATAATCAATCCTAAAATTGGACATTAGTAGCTTACTTTTCACAGCATCAGTCGCGCGCGCTCCACGCGATCTCCCGGTTCTTTACTTGTGAGTTCAGTTCACTGAAGACTCGCTCTAAACGGTTCATTTGAATCAGTGAGTTTTCGACTCGAGAACAGCTGCAATCGGATCTTTCCAATTCGTAAATGAATCGTTTGTTGCGATCTGCGAACCGATTTAACAGGTCATTGAAAAGAATCAGTTTGTTCATGAATAAACCACTGCTTCTGCGTTCTCGGAGCACGTGATGTATTATAAGGAGTAACGATATGTTTTTATGAAATGTAGTGAAGTAAAAAGTACGATCTTATGCTTTGGAATGTAGTGAAGTAAAAGTAAAAGTTGCTCAAAATAAAACTACTCCAGTAAAGTACAGATACTTGAAAAATTTACTTAAGTACAGTAACGAATTACTTTTACTTCGTTACTGACCACCACTGATTATTGTTACAGACAGGGGCGTTGAAGAGACCACACAAAAAATAGGCCTTTCAAAAAGTTAATGTTGTATGTTTTAATTCTCCTCATTAATAAAAAACAAGTTCTTATGTCTGCATGTTTCTGGCCTACTGCTCTTTAAAGGGCTGTCCACGCAAAACTGAAAATTCTCATGATTTACTCACACTCATGCCACAACATATATAAAGGTTCATCTCAATAAATTTGAATGTCATGTAAAAGTTAATTTATTTCAGGAATTCAACTCAAATTGTGAAAACATTTATTAAATAAAGTCAATGAACACAGACTGAAGTAAGTTTAAGTCTTTGGTTCTTTTAATTGTGATAATTTTGGCTCACATTTAACAAAAACCCACAAATTCACTCAACAAATTAGAATATGGTGACCGGCCAATCAGCTAATCAGCTCTAAACACCTGCAAAGGTTTCCTGAGCCTTCAAAATGGTCTCTCAGGTTGGTTCACTAGCCTACACAATCATGGGGAAGACTGCTGATCTGACAGTTGTCCAGAAGACAATCATTGACACCCTTCACAAGGAGGGTAAGCCACAAACATTCATTGCCAAAGAAGCTGGCTGTTCACAGAGTCCTGTATCTAAGCATGTTAACAGAAAGTTGAGTTGAAGGAAAAAGTGTGGAAGAAAAAGATGCACAACCAACCAAGAGAACCGCAGCCTTATGAGGATTGTCAAGCAAAATCGATTCAAGAATTTGGGGGAACTTATCAAGGAATTGACTGAGGCTGGGGTCAAGGCATCAAGAGCCACCACACACAGACGTGTCAAGGAATTTGGCTACAGTTGTCATCAGTGGCATCTTACCTGGGCTAAGGAGAAGAAGAACTGGACTGTTGGTCCAAAGTCCTCATTTCAGATGAGAGCAAGTTTTGTATTTCATTTGGAAACCAAGGTCCTAGAGTCTGGAGGAAGGGTAGCAAAGCTCATAGCCCAAGTTGCTTGAAGTCCAGTGTTAATTTCTCACAGTCTGTGATGATTTGGGATGCAATGTCATCTGCTGGTGTTGGTTTATTGTGTTATTTGAAAACCAACGTCACTGCATTCAGTTCAGTTTGCCAGTGCTTCATCGCAAATTAACAGGTGGCAAACAGTCTTTGTGCACTTTTTAATTACAGGCAACGGCAAACCATAAACACAATTGGCACAAACGTTTCAGATTCTGATTGGCTGCTGATGTTTTCGTTGCGTGACGCATTTCTAGGGAAGCCCTTCGGTGGTTGGTTGGTTTCTTTATGACGTGATGATGCTCTGGAAGCTCTTAGGAAGTCTGGTTGCAAAGACTCTGCTTTGAAAGTCTCCTCAGTCAGAGGTTCCAACGAAGTGTTTGGAGTTCTGAAGTCACTTGGCCTGATGGTTGTGAGCGCTTCGCAGCGCGAACAGTACAAGTGCGTGTAAGCAGCGTGCAAGCAAGCAAGCTTTGTGACACATTTTTAGCAGGCTGATTTCAGTTCCTCCCACTCGATGCTCTTCCAATCAAATTATCCCTGTAGGGTGGAGCCCCGCCCTGTACGGATTATTTTCCGTGCATACATTATAGGCTAGTCGATTTATCACATGAATAAAATATCCTAACAGATTTCTATTGAATATTATAATCATGTGTATGATGCCGAAGGTCAACTTTCATCCACACCAAATTATTGCTAATGAAACCAGCTTTCCTTCAACATTAAACATCAAGTATTTAGCATACACAAAGTACATATACTAATTTGATCTACTAAATGGGTTAAGGCATAGATTAAAATATAAAAAATTCTATTAACCACACCAAGCATATGAAAGACATTAAGCACGTCATTTGTGGATATATTTGCTCTAATAGCAATGGGAATAAACGAATGTCTTTTTTTTAAATCCTCTATGCTAGTTTGAATTTCTTTGTCTGCCAAAGAAGAGAAAAAGAGCGCTTTCTCTTGGAATGCAGGAAAGAAACAGGGGGGTGTCATGAGAATGTCACTTTGTGTAGATCTGGTGATTTTATTAGCTCAGACAGAGCTATAAGTCAATCATTTGTGTTTATCAGATTAGTAGTTTATGCGTAAAAGGGGGTATCGCGAGTAGGGTTGGGTACCGTTCACATTTGAACCGGTATCGGTGCCTGAAATTCTGTACCACTACCCAATGGAACCCTTTTCGGTACTTTACTCTCTGTGCTACAACCTTTTTTTTTTGGCGTTTTATTTTGTCTGATAATCAAATGAAGGCATGATTTGCGTTTTATTTTGTCTGATAATCAAATGAAGGCATGAGAAACATTTATTTACTTTCAACCAAATGAAAATGATACCCTTTAATTTTTTTGGCAAACAAACAATGGTTTACTGTTTAAATTAATTAATACATGGTATACAAATTGTGTGAATATTTCTTTAAAAACTTTTTAATTATAATTGTATTTTTTCTGAAATTAATTGGTTAAAATGGTTGTAATAATTATTTGTCTCATTTAATTGTTTTATTTAAATTTGACAGTAAATGGAATATATAAAGACTTACATATAAAGTAATACAAGAGTAATACATTTATGTTACATGTTAAACCACACTTTTATTTTGACAGGTTGCCTGGACGTTTCTCTGTGTATGTATACAGTATGATATGATTCTAGTTTTCTCAAATGAAACGGTACAATTCTCATGAAGTGACTCTCACAGCCTGTGAGTTCATGTGTTTAGTTCATGTAGTAAGATGCTGAGAATCACCGCGAGTTCACGTGTGCTTCAGTATCTGTGTGGTAAACAAAACCACGTCGCTGCCATTCATACATACCGAGGCTAACGGAACATACAGGATTCATATTTAAACCGTCTTTTTGCATTTTAATATTCACATACACTAGTTCATATCGCGATTCGAATTCTTTTATTCATCCAAAAATTGGCGAATTCCGTGGCATTCCGCGCTATAGAGTAAATTCCGTTTTTTATGAATGGACTCCGCCATCCTGTCCGCATTTTCGGGGAAACCATATGACGCTAGAAATGTAAGCACACTTCAGAACATTTCGGTTTGCCATGTGTGTTGTTTTTTTAAAGAGTTGCAGAGGTGACATCATATCACAGGTCGGTCGGTCGGTCGGTCTCTCTCTCTCTCTCTTTCTTTCATATGCACGCCCAAATGCTCTCTCTCGCATGCGTGCCCAAATGCGCGCTCTCTCTCTCTCTCTCTCTCTCATATGCACGCCCAAATGTGCGCTCTCTCTCTCTCTCTCGTATGTGCACCCAAATGCGTTCTCAGGTACCGAAATTTGGTACTGTAAGAATCTTTTGTCTGCCTTGACCCAGATTCCACTCCACAATATACAGGTGCTGGTCATATAATTAGAATATCATCAAAAAGTTGATTTATTTCACTAATTCCATTCAAAAAGTGAAACTTGTTTAATGTATACATTCATTCCACACAGACTGATATATTTCAAGTGTTTATTTCTTTTAATTGTGATGATTATAAGTGACAACTAATGAAAACCCCAAATTCAGTAGCTCAGAAAATTAGAATATTGTGAAAAGGTTCAATATTGAAGACACCTGGTGCCACACTCTAATCAGCTAATTAACTCAAAACACCTGCAAAGGCCTTTAAATGGTCTCTCAGTCTAGTTCTGTAGGCTACACAATCATGGGGAAGACTGCTGACTTGACAGTTGTCCAAAAGACGACCATTGACACCTTGCACAAGGAGGGCAAGACACAAAAGGTCATTGCAAAAGAGGCTGGCTGTGAAAAAACAGAGCTCTGTGTCCAAGCACATTAATAGAGAGGTGAAGGGAAAGAAAAGATGTGGTAGAAAAAAGTGTACAAGCAATAGGGATAACCGCACCCTGGAGAGGATTGTGAAACAAAACCCATTAAAAAATGTTGGGGAGATTCACAAAGAGTGGACTGCAGCTGGAGTCAGTGCTTCAAGAACCACTACGCACAGACGTATGCAAGACATGGGTTTCAGCTGTCGCATTCCTTGTGTCAAGCCACTCTTGAACAACAGACCGTGTCAGAAGCGTCTCGCCTGGGCTAAAGACAAAAAGGACTGGACTGCTGCTGAGTGGTCCAAAGTTATGTTCTCTGATGAAAGTAAATTTTGCATTTCCTTTGGAAATCAGGGTCCCAGAGTCTGGAGGAAGAGAGGAGAGGCACAGAATCCACGTTGCTTGAGGTCCAGTGTAAAGTTTCCACAGTCAGTGATGGTTTGGGGTGCCATGTCATCTGCTGGTGTTGGTCCACTGTGTTTTCTGAGGTCCAAGGTCAACACAGCTGTATATCAGGAAGTTTTAGAGCACTTCATGCTTCCTGCTGCTGACCAACTTTATGGAAATGCAGATTTCATTTTCCAACAGGACTTGGCACCTTCACACAGTGCCAAAGCTACCAGTACCTGGTTTAAGGACCATGGTATCCCTGTTCTTAATTGGCCAGCAAACTCGCCTGACCTTAACCCCATAGAAAATCTATGGGGTATTGTGAAGAGGAAGATGCGATATGCCAGACTCAACAATGAAGAAGAGCTGAAGGCCACTATCAGAGCAACCTGGGCTCTCATAACACCTGAGCAGTGCCACAGACTGATCGACTCCATGACACGCCGCATTGCTGCAGTAATTCAGGCAAAAGGAGCCCCAACTAAGTATTGAGTGCTGTACATGCTCATACTTTTCATGTTCATACTTTTCAGTTGGCCAAGATTTCTAAAAATCCTTTCTTTGTATTGGTCTTAACTAATATTCAAATTTTCTGAGATACTGAATTTGGGGTTTTCGTTAGTTGTCACTTATAATCATCAAAATTAAAAGAAATAAACACTTGAAATATATCAGTCTGTGTGGAATGAATGTATACATTATACAAGTTTCACTTTTTGAATGGAATTAGTGAAATAAATCAACTTTTTGATGATATTCTAATTATATGACCAGCACCTGTATGTTTGATCATGCTCATTTCCCAAAATGGCTTAATTATTATAGAGAAGAAGAAAGTCAAATCTGTTACGACCGGAGCAACTTCATTTACATGAAGGGTAGTAAACTGAAAATGTATAATAGGTTAGGACTTTAGGATGTTCAGGGTTCATTCCAACTCCGTTGAACCCAAGGTACAACAGTACCGAATAATTTAATGTGAATCGGGACTCCGTAATACCTACGCAATTCGGTCTGTACCCTTAAAAGTACAGAGATCGGTACCCAACCCTAATCGTGAGCCATCTGTTTCTGGAATATCTACAGATTGTTATTTATGCCGAAGTTAGTCAGGAACAACACTGACGTTCTGTTCCTAAGTGGAAAGGGTCAGTTATTGCTGTCTCAGTGCTTGCAGATCCAGGATGTGGCTCTCTAAATCTCTCCCTTCCTGTGTCTTTTGCGGAGATAAGGAGAGCAGGGCAGGAAGCTAGTCAGTCTATGGTTGATCATTTATTACTTTTTACGACCACAGATGGCTGAGAGAAGACTTCTCAATTTCCTATAAGGACTGCTTTGTTCTGAAGTTATTTTGTGTGTCCGTTCGATAAGGTCCTACACACATGATTCTGAGAGTTCAGTGTTAATAGCAGCAGACTACTACTGGATAGTGGTATTAGTTGAGATATTAACCAAATTTCTTGTAGCCCTGGGAAGTATTTTTGGATGGGCCGAACAAGGACCAATTCCCATGTCTAGGGTAACAGATGCAACATGCATGCAAATCTGTTTAGAAGAAGATGTACAGATTTAGAAACAGTTGTGTGCCTTTTGGGAAGTAGAGACTTTGGGCATACTGAACAAGACAGCTGAAAGTCCAGACAAAAAAAGCTTTACAAGCAAAAAAAGCTGTACAACTCAGACAGTAACTTTTAAGGATGGACATTATCAGGTAGAGCTATTCTGGATACCAAATATGTGACCCTGGACCACAAAAATAGTCTTAAGTCTCTGGGGTATATTTGTAGCAATAGCCACAAATACATTGTATGGGCCAAAATGATAGATTTTTCTTTTATGACAAAAATCATTAGGACATTAATTAAAGATCATGTTCCATGAAGATATTTTGTACATTTCCTACTGTAAATATATTAAAACTTAATTTTGATTGGTAATATGCATTGCTTAGAATTGTTTTTTTTTTGCACCCTCAGATTCCAGTTTTTCAAATAGTTGTATCTCGGCCAAATACTGTCCTATCCTAACAAACCATACATCAATGGCTTATTTATTCAGCTTTCAGATTATGTATAAATCTCAATTTAAAAAAAAATACTTATGACTGGTTTTGTGGTCCAGAGTCACATACCTCATTTATAAAGCATGCGAATGCACAGATTTGATCTTATAGAGTGTGCGTATGCTTAAATCCACGCCAGCACTCATATTTATAAAAACTGTCTTTGATGTAGAAAAGTGCTTAGCGTCACGTCAGGGTCTGAGCAGATGTACGCACTTTTTATTGTCATAGTACTGCAGGTTTTTGAACATGTAAGCTGTTCTTGCAGCTCGCTGTTCTAAATTATGATGATTGGTGATATTTTATATGATGTTAATGACATTAATTAAGAGTCGTTTACAAGGCAGAGAGCTGAAACCATTCAATTGTGCGCAAGTTTAAGATCATTTGCGATTCATAGATTTCACATCTGAAAGAGAGGCGTACGCGCGATTTCTGTCCGTAAGTTCATTCTATGAATCGCACAAGCGCATATCTGAGAAATGATCGTAAGATCAAATTTAGGATGGTTTCTGCGCAACATTTTATAAATGAGGCCCCAGAACTACCAAACAACTTCAGGGTGGCTTAGAAAAGGTTTGAGAAGCTGCAGAGAAATATTTATAGCAAGGCAGTCACTGAATCCTAGTTTAAAACCACAGTTAACTATCTGGTTTCTTCAACTTCCACTCGAGAGGAAATCTGCCTTTAAACTTAAAGAAAAAAGATTTGACATTTATTGTGATAATTATCGTTGTCAACTGATATGAACAATTTTATTGTGATAATTTTGTTGGCTATATTGCCCAGCCCTAGTGGCTTGCTGCCGTTGCAGCTCGTCTGAGTTTTCTCCTAGCTTAAATGGTGTCACTGTCGGCCGGCTTATGAATGTAACTAGGAAAATGGCCCTAGAGGAACATTTATTTCTCGGGAACTGCCTTGGTGGCTAGTTCCTGTAACTGTTTTTATAACTGTTTTTATAATTGTTTTTATAACTAGGGGCGAAAGCCCCTAATGGTGAGCTTAGTGCTCGACTGAGTGTCATGTATTCAGCTACTGCAGCATGTGACTACAGCCTGACTCCTGTATCAACTCATATTTAGATTTCCCCAGCTCCCCAGAGTATTTATGAGTAAGCTCCTGCTTAATTAAAAGATTCTGAGGCAATGGTGCTCCATACGGAGTTATACAGTGGCTGACTCCACCTTGCTCTCAAGCGGCATTGGATATTGCAATGAAATAGCTTGATTCATTCTTTCCAGAGAAAGGGAGAGATGTCTAATTTTCGTTATGTTGAATAACCTGAGACATTTTGTGCCTGCAGATAGATAGAGAGTATGCTGTTCAAAAGGCTCTGTATTCTGTTGGCTTTCCTGTTCCTCATCCAGTGCTATATTGCACAGATACTCATGTCATCGGCACAGAGTTTTACATCATGGAACATGTACAGGTACTCATAGCCAGTAAATGTTAACTTCATTAAAATTTAATTCAATAAATTAATTAACGTAATTTCTACATTGGACCATATTTGAGTTAAATATAGCCAAACTGAGGCAATTTTGTTTCAAGATTGTAATACTTTTTGAGATGCAAAGTAACAGCTCTAGCTCAAGCAGTTAAAATTACACACTTGGCCAGAAGGGGGCAGGCAATGTTGTTTTTTTCACCCCACTTATCAGTCTGTTTAGTTCTCACTTGTTTATGAATGGAGGTATTATTTGAAGATGATGATGTGCTGTTAATGTACATCAGGGACGTATATTCAGGGACTTAAGGCTCCCTGGGATCAGTGCAGCAGAGCGGACGGCTCTGCATGTGGCTGCAGTGGAGACGTTAGCCAAACTTCACTCCCTAGATGTCAGTACACTTGGCCTCTTGGAATATGGGAAGGGAACAGGTTATTGTAAGAGACAGATGAGATGATAAAATCATCAATGGGGTATTGATTTGAAAACAGTATTTTAAATCCTATTATTCTTTAAAGCTACGGTCATCACTCATAAAAAAAAAAAACCTCATCTTTTTTTTTTCTTCCAGGTCACCACATGGACAAAGCAGTACAAAGCCTCTGCCCAGAAAGAGATACCAGCCATGGATAAACTTTCTGATTGGCTAAGCCACAACCTGCCAACCAATGACAATGAAGTGTCCCTTGTTCATGGCGATTTCCGAGTTGACAACCTGATATTCCACCCTACAGAGGTACTGATACTTGATGCATACGTATTTATTATCGTTCAAAAATGTTCTTAATGTTTTTGTTTTCCTTAATGTTTCATCAAAGCTGCATTTATTTGAATAAAAAAAAGAAAATTAATGATAATTTTGTGAACTATTATTACAATTTAAAACTATTTTAATATTTTAAAAAAGTCTTTAGCATTTCAGCAGTCATAACTCCAATCTATAGTGTCACATGCTACATTATTCAGGATTCTTCAGGATAATTTAATTTAGAAATCTTTAGTAGTTGATCATTTAAATGTCCTTTACTGAATGAAAATATTAGTTTCTTTAGTTTTTTTTGAAAATGTATAAACATTTGTAGAAAACAATATAGAGTATGTAAATTCCTCCATAGAATCTTTGCAAACTAACTTTAACGGGATCTCCCTTCTGCTGTTCTAATGCCATATGCCCTTCTTTTTTTTCAGACCACAAAAAGAGAAATTTAAAGAAATGTTCAGCTCATGCTCATCCATATTATGGCAGTGAAAAGAGACCAGTAACAAGCTATTAAAAAAGATGCAAAAGTATCACAGAATTGATAGGCTCATGATACTCTATTAGCAATCAAGATTAATAAAACACAACACAAAATACAATACAACTATTTCCTTCTTTAAGGTGAATTTATGTGTTGTGCTCGTCGCAACAAGAAGTTATTGTGTTCACATCTGACAACTATCATTGTGACTGTCATGAGAACTGAAGTTCTGGTTTGTAGTTCATGTCACATTTTTATTAATCTTGATTTATTGCAGTTTGTGAGCTTTTCTGTGCGAGTTGGAGTGAACTCCTGCACTAATAAAGTCTCATGTTTGCACAGTCGTGCATAGAAACCAATGTCCAAGGTCAGGATTTTCATTAAATAACACATTAGCCGTACAACACCCCCACAACACTTGAAGTATAAGACGCATGTCGCATGGGACTCTGTTATACTCTTTTGATAGCTGGTTGCTATTCACTGTCATTATATGAACAAGCGCAAGTGGGACATTTCTTTTAATTTCTTATTTTGTGCTCTGAAAAAGATAGAAGGGCATATGGCATTAGAACAACACAAGGCAAGGCAAACTTTATTGATAGAGCACAAGTTTAACACAACTGTAGTTGATCCAAAGTGCTTTGCAATGAAAATAACAGAATTTAAAAGAGAAAGGAATGGGAGACAACATAAAATAAAACAAGTATCAAAAACAATTAAAATGTCATTCCATAAAACACCAATTAAACTTTTCAAAGTAGATACACAACATCACTCAAATGCTAAAGAGTAAAAATAAGTCTTTAAGCTAGATTTAAAAGCATACAATGATGGAGAAGCTCTGATGTTCAAAGGTAGACTGTTCCACAGCTTTGGGGCCACTACTGAGAAAGCTCGATCAACTGTACAACGTGAACGGGGGACAGATAAAAGTAACTGATCACTAGATCTTAAAGACCTAGAGGCTTTATATGGCTTGATGAGATCACAAATATAATCCGGGGCAGACTCATGCAATGCCTTGTATGCAAAATGAAGGATCTTAAAGTAGACTCTGTTTTATAGGGAGTCAGTGCTTCGAGGCAAGGACAGTAGTGATATGATCCCTTTTCTTAGTTCCTGTTAAGAATCTGGTCGCTGCATTTTGAACCATCTGCAATCGAGACTGTAGATTGAGGTAGGCCAATGTACAAACAATTACAGTAATCCAAACGAGAATAAATTAGTGCATGAATTACTATTTCAAGGTCTTTACTAGAAAGAAAGTGTTTCACCTTAGCCACTGATCTGAGATGAAAAAAGCTACTCTTTACAACTGCTTTCATGTGCTTATCAAATTGGAGAAGTGGATCAAAATGGACTCAACGATTTTTTGCATGATTGTATAGGTTAGTACTTCGAAAACCTAACTGTGTTTTAATGGAATTGTTAGTAGCAGCAGGGCCCAGTAGAAGCACTTTTATTTTCATTCAATTGTAAAGAGTTTTTTTTTGTCATCCAGGTCTTGACTTCATTAAGGCATACAAAAAGATGATCTAATGAAAAGTAATTTCCTGGTTTTATTGGAAGATATAGTTGGAGTTCATCAGCGTAACAATGATAATTAATGTTATGTTTCAGTATTGCACCCATGAGGAGCATGTAAAGGGAAAACAAAAGAGTGATCAAGAATGGATCCCTGTGGAACACCACAATTGATAGGTGCAGACGGTGAAGTAAATGACCTGATATTTACAGAAAAGTCCTCCCCTTTAAGTATGAGGCGAACCACTCTAAGGCTTGGCCCTGAACCCCAACAACACTCAAGTTGTTTCAGAAGAATATTGGGGTCAACAGTATCAAATGGCACTTAGATCTAAAAGTATTAGGATAGCAGATGGCCCAGAATCAATGGACAGCAGAATGTAATTTGTAACCTTGAGCAATGTGCGATGCACATTGTGCTATGCAGTGCTCTAAAACCAGATTGAAACAGGTCTAAAATATTAAAAGTATCCAGGTACGAAGTAAACTGTGAGAGTGCAATTTTTTGTGCAAATGGTGGCTTATTAATTTTCATTTTTGAGGGAACTATCCCTATGCAAAGAGGAAATGTTTAGCGATTACAGTTGTGTTACCTTTATGGATTTAATCAGAGACTTAAGACTTTTCCATCCTCCCATCAGTAAATGATTTATTACAAAGATAATTGTAAAGATCAAGTGAATCAAAACTGACTGGCAGGGCAAGTCTTTAATTAATCTCCAATTATAAATGTCACATCTTTGAGCAGAATGTTCTTAATGAGCCTATTAAAACTCTACATTCCCACATAATAGTGTGGAAGTGATTGGTAATTAATATACTACTATTTTTCTGTCAGTCAAACCAAAACCTCAGTTCCTCCCATAAAATAATTCATACTTTTTGTTATGTGAGAAGAAATGTTACTGGATCTGGGTCTCTTGAAAGCTTTATTGTCCCTCTGCAGGCTCGTGTATTGGCTGTACTGGACTGGGAACTGTCCACTACTGGACAGCCAATAGCAGACTTGGCCTACTTTCTCATGCCACACCACTGGCCCAGTCACTACAAGGTCATTAGCACAATTGGTGGAGTCACAGGAGTGAAAGGTGGGGCATCTCTTTGTTTGTTTTTATATATATTTCTGTAGAGTTAGGAATACGGTGTCATTTTTGCCAGTAACTGGCATTATCTTAATTTGTCCTTGCCTCTATATATACTTGTATTATCTCTTTATATTTCATGTATTAATCCATACATTGCTTTTGAATAGGAATTCCCTCTCCAGATGATCTTGTCTCCATTTACTGCCATTGTCGAGGCATCCCAAACTCTCTTCCCCAGCAAAACTTCTTCATTGCCATGGCCATTTTCAAAATGGCTGCAATTGCACAGGTATTAAGTTTTAAAAATGAATGCAGACCATGCCAAGCCATTGTGATTAAAACAAAGTTAAACTGTGCCAAACAGATAAAGACATTCACTGATATGGAGAAGGTAAATTCACCTGCTGCAAAGGGGCGTTTTTTATTTAAGAAAATGACAGTTAAAGTAATTATAGCTATATTTACATGAGTTCTAATCAAATTATTAAATTAATTGACATTAAATATATTGTGAGTTGAAGTATTCATTATTTGAGAAAAAGAGTTGAGTGCTATGAAAGACATGAAACTAAGCACAGCTATATATCATTCAACAATTTGGGGTCAGGAAGATTATTTTTTTAAGATATTATTTATTTTATTAAGTAAGGATGTGTTAAATTGATCATGAGTTACAGTAAAGACATTCACATTTGCCATCACAGGAATAAATTACAGTTTAAAATATATTTAAATTATAAACAGTTATTTTAAATTGTAATTTTATTAAAATACTTTTTCATAGATGCAAACTCCTCGCCTTTCAGTGACAACTCACTTTTTTTTAGATCAAAGCAGCTCACCTATGAGATTTGCTTCGATCCAATGAGAAAGTGTTTTTACGGGTGGGTCTTACATGGGTACTTGTGATCTTACAAGTGTAAATAAAGAACTGGGGCTGGTTGCAGACTGGTCATAACTTTTTAAATTCCGTTATGAAAATGTAGGTAGGTCTTATTTGTATTGGAAAAGTAAGGCTGATAACCACTTGGCAACTGCTAGTAAGTTTTGTATAGCATTTTCTTTACTCTTTACTATAAACACTGTCTAAAAAAGGTAATATTTTATGCATTTGAGGTCTGAGATGTGGTAACAGTGAAGAGAGATGGAAAACATTTAGCATTTTAGGTCAGCATTTCCGGATTCAACATGGGATTTTGACCAAATATATTAAATCTTGATTTTGTAAAAGAAAAAAAAAATTATTGTTGTGAAAAATTACAGTTTTGGAGATATAAGGTATAATAAAACATATATATATATAAACAAAATACATTAAAGTAACTACAAATGAGCATGTAAAACAAATATCTTTAAAATAAACTGCGTGTAGTTGCGCCCCTGATTCACGCAATGATCTCACCTTTTTTCCCCCTTACCAGTTTGCATCTCTTGACTTCTTTCAAAAACATTAAATCTTACCAAACTCAAATTTTTCAACGCTTGGCTCGTGTATGTAGGAAATTGATTGGTTGGGATAACAGTTAATTATACTTGTTAATGAGCATTATACAAACATATTTTTCTGCATTAAAGACAAGTCATGCAGATTCAAGTATACCTGAACCATATAACAAAATGAGAGAAGCGTATTTTAATAAACATATTAATTGAAGGCTGATGATTTTACTCCCAGAATGCCAATTGTGTAGTTTAAGGTATCAAATGATTGGTAAACCTTGTGTTAATTTAGTTTTTTTGAAATACACTGCTATACACACAGGGGAAGTGACACTATTTACTATGTCAGGAAAGCACACAGGGTCTAGACTTACTAAGTACTTTTTCTTTCTCCATTTTAGGGGATCTTTGCAAGGCATTTGTTGGGCAATGCCAGTTCTCCTAACGCAGCTGAGTTTGAAGAGAGTGTGGAGCCCTTAGCTGAGCTGGGTTTACAAATCGCCCTCAGGTACAAAATAACAATCTCAACTCCACATGCAAGTTAGAGTAAACACCTGAATGACAGATCATTTGTTAATGATTATGTTTAGGTTTTCAGTGTCCAAAAATAAATGTTAAGGATATATTTCATTATTAGCAAGTTTTGTTTAATGAGCAATCTGTGTTTTGGTTGTATTTTTGTGGTTTATTTTTGAGGTTGTTTCCTTATAAACAGAATATGTAATTAAAGGTGTTTCCATGTAAGCAGGGTGTATAATTATTGTTTGTATTTTTATTGTCAGGGTATGTGGTTTAAAATTGTAATTATATGTAATTATAAATGTTGATAATATTTTATAATGCATTTTCTATCTGCAGCTCTACGTTAGCTATGCCGATCTCTGATGAGCTGTTCATGCTGTCACCCAAAAGTCAGGATGTCCTTCAGCATGTGAAAGAGTTCATGAGAAAGCATGTACTTCCTGCCCAACAGGTCAGCACTGCCATCTTCTCTGTGGACATGACTCATGTTAATACCTCATGAGTACATAAAGATACAAATATAAAATTAATAAAATAAATGTAAAAGGTAAATAAAACTATTAAAAATTACTAAATTATTATAATGATTAAGATTTAGAAATATTACTATGAAACCCCTCCCCACCAATGTTTCATTGTTTTTAGGAAGTAAAAGAGTACTACGCCAAGCACAAAGACACACCTGAGAGATGGCACACACCTGCTGTGATAGAGGAGTTGAAGGTGATGATATATACAATCATGCATTTTTTACAGATAGTACTATCATATCATGTGATATTAGTAAGATTTAAGTTAAGTAAATTAATGAATTATTAATTTCTCATCAAGGATGCCTTAAGTTGATCAAAAATGATTGTTATTTATATTTCAGATAAATGTTGTTGTTTTGAATTTAATATTTATCAAAGAATCCTGAAAGAAGTCATGGATTCCACAAAAATAATAAAATACATTAAACATGAAAAACTGTTATTTTAAATAATGATACAATTTCAAATTATTTAAATTGTTACTGTATTTTTAAATAAATTAGTCTTGGTTAACAAAATTAATAAAGTTATCAAAACTTGAACAGACAATAACGTATCTGAATGAACTGTAGTTTGAAGGATGTTCTTTGTATGTATTAATAAAGTCCTTGTGAGCAGGCAAAGGCTCGAGCTGCAGGCCTGTGGAATTTGTTTCTTCCGGCTGAGAGTGGCCTCTCTCAGCTGGATTATGCTCATATTGCAGAGGAGACCGGACGCTGTTTCTACGCCCCCGAAGTCTTCAACTGCCAGGCCCCAGGTGGGTGTGTGTTTCTTCACAAGTCAGAAATGTTACTGTTTTTATGGAGCTTTTAGATTATGGCTTTAAGGTACACTCATACTTAGGGTTTTATATTGCAGAATGATTAAAAATAACATGAATTACACAGATTTACAGCTATAATTACTGAAAATTAAGTATTTTTTTTTAGAGATTGTGATTCTGCCATATTTATTGTACGTTATATGTAGGGTTGGGAATCGAAAATCGATTCCGATTCCAGAATCGGATACTTAAGGTCAGGAATCGGATACGTGTTGTCAAATTAAAATTTCGATTCCGCCTATCGATTCCTATGCACTTTTTTTTTCTTCATCTGTGAGGACAGGTGTGACCTAGCGATCTGCCAGGACCTTGCTCGCTAATCTAAGCACTCCAAAGTTTGGCTGCATTTGCGATCAGAAGCCAAAAAAGCTAAGTATAATATCTGTGATAGCTAAACATGTTGCAAGAGAGGTGTCACCACCAACATGGCATTAGTTTAATAGATTGTTAAAGATCGCGAACATGGTTCAAACACCAACGTGATTCTATTCCTAAATTAAAATGATTTGTCTCTTTCATTCCTCAACCTTTGAGGTGTGAGATCACAATGCTGTGATGGTTCATCCATGCAGCAGTGGCGGAGCCAGGGGGTGGCCGTGGCCACAACTGATCTAAACTTGGCCACCCTGCTCAAAACTGCAGTTTTTGTCCCCTTTTTCTTGACAAGAAAAGCCTTTATTAAGACGCGGAACCGGTGTATTTTTTTTGCATCCAAATCAAACAGGAGACTTTTCAGACCCGCACTGCAGCTTTGCCTCAGCGCCAGGCACCAGTCAAATGAGCGTGGAAAAGGTACACCAGCCAAATGAGCTTCGGTAGAACAATGAGATGTTGTTAGGGTATATGTCAGTAAAACAAACTTTCCTGTCCTGTCAGCCGTCACTGTGCTCACGGCGCATGCTCTGATCGCGTCATCATAAATAAGTGCACAAGAAACTGCATACGAGTCTGTCGTCAGTTAAGTCATGAAATTACCAAAAAAGGCGATTAAAGCTGCAAACTGTGCATGCATGTATGATTGCATTACTTTTCAGAACGTCTCTCAAATGCATACTAAAATATAGGCTCTCGTGCGATTCCAGATCACAATAAGGTGCAAGCTGATATGTATTTTAATTTGTAATTTAATGCACAAGTAAATGTGAGCACAATGCATTTATACTAGAAAACATGCACTATTTTTTCATTCATTTTAAAAGTACAAAGGAAAATAAAACCATTTAAATGCATACAATAACTAATTTTACAATCGGGCATTTATGTGCTGTAGTCTTCCGGCCTTTTTCACATTCTTATTATCACTAACTGCATGTCTCATCCATGAGTATGTACTGTTAGAGAACAAGTTTTTTGGGGTTTTGAGAGCCAGAACCAAACAAACAGAGCAATTAAGCTATAGTGAGCCCCTTTATTAAAATACCTGGAGGTGAGGAATAATACAAAAAGTTGTCATATTCACTCAGTATTACTTGATATAATAATTTACAAATATCTAAATTACAATTAAGTATAAATTAATTGTATTCAGCTGTGTTTTAGGCACTAAAATAGTCTAGTACTTTATAGTCAACCACATTTTTATATTGAAATAATGTAGATTTCTGTGCCACCCCAGGCTGGTTGCTGGCCCCTCCCTGGCCACCCCTATGAAAACATCCTGGCTCTGCCACTGCCAAGCAGCAAACAATCACATCAGTCAGTGTGATTTAAACATTTAAACCTGCATTCTCGCTGCCGCTGACCTAAAGAGAGCAGCTGTCTTGTATATGAATGAAACAACTTCACAGTCTTTTCAACCACACAGTATCATTCAATTTACAGAAGCACTGTTATACATGTTTATAGTTCAGATATAAACTCTGATATGTACGGTAGCGACTAAAATAGAGTAAATCTCCTTTTGAAAGTAATTTGATACTTCAAATGAAGATTTATCGATTACATTGCTACGCCAGTGGGTTGGCGAAAAGTGTCTGTTAAAATGTATTTGTCTTTGAATCATACAAGAGATTCATTAAAGGATGCTGATTCATCCAGTAATGAAACAAGTACATCTTAGTGAGTAATTCATAAATTACATGTGATGTTGTTTAGTTGTCTAATATTTTTTTCTTCAGAATCATGAGAGAACCACAACTTCCATTTGGAAAAAATATATTTTTTTAATTTATCCAGAATCATGCAGCTCTATTTTGCACACAAACAGCTCTTTCAGAGTCCAGTTTTTATGTAGCATGTTGATTTTTGTCATGGAATTCAGCTCCAATAAATGGTTTGCTAAAAAGAGACACAGGATAAATGTTTGATATCATTATTTAATCACATTGGAATCGAAACTGGGAATCGAAAAGAATCGGAATCGATAAGCAGAATCGGAATCGAAATCGATAAAATTCAAACGATACCCAACCCTAGTTATATGTCACAAGTTTGTGTTATGTAGAAATACTCTAATGTTTACAACAAAAATCTTTATCAATACTACATGTATGTGCAATAGGATTTGTCAAGTTTTACACGTCAGCATGCATTGTATAGAATGTATGAATGGTTTAAATAGTAGCACTAATATGTAAAATTATTTTTATATGTAAAATTATTCTTATTCTTCCTCTGTGTGACATATGGCAGAGTGAAACGGCTTTTTGAAGAATCAAAAGTAGGGCAGGACTTGAGTTTATCCATCGGGATTCAATTGTTGAATAATTTTTATTTGCTAATTGCTGCAACTTCATGTGAGTGACAGGTTGTTGGAGGGAAGGGATTATTGACCTGCCCGAATGCATATAGGACATTAATTATTATGAGGGTACATTAATTAAAATAATGATGTGCACAAATAAACCATTTATAACAAACACTGCAACATTCCAGAAAATATAAGAATTCTCCGTTTTGATTTCATTGTGACTATAACTCTTTAACATACACTGGCAATATGGAAGTTCTGCACCTCTTTGGTACTGAGGAACAGAAGAGACTCTGGCTGGAGCCCTTACTAAGAGGAGACATACGGTCCTGCTTCTGTATGACAGGTAATTTGTCAAATTTGCTAATTGACCTTGTATAGTTAGGCTGGTTTCAGGTTCGTAGATCCGATTGGACAACTGTCAAGTCAGCAGTCTTCCCCATGATTGTGTAGCCTACAGAACTAGACTGAGAGACCATTTAAAGGCCTTTGCAGGTGTTTTGAGTTAATTAGCTGATTAGAGTGTGGCACCAGGTGTCTTCAATATTGAACCTTTTCACAATATTCAAATTTTCTGAGACACTGAATTTGGGGTTTTCATTAGTTGTCACTTATAATCATCAAAATTAAAAGAATTAAACACTTGAAATATATCAGTCTGTGTGGAATGAATGTATACATTATACAAGTTTCACTTTTTGAATGGAATTTGTGAAATAAATCAACTTTTTGATGATATTCTAATTATATGACCAGCACCTGTAGATGCAATGTCCTTGAAGGACCTTCAACTCGTCTTTCCTTTTTTCTTGTTTTTGTATTATGCTTATCATTTTAAATGACAGACTGTGTCGAATTTAGTAATTTTTCTCTGCTGCACTTTTCACTGTGTTAACAGCAAGATGTTAAATTAATTTAGCATTTTGACAAGACTAATAAAATAGCTATTAGGCTAAACCTACATTTTTTTCATATTGTGTTGTAGGCTGAATGTTAGCCTAAACTAATTGTATCCTGACAATACGAATAAAAATAAGATTACAATTTTTGTATAACTTTCTTTTTCTCTCTGTGACACTTTATTCCATGTTGGCAGCAAAATGTTATTGACATTTTTCTGTCAATAAATTCAAGACTAGATGAATAAAATAAATAAAATGTTGTGCAGACTAAACTTTTATTTGTTAGCCTAGATCTCTGTCTTTCATCAGAAATGTGAACAAACAGTGAATATATCGCGGGAGCGGGTGGGTGCGGATTAAACCTCGTGGGAGCGGGACTAAATAAAACAGTCCCGCACAGACCTGTACATCACAGATCAGATTTAATTTATCATGTAAAGAGAGATGACTGACAAGAAGAGTGAGGTGAGACAGACAAGACGATGGCGGAAGAGTTTCAAATCAAAATGTTAAAACGCCGTTCATTCAACTACGTGAATATACTGAGCTGTATTCAAGCAGAGATATGATATTATAGTGATGAGTGAGCCGAGAGCGCACATACACGGTTCGTTTACGCATCATTTATAACGGACATAATGCGCGCCTAATGCACGATCCTGTATCTCACTGTATTCAGCTTTACCTTGATTACAATAGTCGTCCATCAAAACTTTAGGCTACTAGTGTGACACTGGCTTCTTTCATACAGCCTAAAGCTGTATCATATGTTCATACAGCTGTTTTGAGCAACCGTTCATTCTTTATCACACATGATGAGAAACGTTTTGCTGCTCCGAAACACAGAATACGTAGAGAGGTGGTACTGTTATTTATTTATAGTCTATATATTTTTTACATTACTTAACATGCGAGTCATAATATTAGTGAATATATTATAGTGTAGTTGTATCTCTCGCCCCCCTGTTTGAGAACCACTGACCTAAAGCTTGATCTTCCAGCATTGTCTTCGCGATCGATCTATTGGGCATCCCTGATCTAAGTGATAATGTTTAAAAAAAACATTTGTTTCTTATTTATTTGGTTCCACAGTATTTGCTGATTTTTATTTAAACAGTGTGATTTTTTTTTCCCATTATTTTACATCACTGTGTATGCCATCCCTGCAAACTTTCTTATTCATTTTTGCTAATAAACGCCCTTCGTTTCATAATTGTTTGTTCCTCATTCTTAACTGATTTTTAGTTTTGTATATTTAAACTTGTGTACGTTATTTGTAATTTTTTATTAGGCATATAGCATGGTGTATTTGTATTCGTTTTGTTAATAAAAGTTTGATGTTCTACGTTGTATTGTTGCTTGAATTGAATTTCTTCAAAGTTAACGTAAAATGTGCACGGTGCTTTTATAAGCTATTTAAGCATAGGAAAGTAAAAAGAACTAAAAACAAACAACTGCTTGACGCCGAAATGCCGCTGATATGAAAGTCAAAGTAAAACGTGCACGGCTCTTACAGGGTATTTAAAACCCAAGGAAAGCGAGGAAATGAGGGAAAACTAAAACGACCCCGACCACGGTGATACCGGTATGACAACACAGCGATTAACCGGTGGGAAAATTTCCTCACCGTCACAACCCTAGTACTCACTTGACTTAAAAAGTGAATTTATTATTAAGTTGTTAATGATATCTGTGTTCAATGAGTAAACAAGGAGAGAAATAGCTGGACAATTATTTTGATTCTCTTGCTAATTGAGCAAGCCAGAAGATGACTATAGATTGTGTTAGCACATGTGTAATAGTGATTAAAAAGGCATCACGTTTCTCAACATATACAGATGGTGCTGTAATGCCCCCAGATTTTCACATGTGTTGATGTATGACAATTTTCCCCATTATTTCTCCCAGTGTGTGTGCACATGTGCCGTTTTAGCTGTCATACTTCAGACAATAGCTGTAATTCTTATTCATGTTTGTGTAACAAATACCAGAAGTCATATAAAATATCTACACTAGGTTATCATTTCCACCTTGACAGCCACTCTCTCTATTTGTGTTTTCTCACTCTGCTGTTGAGCACCAGATATTATACTCTAGTGCTGTGGTTCTCAATCTTTTTGTCTCCAAGGTTCCCTTATTGTCCACAAAAAACTTAATTTACCCCCCCCCCCCCAATTTACAAAAAAAGTGATACAATGTTTTAGAGATTGGCTTAACTAGACACAATGCATATTCATTATAAAAGTGGCTTTGGATTTTAGGATTTAAAAAATTTACATAATTTGTCAAGGTCTAGAAGCCCCTCATATATCCAGGTTTTCCAAGATGGTTGAGGGTGTGAATTAACATAAATAAAGTTCTTGATTTTTAGATTTTGTCTACTTTTTTAAATCTTTTAAATTTATTCTGAGCCCCCCTAGTGAGCCACTAAGCCGACCTTGCCCATTTAGTACTCATAGCAAAGAAGTACTCTTTTGTGAATCTTCAAAAAACATATTGTCATATAAATATTCAGTTAGTAAATTTAGTTTTATTCTTTTTGACCAATTGATTAAAAATACTTCCTCATGTTAGCCATTTGTTCATGAACCAGACTTCAGTGGTAATGTTTGTTTGTGGATCAATGACAATTAAGAGTGTCCATAATTATGGGTGTGCGATATGATGATTTTTGATCGTGGACGATAAAAATGTCTCCACGATCTGCTTTTGAAGAAATATCGTAGTATCGTGCTACAGCACACATTCTATCAGTTGCAGTTCTGGCGCCTCCGTCTCTATATAGTGTACAACACGACATACAGCGGTAGAGTTACTCTGACAGGACACTGCACTTATTCGCGATCGCAAAAGTACATTATTTGCATTCAAGCCTTGACGGTTAAATGTTTCATTCTTGCACTGGTCTGACGTCCGCTCTTTCTAAGCGCATACACCAGAAGCACGCGCACTAACACCCTGTCAAACAGTGCCTGATTACTAAACTAAGTTATCATTTAAGCTAATACGGTCAAAACACACAAGGTTTACATTTAGACTCCGTTGGTTGTGTCTAAAATGAAAGTTAACACAACAGCTGAGACAAACGGATGCGTGCCTGCATATAGGTCTTAAAGGGACAGTATTCAACATGCAGCCGACTGTCATTAAAGGGATGGCTCACCCTACAATTTAATTTCTGTCATTATTTACTCACTATCATGTTGTCCCAAACCTGTATTCATTTATTTCTTGTGCTGAACACAAAATAAGATATTTTGGTGAATCTGGGTAACCAAACAGTTGCTGGTCCACATTGACTTTGATAGTAGGACAAATGTGGAAGTCACCGAGGATCAGCAAACTGTTTGGTTTTCCTTGTTCCTCAAAATAGCACTTACATTCAGCAGAAGAAATAAACTAATTTAGGTTTAAAACAACTTTTGAGTAAATGATGGTATAAAAATAAAACACCATGACAGACAGATGGCATCATTTTTATTTTTGGATGAAATGTTCCTTTAACGTTTATACATTTACATTTATGCATTTAGCAGACACTTTTATCCAAAGTGACTCACAGTGCATTCAGGTTATACATTTTTGTCAGTATGTGTGTTCCCTGGGAATTGAACCCACAACATTTTGCGCTGCTAACGCAATGCTCTACCACTGAGCCACAGGAACACTACTAAAACAACAAAACACAGAGATAAATCACTCACTATTCTTGACTGAAAAACTTTAATACAGTTTCTTTAGGAATCAGTCTATATACATTTTTTATTTTTACATTTGTTCATTCAGTTTCTTGAAAGCTCCTGCTAAATACATATATTTTACCTGGAAATAAAGCACTGTTTGTTTTACTTGTATATTATGTGTATTTGTAATCTGTATCTTTGTTCTTATTTTTTAATGAGAAAGATAATTTAATCTTTGCCCACTTTGGCCTAAATTGGCCGTTGACCATCATGGCCTCCTAATCATCCCCATACACTGATCGGCTTCATCACTCTGTCTCCTCTCCACCAGTAAGCTGGTGTGTGGTGGACGTTCTGGCGCACTATGGCTGCCATCGCATCATCCAGGTGGATGTGCACATTGGTGGTGGTTGAAGAGATTCCCCACTTCTATGTAAAACGCTACCCAGAGTACCCAGAAAAGCGCTATATAAATGTAACAAAGTATTATTATAAATATCTGCCGTTCTTTTGTTTTTCCTTTTTTTTGTTAACTGTTAAAGGCTTTAATAGGGAAATTAGTTTGGCTGTACTGCTCAGACAACTTGCAAAATAGTAAAACCAACATGACAAAAAAAATTCTGATATTATATTTTTTCCATATCGCCCACCCCTATCCATAATAATAAAAAGGAAAACGTTTTTTAGAAGTCTACTTCAAAATGTTTTTAAACTTGACAGTTCTTAGAAATGTCATCTTTCAATGTACAGTTGACAGTTGGTTTCATATTGTTTAAAAAAAATCTATTTTAAAGAAATTATTTAAATTTAATACTAATTTAATAAAATGTCATGTATGTGCACTTTGTATCGATTGTTTTCAAAAACATTATGACATTTTTGAAGTTATACTTTTAAGAGACTTGTGAGTTGCTTTGCCGAAACAAATAATGCAAAACACAATGTTTTTATTTTAAATACTTGGTAGGATAAAAGACCTTGACTTCTTTTTTTCTAAAATTATTTTCATCACTTTTTGTTATTCTTTATTCTAGAGCCGGATGTTGCTTCAAGTGACGCCACAAACATGAAGTGCACCCTTCACAAAGACAAAGACCATTTTATCATTAATGGCAAAAAGTGGTGGAGCAGCGGTAAGCGTGTGAATGTCACAGTACAAGATTGAAAGTACTTTTTTTTACTTTTTAGTCATTTAGCAGACGCTTTTATCCAAAGCGACTTACAAATAAGAAAAAGTCACTAAAACTATAAGTTACAAGTCTATAAATACTATATATACACACACATTTAAGAAAATGGAGAAATTAAATAAAATGCCAAATGCATACAACAACATTTCAAAACTTAACATTTAAATGAAAAAAAAAATAAAGCTAAAAACATTTCAAAATCTTAAAACAACCAAAGGTATGAGTATAAAAATGACTCTAACATGACACTAAGCCAATATATATGGTATTTCATTTCCATGCAGTATGTTGAAGTAACGTTACTAAAATAAATACAATGTATTAAAACTAAAGTAAATACCTATAAAGACATATGAAATTCATACATAATTTATGTAAAATTAAAATAGATAAATCAAACAGCAGTAGTTATCAGTAATCCTAAAAAAGAACACTGTCAAAAACACATGCTAACAAACAACAACTTACACATAGTAAGAATTGGTTATAAAAACTAAAACAGAAGTGAAACAAGCAGTAAGAAAGAGGATAAATAAAAAGTGATACTTATATCCCTTGCCGGTGTCCCTGCCCGGAGGAGTCGCACGGTAGAGTCGATGGTCTTTACACTCTTCGGTCTTCACACAACGGCTGCCGCGGTAAACTACGCTTTTTATACCCATCTAACAAAATACTACTCCAATTCAGCTGAACACAATTTCCTGTTAATCACAATAAATGGCCAAGCAAGCACCCAACACTGACAAGGGACGCGATACAGTACGAGACCAAACGCGATTTCAGCACGTCTCCACACAGTAAACAAAACAAGCGTTTCCTAGCAACAACAACAACTGCGTTAAACACTAATGAGACAAGTAAATACACTTACTAGTTGTTTTTAACTTCCGCTGATAGGCTGCTTCTCTCAAAGAGTATTATTTACACTTCTATCTTCTGCTGGTGCTTAAACACAATTTCCTGTTAATCACAATAAATGGCCAAGCAAGCACCCGACACTGACAAGGGACGCGATGCAGTACGAGACCAAACGCAATTTCTCAGTAAGAGAGGAGAGGAAATATTTTGTTTGTCAGTTGTCAAGAAAATAAATTGTGATTTTTAGGGGTTTATTCCTGTGGAGATTAAACATGTTAAAAGGAACACCGAACAGCGGGAGTTTAGATTTCATAGCCTTAGTGTTTTAACCAATATCTTACCACAAAGACATAAATAAATATATCACTAGAATGATTCATCCCATACAATGACCATGTTTATTCAAATCTTCTCGACTGGCATGACATTTAAAAACCATTTAGGATGTTTACACAAACCAGCTATGCGGAATCTGTGAACGATAAACACAGACTTTGGGAACTCAAAGCGATCACAACGGGTGGCAAAGCAGAAACAGACCAATTAGTCGAAGTTCCTGCCTTCAGCTTTACAGACCTAGAACTAAGTTGCGAGGATAAGCCCACTATCATCTCTTCCTATCTCTCAATTCTATACAACATTTTATTATTATGGTAATGAGTGTTTGAAATTGACATATACCAAAATTGACCTACTTTAACGTCCTTTTATATGCATTTTTGTTCTTATTAAGAATGATTTATTGGTGCACATTATTCCACTAATGTAATATTTAATAAAAAAATGTTTTGTAAACTTTTGATTTGAGAAACTAAGGTATTAATTTATACATTTTAAATTAACTTTATTAATATTTTATGGGGTGAAAAAATAAATGACCAATAATAAATTATATTTATATGAAATTATATTTTCTATTATAAATAATTTTATTTATATCTAGAAATGGAAATATATTAAAATGTATAATGCAATCAAATCTTGATAGTTAAAATCATTTGTTCAATTAATTAATTTTCCTTATAACTGTAAACTCATTTACATTTTTTAGTTTGTATTTCTTTGAAAACTGAACGCAGAAGTAAAAGGGTTAGCAAATGTTTGATGACAAAAAAAAAAAAAAAATTGTTAAGTTTGTTTTTTATGAATGTCTATGCGTCAGTACTACTATTGCATGTAACAGTTTGTCAGTTTGAAGCACCTGTTATCACATGAAACCATATTATTTTGTTACCTCGTAAATCCTGTTTCACAGAAATATGATTTGCAAACACATATCACATACCAAACGTTTTGGATGGTGAAGTTTATGGGTGGTTGGTTCAAAGCTATACAAATATCTTCAGATATTAATGGTGACAATTTGTGAGATATTTTAGTTGATCTGATTTGTCACCAAAGTTGTTTTGTGTGTCTCTGAGGAGTTTTAAAATATTGTCGTCAGTGTAAAGTATGTGATCTTTGTGTCATTGAGCAGTGAACAATCCAACTTTCCAGTGCTATCTCTTTCCTATTTTAACCCGCACAGATATACACATTCATCATCAGTACAAAGGGTAAATTATAAGTGTGACAAATCCAAATCATTCGGTTAAAATATGAGCCTGTTGTGTGTAAGGGCTCCATATATCCTGTTTATGTTATTTTTTTATCATTATTATTATTATTATTATTTTTTGAGAGGCACAGATGGTGTTTTTCACTACTACCATAAACCACCATCAGTTCTGGGGATTGCTAAACATATCTTTATTGTTGATACATGTGGAATGAATTTCAAACTGTTAATCATAGACAGTGCAATTACAGTCAATGGCCAAACACTTCACATTTCATCTAAGAGCCTTCGGAAATTACACGTAACTGCAGTCCATCCTTGTTGCATATCCCAGGTTTGTTTTCTAAAAGCAAGTGTTTTATTTATAAGACCTTTTGATTTTCATGTCTTCTGGCTAGAAGGGTAGTTGTTGATTAAATTAAAGAATGCTTCTAGTTCATTGGGTTTCCCTGGGCAGTGCTCTGAGCTTATTCCTAGTGTA